>CM026402.1:48022326-48056902 GCA_014843695.1 Archivesica marissinica | reverse complement strand
CGTACTCAAGGATATATGCACTCAATGCCTCAGTATGGTCCGCCACGACCACATACAATGGCACATACACACCCACCCCCTCCTGTTAGGACAGTGCCACATGATCAGACAAACCGTCACCAATCAGTGGCTATCAGCAAACACAACATCCCAGTGAACATACCACATACTCTTAGGCATCGTCATGTGAGTGGTGAAAACACTACAGGAATAAGGCATAACACACAGAGACATCGTGCAGAAAAGGTCGGAAAGGGCAACTCTACAAAGACTAACCCGCCGCATACTATACCTGAACACTGCGCCGACTCTCAAAGTCCACAGCCAAGTCTTCTGGCGGAAATCTCTTCAGATCAGAGACCAAATAGTGGGTCTATTGAACCACCAAATAGCGCTGACTCTAGATCCAGTGATGTGCCCCCACTGAATAATAGTATTATCCATATTATTGACGATGAAAATTCATGTGAAAAAATCCATGTGAATTCAGGAGAATCGAAATCAACGGCCACTGACAGTAACGAAGCTGCGGTCCGTTTTTTGGTAATCCCCTCTGTGAAACACAATCCTCCGGACTCGATTCTACAAGAGGAAATTGTGACGAGACTATAGGCATAGCAACTCTGAACATTGAAGGCGCCAAGTCAAACATTTTATTTCTTAAGCAACTATAGGTGAATCCAATGATATACTATGCATACAAGAACACTGGTTATTTGCATGTCAGAAACATGAACTAGAAAATATTCTCCCACATAAGGATTTCTGTATTAGATGCAGTGACACATACGACAACCTCACATGGGATAGGCTTCCAAGAGGAAAAGCAGGAGTGGCTATTGCATGGCCGAAAGAATGGGCACGTAAGGTCAACAAACTAGACTGTGGTAATGAAAGAGTGATTGCAATAGAAATCTATGCAGAATCCAAATTGCTAATTATATGTGTGTATCTACCTACAAACTATTCTACCACGGAATCGTATTCCGATTATCGCGAGTGTCTAGACGTTCTTCACGATATATTGGCACAGTTTTGCTCCAGTCATAAGGTAGTTCTCGCCGGCGACTTCAATGGTACATTACTACAACCGCGGCCCTACAACAGACACGATACTCTGATAGCTCAGTTCATTACAGAGCATAGCCTACATGTGTCATTGAATACAGACAAACCTACATTCGTGCATCATTCTGGGGCATCCATGTCGCAAATTGACTATATAGTTAGTAGTGAGGACAGTTTAGTGTCAGAATGTACTATCATAGAAGGAGCTGGACTTAACCTGTCAAGTCACCGCGCACTACAGTCCCAAATAGGCACCCATATTGACATTACTAAAGTGAAGAACAGGGGCAAGTCGAGGACCATTCGGAAATTTCTTTGGAAGAATATGAACCAGGAGAGCTACGAGTGTGAATTATCAAAGGAACTAGAAACGTTGCCGTTCCTAGAGCTACAAACAGTCGACGATAAAGTCAGCTGCTTGAATAGTGCGTTAGATCATGCTACAAAGGTCGCGGTGCCCACTAAGATAATAAAATTGAAAGGTCCATCTTGGAAAGCCTCCCCGCAGGTTGTGCAACTACTGAAACAGTCAAAAACCAAATATAGGCAATGGGCTGATAGCGGAAGAACTGATAGTAAATTACAAAGTGAAAAAATACAAGCACAGAGACAAATTAGACAGGAACATTTTAAGGACCGTCAGAGTTTCTACGCTGAAATTATGGAAACCCAGTCCAGTGAACTATTTTATAGATTAATTAATCGAAATAGAAATAGAAATGGTAGAGTTAACTCCACAGCGTGTATACACATGAATGGGGAAGATATTTACTCATCGAACAGACAGAGAAACTGTTTCACCAAGTATCTTGAAGATCTATCCGTCCCTAAGGAGAGTGGATATGATACAGCTTTTCTAGAACTTACTAATGTGCGGGAAAGACTGATCACCATCATATGTGACAATGATTCCACAGAAATACAACCGCTGACGGAAGGAGAAGTGAATACAACAATAAAGCAGTTAAACTCCGGCAAAGCCGCTGATGAATTTGGACTTGTTGCAGAACAGCTTAAAGCCAGTAACAATACCTTAGTGCCATTTATAACCACCATGTTTAACCAAATTGTCTCAAACAAATCTGTACCAGAATCATTCAGAGTAGGAATTGTAACTCCAGTTCTTAAGAAAGGGAAAGAAGCAAGTAATGTGGACAACTACAGAGGGATCACTGTGACTCCTATCCTGAGCAAACTGTTTGAATATACACTCCTGCCAAGATTATCTACCAATGTTAGTCAGTCATCGCTTCAGTTTGGTTTCACGGAAGGACTCTCACCACTAATGGCAGCATTACTAGTGTCAGAGGCTAGGGCAGAAGTGAAATGTACCACGAAAACACCACTATTCCTAGTTACACTTGACAGTCGGAAAGCATTTGACGTAGTCTGTCACACCATCCTTCTTGATAAGTTATATGAAAGTGGCATCCATCCAACACTATGGACTTTAATTAAGAATATGTACTCTGGACTATCATCACGTGTGAAATGGCTCGGCGAGCTTGGACCTAGCTTCGATATCCTTCAAGGAGTCCGACAAGGTGGTGTGTTGTCAACATTCCTATATAAGACATACATCAATAGTGTGCTGGTTGAATTGAAGAACCAAGGACTCGGACTATCCATCGGTAATACCTATATCGGGTGTCCCACTGTTGCTGATGATGTGTGCCTGATGTCGGAATGCAAAGAGGAGCGAGCTACAGTGCATGTTAGATGTTGCCTCTCGACATGCCAAACAGGATCGAGTTACTATACATCCAACTAAATCTAACGCCATAGTTATTAATAAGACAACGCGCTATAGAAAAACGGACTTGGAATGGACCCTTGGTGAAACTGAACTGATGCCCAGTGGCAAAACCACTCATCTAGGTATATTACGCGCAGAAACCCGGGAAAACGAAATTAATATTGACGAAAGACTCAGTCTAGCTAGAAGAACTATGTACTCATTGATACATACCGAATTTCACGGATCAAACGGACTTAACCCAGCAGTATCACTCAGGATATACCAATGCTACGTGCTCCCCAGGCTTCTGTATGGGCTTGAGGTGTTGCCACTGACTTTACTGCAAACATCAATGTTAACAAGGTTCCATATGAAAATGCTGCGGAAAGTGCAATCGCTTCCAGACCGAACTGCCACTGGAATAGTGTACCTCTTATTAGGAGCCCTGCCGGTGGAAGCAGAAATCCACAAACGTCAGCTGAGTTTTCTGTTCAACATACTAACATGTGAAAACGAAACCATCCAAAAACTAAGCGAAAGGCAAATAGCTATAAACCTGGATTGTCATCTGAGCTTCTACCATAGAGTTGCTGAGGTGCTACTACTATATGGACTCCCAGATATCTCTACACTGAGGTACCATCTAACAATTAAACTGAGCTGGAAAATACAAGTAAAACAAGCTGTTAACAGTTACTGGACTGATAAATTGAATGGTGACATTATCGACAAATCATCTCTAAAGTTCTTGGACAAAGCAGGACTGCAAATAGGTGTAACCAGTCTGGCGAACCCTATACTCGACTGTATCGGACGTAAAAAAAGGTATTACAAAAGGCCGCATGATGACAGGCACATATATGCTACAAGCTACGAAACATAAATTTAATCAACAAACTGAAGATCCACTATGTAAATGCTGTGCAATGGAAAGTGAAGACATTGTCCACATGCTCACCACATGTCCTGTTCTACACGAGGTCCGAAAAGAGGGCTTATCCAAGATGAAACACCTCGTCGCTTCAATGATAGAAGTCGATAACTGGAGGAGATATTTCACCGGAAAAGTTGCCATTACAAAGCTGATTATAGACTGTACTCACTTCAGCCATATTTTCACCAAACCGGAAGATAGTGACGCCATAATGAGATTGTCAACGGATCTGTGCCACAAGTTACATACCAAACAGACACTTTCGTTGCAGTGTAATATGTGCTGATCTAACTACATGTACCTATGAATACCCACCGATTTATAAACTGTCCCTGCACTGTACAAAATTCACTAGCTGTGCGTGAACTATCTACATGTACCTGTATATAGATGCATGGGTGGAGGTCTCGACGTGGTGAAGAGTTATATTTTATTTTTAGCCAGTGATTTTATATTTACGTGTATGAGGAATATACCGACATATTCATACTAATACAAGATGTGACCAGGGATCATCTTGGTGTTCCATAATTGGAAGGGCATACGGAGGAAAAGAAAGAGAAAAGAATACCTGTTTTGTAAAATGATTAAATATATTCAACATGACTTGATATTTTGTTCCTATAAACAAAGAATACAGCTACGGTAAATATGCAATGATCCACGGCTACGGCTGTTGAATCCCTCCCCCTGTAAACAAATATTTATGGATTTAAAGATGCAGAATTTTTAACAATTTTACACAGGAATTGAATACAGCGATTGGGCAGGATTTGTAGTGTTAATAACAAAATATACAGGAAATATAGTGTTGATAGCTGGAAGATGAATTCCAGTACTACTGGAATACAGAAGGTATTTTACAGGGAGGTATATTGTAAAAGCGACCATCAGCCACATAACTGACAATGAGATAAAATAATACACACATATATTAGTTTATAGCATTATATTGGGTCAATGGAAATAATATTTGCATTGTCTTGTATTTATCGGCGAATAAACCACTGTTGGGAGTTCTGATGCGCGGGAATTAACCACGCAGGCGTATAAAATTATATATATATATAGTGTTTGAAGAATAAAAGCTTCATTTTCCCCATAAAATATTATATTATTACAAAAACGATAAATAATAATGCAGAATAGATGTGTAAACAGGAGTTATACATGTACACATAGTATCGGTAGTGTTAGTATTTAAAATACCGTGGTGCATGAGTTACAGAGATGCCACTGATGATATTAGCAGAAAATATGGTCGGGACCAACGTCCGAAGGCACTCGATGCTGTCACCTAAGTTGGTTTTGCATTAAGAACACATGCTGTGATATATTTACACCGTTGATATGCACAGTGCAGCATACCATATCAAAATCATAATAATATATGTTATAGTTCGGGTTTTACGCCTGCATCAGCACCATTTCGGGCTATATTGCCGGCGGGCAGCTTACCTAACAACACCTTTCCTGGGCAGGCTCCAACGGTTAACCAGTACTTGGGTGCACCAACCTCCGTAAGAAATTGCCAACTTTTTCATATAAATGAGACACGACCTGAGCGGGGCTTGAACCCGTGACCATCGGTTACAGTGGTATGCAAGTCAGCGACCGTAACCACTCGACCACGGAGGCGGACCCATACTAATATAAATAAGATCAAGCTTCAAAGCGAGCTCAAGCATAGATATAGTAATCTGAAGTAGATATAGTATAGCTCTATGTAAATAATATTAAATAAGACTACGCTCCAAAGCGAGCTAAAGCATAGATATAGTCATCTGAAGTAGATATAATAATACAATGTAGCTCTATGTAAATAATATTAAATAAGACTACGCTTCAAAGCGAGCTAAAGCATAGATATAGTCATCTGAAGTAGATATAGTATAGCTCTATGTAAATAATATTAAATAAGACTACGCTTCAAAGCGAGCTCATGCATAGATATAGTCGTCTGAAGTAGATATAATAATACAATGTAGCTCTATGTAAATAATATTAAATAAGACTACGCTTCAAAGCGAGCTAAAGCATTGATATAATCATCTGAAGTAGATATAATATAGCTCTATGTAAATACTATTAAATAAGACTACGCTTCAAAGCGAGCTCAAGCATAGATATAGTCATCTGAAGTAGATATAATAATACAATGTAGCTCTATGTAAATACTATTAAATAAGACTACGCTTCAAAGCGAGCTCAAGCATAGATATAGTCATCTGAAGTAGATATAATATAGCTCTATGTAAATAATATTAAATAAGGCACTTCGTGTATATCAACGGGGAGAGCCAATAAATGGCTGACGTCAAAATTAATTACTGAACTAGACCTTATAGGAGGATGATGACTACATATACATCAATGCGAGGGATTTGACATGTACAGAAGATAGATTGACGACAACAATTATGCTTAGTTTAGTTAATACAAATTTATTTTTGCTTGATTGCGAAACAGGTTTCTAAAACGTTAGATTAATGGCTCTCGAGACCTAATCCCTTGCGGAATTCATCGCCACGAGGGAGAGAGAAGGGGAAATGCGGGTTTATGGTTTAAGCGCCTTGGCTAAGGGCATAATCGTAACGGCTACAGCTGGGCGTGAACTCCGTGTCTTTCGCACCTTAAGCGAACGCGCTACTACTGATTTATCACAACTGCCACGAGTATGCGTTTCATGTAGACGTCAGGTTTGAGGTGTGCGCACGTGACTGCTAAGCAATTATGCAATAATTTTTCTTTCAATTCAATATTAAAAGGATCCTTCAATTGCAATTATTGAACATAAACTATTTCCAATAATGTGTTATTGCATTCCTTCATTTAGCATGCATCCCCCCCCCCCGAAAAATGTTCACACTCTGCCATAATATTGTAGATTTTTGAGTCAAACCCATAATTTCCGGCATAAAACCATACTTTGTCTCGTTTAATTTCTTTCAGTGAATCTCTCCTGTACCTCCATGTAGATGGTAGCTCTTATCGGCAATCTGGTAAACGAAATGTTAAGGTCAGTATCGACACTTTTTTCTACTCTCGTTACCGTAAGGCTCGCTTAGCTCTCGCTAGTAACAGCATATTTGCTTCTTTCAGTGAATGGTCGAATTACAATTCACTGAATGAACATAGAAAGCATTATTATCACATATATTATCTGAAACATGATTTAACCGGCCCACGTGATCAGTAACGGGCGACTTGGGGGGGGGGGCATCGGGAAATACTACTTAGTCTTTAGATATTCAGTATCCTGGTGTCAACACATGATTGATAGACTAGAGCGGTCATCACTCGACAACAGCACTACCTTACAGTACTAATTAATGTACATGCACTGATGTGTTACGAATAGATTAGTGTGAACAGTTGCTTGATTGGTAGCTTTGACGGATTTGTTGAGAAGAGGATTTTACTGTGAGATACAAGTAGACAAGTGCTATATATGGTGTTTATTAATCTGCGAACAGTCTTTTACAGACGGGTCTGTAGTCCAGTGGTAACACGCTGGACTGGTAATCCAGGGATCACAGGTTCGATCCCCCGTCTGACCCTAATAAAATTAACAGTCTTCCAGATGGGAAGTTAAACCGGGGTCTCGTTTAGGTGCTGTACACCGTTCACATAAAAACCCCAGAGGAGACTCTGGAATGGGTCTCTGTCTGTGTCATTGCACTATCCTCCAAAAATATAAAATAACTAATCTCTTCAGGAGGCGTCGCTCATATCGGGAACAGGTGGCGACGATAAATAAACGTAAAACACACACGCGAACAGTCTCGAATTAACAATCTTTCAGGTGGGGCTTTAAACCGAGTTCTCGTTTCGGTGCTTTACACAATATTTTAAATCCTGCAAACTGAAATATCAACTGATCAAAAGAAGAAATAAAACCTGCAATATTTAATACTTTTGAAATTGATTGGTCAAATTTGTTGGCACCGGTTTGCTGAGAATGAGTGTAATCTGCAAACAGTCTCGAATTAACAATCTTTCAGGTGGGGCTTAAGCCTTTAAACCGAGTTCTCGTGTCAGTGCTTTACACCGTGCACGTAAAAGAACCAGAGGCTACTCTGGAATGGGTCTCTGGTTGTGTTATTGCAACCTTTGTGATTTTCATTAAATACAATTAATATTCGATATATAATACAATATAAGTCATTTCATGCTCTTATTTTACATTTTATACGATTTAAAATTCCATTTCGCACACGCCAATTCCATTTCGCACAAGATATTTACATTTTGTAGTGGTCGTTTCATTGAGAAATTAGAATATGAGCTATAAATCTTGTATATGTTAATATATTTAATTGCAACCTTTGTGCTTTTCATTAAATGCAATTAATATTCGATATATAATACAAATCATTTCATGCTCTTATTTTGCATTTATATATATACGATTTAAAATTCCATTTCGCACACGCCAATTACATTTCGTCCATTTCGCACACAATATTACATTTCGTATTTCAGGCAAACACGCTCATTCCCTAAACGCATCATCTTCGACAACTTCCGCATACGGGCTCTTTTCAACTAAATTTCCAACATGGGTCGCATGCACAACCCGGGGTAAATGTTAATTTTGATTCCATAGTTATTGGGAAGCAGAAATCATTTAATTTTCATTAACAGCGCCTGATATGAGAGATCTGCTATTGATTTATAGTGTCATATTGCCAAACCGCCGCGTGAAAATGGCAACATTTATCTTAATTACCACACGTGGGAAGTGGGTGGGGTATGTTATTTACATAATCATAATGGGATATTTCAGAAAATCTGAACATCTCCACTACGGCACATGTGGATGTAGCAGTTCTGGGATACTCGTAATTGGTTCTGAAAATATTAAATATAATAACAGAGTTGTGGAACCTATGCTCTGCGTAAATCTAACTTCTAAGTGTGGTGTCAGTGGTAGAGCATCTGATTTGGAATCGAACGGTCCCGGGTTCGATACTCAGTCTGGCCACGTATGTAGTGTCATTGAGCAAGGCACCTCACACACATTGCTTAGTACTGGTTAATAGCTTAGGTCAGCTAAGCCGGTATGCCTAAAGTGCGGAAATGACGGAAATGACCTCATTTCCGCGGAATTCACGGAAATGACATTGACTAAACAGCGGAAATGAGTCTAATGACTAAACAGCGGAAATGAGGACAATGTTATTTTCACTACGAAAATGACTTTTTTAACAGGCAAATAAACGAATTATGAATTTGTGTGAGTACGGTAACGGATTTAGTGAGATGTATGCATGCATTTCTGTAGTAATGTTAATGTTAGCTATTTTCCTGATCGGCATTGTAATAATTAGCGGACTGGTTCCTTTTATCAGTGTCGGTAACGTAAAAGAGTCGAACGGTCAGTTACACCAAATTCCAAACGACGGCTAATTAAATGTTAGATGTGGAACGTATGCAATTGAAATAGAGACAGGACAAACATAATCGCATGCATGCATATGTACAGGGCTCCAGATAAGCCGGGTTTTTTTTCTCACTTTTTTATTTTAAGACAGAAATTTGGTGTTCTCCAGGTTCGTCACGACAATCCTAAAGAAAATACTAAACCACCATGTTGTGTTAAAAACAGCCTATCCGGAGCTCTACGTGTAGATTATATATAGAAACAGTTTATATTATGAAATGCCATGTTTTTATAGCACATGTAATAAATTCTTCACCTCTTTGAATACTCATATTTTGTGTTTTGGTCCATTCATAATTCCGTTGTTATCGCTGAAATCACAAAGTTATGCTGGTATCGAGAATTCATAAGGTCGATTTGACGAATAAACAATTCAATATCGCTATTCGTCATTCACTATTTGTCATTAGAACACTGATAATGGTTCTTCAAATCCCGATGATGGTAGACAGATCTACAATGAGCCATGGAATATGCTGATTTGATTAATTAATAAGGTCCTCTGTTCTGTGAAATAGTATGCTGGTTAGTCTTTTCTCATTTTTACGGAAATGACGTTATAAACATGTCGACCCTTACAGACACTAGTGAAAATGACATTAGACTCATTTCCGTTGTTTAGTTAATGTCATTTCCGCGGAAATGACCTGGAGAAAGTCATTTCCGTGATTTCCTTATTGAGATACAGTAATAAAGTATATCTTGCACACAAATACTTTTACCAGATCGACCAGTTACGATAAATAAACAGTATTTTATTTTCAATATTAATAAAACGAACAGCGAAATTGATTACAAATATAATTCACCCAATAGCGAAAATGACATTGAACTCATTTCCGCTGTTTATAAACACGTCGAGTCATTTCCGCACTTTAAAAGCCATTGACTAAACAGCGGAAATGAGTTCAATGCCATTTTCGCTATTTTGTTAGAGATGATAATTTGGTTAACTAACTACCGTGCTACATGCATAATAAATTACAATAAACCACCAAATATATATACCGACCATATCTGAGCCGAGTTGAATATTACATATACATTTCCGCTGTTTAGTCAATGTCATTTCCGTGGAAATGACTTTGAGAAAGTGATTTCCGTGAATTCCGCGGAAATGAGGTCATTTCCGTCATTTCCGCACTTTAGGCAGACCCCAGCTAAGCCTGCCCAGGAAAACATGTCTTAAGTCCCCGCGAGGGGTTTGACATTAAAGGAACAAGTCCTTAGTTCAATTACGCCGAATCGATCCATCAACATCTAAATGTAATATTTAAAATCCGCCATCTCGTTGATATAACACAGAAACGGGACATTATATGTTTGCAATGTAAATGAGTCTACGGGAGCATTCGTGTATATTCGGAAATGATCGTGTATACCGGTAATCGTGCCTATTCGGCGATTTCCGATAGAATTCCGTTATTATATTTAGCGATATTATCTTGTAGAGAAGAGTTGTCGTTCTTCAAATCTACACCTTCATAAAAGTGGGTGTAAGTAAATGGCGCTACGATCGGAAATCCAGTTTCCCCAGGCTGTCATTTTGCCAGAAGTTAAAAAGTGAAAAATCGATAGACTAGAATGATGGAATCCAGACTAGGCCACCAATTGTCTTTTTCCATGCAGTGTTCTAAAAAGTTTGTCTTGAAGACTGATGTACAGTCCAGCCCCAGTGTAACCATTTTTGCTGAGCAGCTGCCACCCATTTTGGAACCCATGATTGTTTTCAACACACGGACACACATTAATTTAAACATAGATGTCTCAGACTGTACTATTAACAGTTGTGTGAACATGCGCTTACAGTTACACTAACAACACAATTTAAGAAATTCTTCTTTTCGAAAGGTTGTCCCAATTAATTTAGACTAAAGAACATTTTATGAATACTACCTATAAATTTAGTAATTTACATATTTGACAGCAGTAGAAAGCCCAAGTATGTACTGATTCCTTTCTCAATATGTTATAAACATTGTTAATATTGAAGTGCACTTGACCATCAATTAGTTCCGGATATTCTATTTATGTTTGTATAATCTTGACAACTTGTTTAAAACATCATGCTTGTGATTGATTACAGACGGATCTCTAGTCCAGTGGTAACATGCTGGACTGGAAATATAGGGATCACAGGTTCGATCCCCCATCTGACCATAATAAAATTAACAGTCTTTCAGATGGGACGTTAAACCGAGGTCTTGTGTCGGTGCTATTCACCATGCACGTAAAAGAATCAGAGAACACTCTGGAATGAGTCTCTGTCTGTATCACTGCACTATCCTCCAAAATCTAAAATGACTAATCTTCAGGAGGCATCGCTCATATGGGCAACCGGTAGTGACGATAAATAAATGTAAAACTTACACACATGCTTGTGATTTTAAGCTTCATTGTATTTATTTTCAGAAAGGGTATATCCCAGTCAGCACTTCCATACAGACGCTCAGTTCCAACAGTAAGTAATAGATGTACTCTATGTGCAATGTGAACATGCCACTTGAAAACCAGTGTACGCTCCTCAGAGCCATTACATGTAGATTATTTGACGAGTTCTTGTGATCACTCTGCCAGCATTGTCGTTTGGTTCTAAAACTTGTTCTTACCCAAATCTTATTTCAAGCTGAATTATAAACATGTGCGTCTTGATGACACAAAGTACATGTACTGGTATTTTCCTACGGAACACACTTCTAAACAATTTCAATAGTTGAGAGCTGCAGAGTGTCCAGTGTTCGCTGAAGCTCATCAGCAGCCATATGTGATCAACTAGTCCTGGTTTAGTTTAAACACATTTATTTTGGTTTGATTGTTAAACAAGTTCTTACAACTTATATTAAACACTCTCGAGACCTCATTTCTTATGGAATTGAAGAGGCATTTGGAATTTAAATGCCTTGTCTAAGGGCACAATCGTTAACAGCTCCAGCGAGCGTGAACTCTGGGCCTTTCGCACCTGAAGCGAACGTGCTACCACTGCGCTGTCACGTCTTCCACTTACATGTATCTCTGATTATCCAGCATTGCATTATGGCGTTATTACCCTCAAATATGACTGTTAATGGGAACAATGAAGGCTGAAAGCTTTCGCTATTTGTCAGAAATGTTTCCCTAGGTTTCATATAGGTACAGTAAAACCATTCTAATCCGGACTCCCTCCAAGCCGGACTTTTCTCCGGTCACGGATCTTTCCATTTTCATTGTAATAAAAACCCTTCTAATCGTGACAAAATTCCGTTTAGCAGCGTGGCGTGTTTTTTGCAAGTTGTGAAAATCACACTTTGTACTGTTATTGGTGGGTAGCAGAGACACATGTTTGATTTTATCCCATTTATTTATTGTTTGTACACAAAATAGTTCTGATGGCTTTGAATTCAATGAATTGTAATGATTTGTGTTCCACTATAGAAAAACATGATTGGATATTAGCAATTGTATACATTTCAAAAATGTTGTTTTCTCTCGACTAAGGTCGTCGATTTACTGTACATGTATATTTAGTTGTCACCAGCTATTAGTATACAGTCAAACCTGCCCTAAGCAGTCAGCCAAGGGAATCACAAAAAGTGGCTGCTTAGCACAGGTGGCTGCTTAATAGAGGTCAAATGTATATCAGAACAACATATTTGGAATCTGGAAACTGGCTGCTTAATGCAGGTTGGCTGCCTAATAGAGGTGACCACTAACACAGGTTTGACTGTACATTGCATTGTACATGTGTATAGTGCCATTTTGTTTTGTAGTGGTTGAAGCTTACATCCGAGGACGTTCAGGAGCAGATATTTAAACTGGCCAAGAAAGGGTTGACACCTTCACAGATCGGTACGTTGTAAATTATCCTGGTTCATTATTTACTTTTAAGTAGCTGCTGAAACATGTGAAAATGTATCAACGGTCTTTCAGATGGGACTTTAAGCCGAGGTCTTGTGTCGTAGCTGTCTACCGTGTACGTTAAAAACCCAGAAGATACTCTGGAATGAGTCTCTGTCTGTATCATTGCACTATCCTCCAAAAATCTAAAATGACTAATCTCTTCAGGAGGCGTCGCTCATATGGGGCAACAGGTAGCGATGATAAATAAACATAAAAACACACACATGCAAATGTATCATTTAATGTTTGAGCTATACACTTGAAATATACGCTTCAGCACTAAAATCATTCCACAATATTTAACAACACAGCCATGTTTGTACTGGTCACTTCTTGTTTTGAAATCAAAATTAATGAAGCCTATAATATGAGCATTTTGAGTGGAGGTGTATGGGGGTATTTGGGGGTTTCACCCATAGAAATTTACTAACTTGCAGTGATTGACGGCTAATTATGCTTGATCAAAGAGGCAGTACAACGAAACATCTTGAGCAAAAATGATATTTAGAGATTCGCTGAAAGTAGCCAGGGTTTGTTACTTTCAGGTGTGATATCGAGATATTTGCATGGTGTTTCAACTGTTTATTACTTTCAGGTGTGATATTGAGAGATTCGCACGGTGTTGCTCAGGTGAGGTTTGTGACTGGCAACAAGATATTGCGGGTCTTGAAGGGTAAAGGTCTGGCCTCGGACATCCCCGAGGATCTTTATTACCTGATCAAGAAAGCTGTGAACATCAGGAAACATCTGGAGAGGAACAGGAAGGTACGTACCATCACATTATGTCAAATGGAAAGCTGCGGCCGAGAAGTCTACATGTCGCGTTAGTGACTACATGGCCTGGTGGAAGTAGTGATGACGCAGTAGTAGTGTCTGATTTCTTCAGGTGCGAAAGGAATGGAGTTAGAGCCCAGTTGTAGCCGTTACTATTGTGCCCTTAGACAAGGCATTTAAATTCCACATTGCCTCCCCTCTCCCTTGTGGCGATGGATTCCATCATGAATGAGGTCTCGAGAGTGATTAATATAAGTTGTAAGAACTTGTTTCGCAATAAGAGTTAAAATAAATTTGTATAAACATAATGTCAGGGTTTCCCCTGGCTGATTTTTTGTTTGCGTGGCGCAAAAATGGGAGCCAAACATTTTAGCCAATGGATCTTTTACTTACATAGTTGTATATCATAGAACGCATATTTAATAAGAAAATAACCGTGTTTAACCTTGTTCTATCTATGCATGTAATGTTCAATGCTTTTCTTATGTTGATGTGTATCCATGCATATAGTCAAATAAAATTGTACGTTGTATTGTTGTATATTTCCAAGACACACATAAAACAAAAAACTCTTCTTTAATCATCGTAATCCGCCGATTAACTTTCCCAAAACTGTAATAACCATCGGTAAAACACGAGCCCCTAGTCCATTGTTAAAATGTAATTAGCAAATTATCAACTTCTTAATACATCAGTCTCAATCAGTGTCATAATTGGACCCGTGTATAATCCGCAATTAACAACTTCATGTCAACTTTCACAATACCGGCATCCACCTGTTATCGATCGGTAATTAAACACAACATATTTATGTAGTTTGGCTGCTTAGTGTTATAGTACATTACAGCCGCTTACAGCATTGCAAAAATGAGAATCGCCGATGAAATTTGTTGGCGCCAGTTACTTTCGCCTAATTTAGCGCCATTTCTTCATTTTTGTCGCATTTTGCGCCTTTGGCAATCGACAGCGGCAGAGTTGTATGATTTAAATCACTTGATTTAAATCAATGATTTTAAATCACCTGAAAAAAATCATGATTTAAATCAAAAAAAATATTGGTGTTAAAAACAATGGATTAAACTATTTATCACTGATTAGATAATTATAAGCCGGTCACAGTTAGTATAGAGGTAAGTGTCCACACATGTCTTTGGTTTTGGTAATTGGGGGCATGCTTTGAAGGTAATTATTTGCATTGTAATGATTGTATTAAAGAAAGTAAGTAGTACAGAGTCATTTATGCTTTGAAGCTATTCAAAACTATTCAATTAGTTCCCATGACTCATTTCAGTAATGACCATTGGCCTAAAATAGATCTATTTATCTATAATTATTTAAAATGGCTAATAGACTATATATATACACTGTAGATGTATCTATTTCAAATTTGACCTAATATTGATATGTTCAAAAACTTCAGTTAATAAGAAGCAACTTTGTTGATCAGTATTATAATAAAGGGAAGTTGCACATCAATCTTCACAATGTCTGGTAGAAAAAAAGATTGTGTATGGTTGTATTTTGACAAGTTTACTGTTCATGGAAAGTCTGGATGTAAGGCTAAATGTAAAAAGTGTGCGAAACAAATGCAGGGACTGGTCTCTCGTATGAAGCAACATGTTCAAGATTGTAACAGTAACACTACTAGTATGTGCGACCTGATCACTGCCGACAGTCGCGACACTGAGCAGCAAGCGCATGATGCTATTCCAGACTCTCCAGCTACTCCACATACTACATATACTCCGACTACTCATACACATGATGAGGAGAACCTCTCCATATATATTTAAATCATCTTATTCTAAACTATGTGTAATGTATATATTTAAATCATAAATGCATTGAAATTACCTTTGTGTTTTATTTTAGTATCACTATATATTTTAAAATAACTACTATTAAAATCAAAAAAATCAATTAAAATAAAAAAAATCGATTTAAATCAATAAAATCCGATTTAAATCAAAAAAATCCGAAAAACCCTGAATGTGGGTACCAACAATTCACAATGTCAATAGAAAGGTATGGTCTGGTGGTCTAAATGTGACTACATACAATCATGTGGGGACTATCAATTCACAATGTCAATAGAAAGGTATGGCCTTATGGTCTAAATGTGACTACATACAATCATGTGGGGACTATCAATTCACAATCTGTCAATGGAAAGGTATGGCCTGGTGGTCTAAATGTGACTACATACAGGCAATTATGTACCAACAATTCACAATCTGTCAATGTAAATGTGACTACATACAAGCAATTATGTTCCAACAATTCACAATCTGTCAATAGAAAGGTATGGCCTGGTGGTCTAAATGTGGCTACATACAGGCACGTATGTACCAACAATTGACAGTCTGTCAATAGAAAGACTGTCAATAGAAAGGTCTGACCTGGTGGTCTTAAGTTTGAATTAGTTATGATGCATGTGAATACATACAATTGTATGTACCAAAAGTTCACTTCTGTCAATAGAAAGGAATGGCCGAGTGGACAAGATGTCCACTTAGAGATGTCCACTTAGATCACTATGCCCCGTCTTGAGCCTTTAGTTTGCGATGGTTGAATATGTTACTCAATGACAAGTAATGTATTAAACAATGCAGAATTGCAAAACAATTACCAGTATAGAAGTTTAGTTTGTTTCTTGAAACCATTGCTAAAAATCAGCGTTGGATATTCGTGTCAATATGTTCCGGCCAACTTGGCCTGTACTTGAGAAAAGGTACCGGCCAAGATGTAATAGTACAGGCCAATTTTTGGCCTGTACTTAAGAATTAGTTCCGGCCGCAAATAAATGGTACAGGTCATTGAATGTGGTTCTGTCCGGTGGCAAAGCAACCGGATGCAAGTGCCACAGCCAATTGCCATGCTAGGGGGGTCCGGGGGCATGCCCCCCACGAAATTTGTTTTAAGTAGACACAAAATGGTACATTCTGGTGGACTTTGGGGTAAAATCAACCTCTTTTTTTTATCTTAAATTTTGTCACTTTTTTAGATAATTTTTCTTCAAAATTGCTATGTAAGTAACTGTTTAACTAAGGGGGGTTGATTTTGAATCATTTTTAGGACTGTCTCCATTCAACTTATCTTTTTTTATTAAAAACCTTTATAACCACACATAAGCTTATATCCGAGCCAACGAGAGTGATTAATATAAGTTGTTCAAACTTGCTCGCAATCGTTGTAAAATAAATAAATTATAAAAATAATAAAAATGAGACATCTCGCCACGATGTCGAGTGCGTAGTAAACGTTTCTCGCCAGTCTAAAAACGTTATCGCCATGGCGAGTTGGCGAGTGCGAATATCCAACGCTGAAAATTGGTACTTTTGAATTTCAATCAATTTTTTTTCTTGCTCTTACGAACCAGCATGCTTCATGCGTTTCATTTTATGGGGGTACACTTGTAGCATACCTTGTTGTAACTGATTCATTCTAACAGTGATTAACTTGTTAATGTTGCAGGACATGGATGCAAAGTTCCGACTGATTCTTGTAGAGAGCAGAATTCACAGACTTGCCCGATACTACAAGACCAGGAGAGTGCTTCCACCTACCTGGAAATAGTAAGTTCCCGCGACTACACAAGTGTGTAGGGAGATGTGTGACCTTCAATATGTACCAGCCCTTGCATGTATGGGAATGCCTTGCCACTCACATTTGTCCTACAGTACATCTAATTTATCTACCAGCCCTTGCATGTATAGGAATGCCTTGCCACTCACATTTGTCCTACAGTACATCTAATTTATCTACCAGCCCTTGCATGTATGGGGATGCCTTGCCACTCACATTTGTCCTACAGTACATCTAATTTATCTACCAGCCCTTGCATGTATGGGGATGCCTTGCCACTCACATTTGTCCTACAGTACATCTAATTTATCTACCAGCCCTTGCATGTATGGGGATGCCACTCACATTTGATGCGTTATGCTGTACGTTTTCTTTATTTTACTTTTAGCATGTTTGAATTTTTTTGGTGAGAACGCTGTAATCTGATTATGACGACGAAGATTAAACAAATAAACCGTAATAACGGAAACCAGGAAGATTGTAAAACAGACTTCATGAAACTGTGGTGGTTGATGGTGAATAGTAGATTTAAAATGTCGAGGTGAACACAAGTTCGAAAACCGGCATAATCACGTTTGTTGCGAGTCCTCTAGATATGACCCCAGTATGTTTTTAACCTTAGCTCATATGGTATTATCCAAAGAGTTGAAAGGGCGTATATTGCTTCTATTCTAATGGACACTTGTTTGGTATCTGGTATATATGTGACATTGTATTTTTAGTATATGTGACGTGTGACATTGTATTTTTAGTATCTGGTATATGTGACGTGTGACATTGTATTTGTATATTTCAGTCAATCGGCCACAGCAGCAGCCATGGTGCAGTAAACAGTCGATGTATTACTCTGTACAGTCTTACTAAATAAAGAAAAAAATCTTGCTGCGTTCTTATCTAAATGATTGTAGGCGTAATACTTGTATGTCTTGTACCAAAACTATCCTTTCTATAGCTCATGCTAGCGGTGAATATACCAGACAATTATGTCATGCTATTTCAATAGAATTGTAATGCAATTCCACGACATATATGCTATTTCAATAGAATTGTAATGCAATTCCATGACATATATGCTATTTCAATAGAATTGTAATGCAATTCCACGACATATATGCTATTTCAATAGAATTGTAATGCAATTCCATGACATATATGCTATTTCAATAGAATTGTAATGCAATTCCACGACATGCTATTTCAATAGAATTGTAATGCAATTCCACGACATATGCCATTTCATTAGAATTGTAATGAAATTCCACGACATATATGCTATTTCAATAGAATTGTAATGAAATTCCATGACATATATGCTATTTCATTAGAATTGTAATGAAATTCCACGACGTATGCCATTTCATTAGAATTGTAATGAAATTCCACGACATACATCTTACGGGGTTTTCATTTACAATAGGAAAAATGCCATTAGTGAATTGTTGTCTGCTACAATTATGAACTAATTTTACCCAGCATGCAAAGAGTTGAAACAATATTCAAAACAGAAAATTGGTGAATATGAATGACTTGCTCACATGGACACAATGTACTCCAAGAATTTGTTGGAGTAGCATCAATTGGATAAGATGATGGTCTACATCTACAAATGTTGTGGGTTCATCATTCTTGGAATCAGAGACATATGTTGTGGGTTCATCATTCTTGGAATCAGAGACAAATGTTGTGGGTTCATCATTCTTGGAATCGGACAAATGTTGTGGGTTCATCATTCTTGGAATCAGAGACATATGTTGTGGGTTCATCATTCTTGGAATCGGACAAATGTTGTGGGTTCATCATTCTTGGAATCAGAGACATATGTTGTGGGTTCATCATTCTTGGAATCAGAGACAAATGTTGTGGGTTCATCATTCTTGGAATCGGACAAATGTTGTGGGTTCATCATTCTTGGAATCAGAGACATATGTTGTGGGTTCATCATTCTTGGAATTGGACAAATGTTGTGGGTTCATCATTCTTGGAATCAGACAAATGTTGTGGGTTCATCATTCTTGGAATCAGACAAATGTTGTGGGTTCATCATTCTTGGAATCAGACAAATGTTGTGGGTTCATCATTCTTGGAATCGGACAAATGTTGTGGGTTCATCATTCTTGGAATCGGACAAATGTTGTGGGTTCATCATTCTTGGAATCAGACAAATGTTGTGGGTTCATCATTCTTGGAATCGGAGACAAATGTTGTGGGTTCATCATTCTTGGAATCGGAGACAAATGTTGTGGGTTAATCATTCTTGGAATCGGACAAATGTTGTGGGTTCATCATTCTTGGAATCAGATGATGGGTCTACAAATGTTGTGGGTTCATCATTCTTGGAATCAGACAAATGTTGTGGGTTCATCATTCTTGGAATCAGATGATGGGTCTACAACTGTTGTGGGTTCAACGTTCTTGGAATCAGATGATGCGTCTACAAATGTTGTGGGTTCATCATTCTTGGAATCGGACGATGGTCAACAAATGTTGTGGGTTCATCATTCTTGGATGATGGGTCTACAAATGTTGTGGGTTCATCATTCTTGGACGATGGTCTACAAATGTTGTGGGTTCATCATTCTTGGATGATGGTCTACAAATGTTGTGGGTTCATCATTCTTGGAATGGACAAATGTTGTGGGTTCATCATTCTTGGAATGGACAAATGTTGTGGGTTCATCATTCTTGGAATCAGATGATGGTCTACAAATGTTGTGGGTTCATCATTCTTGGAATCAGATGATGTCTACAAATGTTGTGGGTTCATCATTCTTGGAATCAGATGGCAAATGTGGGTTACTCTTGAATCAGAGATGGTCTACAAATGTGGGTTCACTTCTTGGAATCAGATATGGTCTACAAATGTGGGTTCATCATTCTGGAATCGAGGTCTAATGTTGTGGGTTCATCATTCTTGGATGATGGTCTACAATTTGTGGGTTCATCATTCTTGGATGATGGTCTACAAATGTTGTGGGTTCATCATTCTTGGATGTCAAATGTTTGGGTTCATCATTCTTGGATGTGGTCTACAAATTTGTGGGTTCACTTCTTGGATGATGATGGTCTACAAATGTTGTGGGTTCACTTCTTGGAATCAGATGATGGTCTACAAATGTTGTGGGTTCATCATTCTTGGATGTGATGGTCTACAAATGTTGTGGGTTCATCATTCTTGGATGATGGTCTACAAATGTTGTGGGTTCATCATTCTTGGATGATGGGTCTACAAATGTTGTGGGTTCATCATTCTTGGAATCGGACAAATGTTGTGGGTTCATCATTCTTGGAATCGGACAAATGTTGTGGGTTCAATGTTGTGGTTCATCATTCTTGGATGATGGTCTACAAATGTTGTGGGTTCATCATTCTTGGAGATGGCTACAAATGTTGTGGTTCATCATTCTTGGAATCGGACAAATGTTGTGGGTTCATCATTCTTGGAATCCATCATTCTTGGAATCAGACAAATGTTGTGGTTTCATCATTCTTGGAATCAGAGACAAATGTTGTGGGTTTATCATTCTTGGAATCAGACAAATGTTGTGGGTTCATCATTCTTGGAATCAGAGACAAATGTTGTGGGTTCATCATTCTTGGAATCAGACAAATGTGGGTTCATCATTCTTGGAATCAGATGATGGTCTACAAATGTTGTGGGTTCATCATTCTTGGAATCGGATAATGGTCTACAAATGTTGTGGGTTCATCATACTTGGAATCAGACAAATGTTGTGGGTTCATCATTCTTGGATGATGGTCTACAAATGTTGTGGGTTCATCAATCTTGGATGATGGTCTACAACTGTTGTGGGTTCAACGTTCTTGGAATCAGATGATGGGTCTACAAATGTTGTGGGTTCATCATTCTTGGAATCAGATGATGGGTCTACAAATGTTGTGGGTTCATCATTCTTGGATGATGGTCTACAAATGTTGTGGGTTCAACGTTCTTGGAATCAGATGATGGGTCTACAAATGTTGTGGGTTCATCATTCTTGGATGATGGTCTACAAATGTTGTGGGTTCATCATTCTTGGAATCAGATGATGGTCTACAAATGTTGTGGGTTCATCTTTCTTGGATTGATGGGCTACAAATGTTGTGGGTTCATCATTCTTGGAATCAGATGATGGGTTTACAAATGTTGTGGGTTCATCATTCTTGGAATCAGATGATGGTCTACAAATGTTGTGGGTTCAACGTTCTTGGAATCAGATGATGGGTCTACAAATGTTGTGGGTTCATCATTCTTGGAATCAGATGATGGTCTACAAATGTTGTGGGTTCATCATTCTTGGATGATGGTCTACAAATGTTGTGGGTTCATCATTCTTGGATGATGGGTCTACAAATGTTGTGGGTTCATCATTCTTGGAATGGGACAAATGTTGTGGGTTCATCATTCTTGGAATCGGACAAATGTTGTGGTTATCATTCTTGGAATCGACAAATGTTGTGGTTTCATCATTCTTGGATCAGGACAAATGTTGTGGGTTTATCATTCTTGGACGAGACAAATGTTGTGGGTTCATCATTCTTGGAATCAGAGACAAATGTTGTGGGTTCATCATTCTTGGAATCGACAAATGTTGTGGGTTCATCATTCTTGGAATCAGATGATGGTCTACAAATGTTGTGGGTTCATCATTCTTGGAATCGGATGATGGTCTACAAATGTTGTGGGTTCATCATTCTTGGAATCAGACTGATGGTCTACAAATGTTGTGGGTTCATCAATCTTGGATGATGGTCTACAAATGTTGTGGGTTCAACGTTCTTGGAATCAGATGATGGTCTACAAATGTTGTGGGTTCATCATTCTTGGAATCAGATGATGGGTCTACAAATGTTGTGGGTTCATCATTCTTGGATGATGGTCTACAAATGTTGTGGGTTCATCGTTCTTGGAATCAGATGATGGGTCTACAAATGTTGTGGGTTCATCATTCTTGGATGATGGTCTACAAATGTTGTGGGTTCATCATTCTTGGAATCAGATGATGGTCTACAAATATTGTGGGTTCATCTTTCTTGGATGATGGGCTACAAATGTTGTGGGTTCATCATTCTTGGAATCAGATGATGGGTCTACAAATGTTGTGGGTTCATCATTCTTGGAATCAGATGATGGTCTACAAATGTTGTGGGTTCAACGTTCTTGGAATCAGATGATGGGTCTACAAATGTTGTGGGTTCATCATTCTTGGAATCAGATGATGGTCTACAAATGTTGTGGGTTCATCATTCTTGGAATCAGATGATGGGTCTACAAATGTGGGTTCATCATTCTTGGAATCGATGATGGTCTACAAATGTTGTGGGTTCATCATTCTTGGATGATGGGTCTACAAATGTTGTGGGTTCATCATTCTTGGAATCGGACAAATGTTGTGGGTTCATCATTCTTGGAATCGGACAAATGTTGTGGGTTCATCATTCTTGGATGATGGTCTACAAATGTTGTGGGTTCATCATTCTTGGATGATGGGTCTACAAATGGTGTGGGTTCATCATTCTTGGATGATGGTCTACAAATGTTGTGGGTTCATCATTCTTGGATGATGGGTCTACAAATGTTGTGGGTTCATCATTCTTGGAATCAGACAAATGTTGTGGGTTCATCATTCTTGGAATCGGACAAATGTTGTGGGTTCATCATTCTTGGAATCAGACAAATGTTGTGGGTTCATCATTCTTGGAATCAGAGACAAATGTTGTGGGTTCATCATTCTTGGAATCAGACAAATGTTGTGGGTTCATCATTCTTGGAATCAGAGACAAATGTTGTGGGTTCATCATTCTTGGAATCAGAGACAACTGTTGTGTGTGTTCATCATTCTTGGAATCAGAGACAAATGTTGTGAGTTCATCATTCTTGGAATCAGACAAATGTTGTGGGTTCATCATTCTTGGAATCGGACAAATGTTGTGGGTTCATCATTCTTGGAATCAGACAAATGTTGTGGGTTCATCATTCTTGGAATCAGAGACAAATGTTGTGGGTTCATCATTCTTGGAATCAGACAAATGTTGTGGGTTCATCATTCTTGGAATCAGAGACAAATGTTGTGGGTTCATCATTCTTGGAATCAGAGACAACTGTTGTGTGTGTTCATCATTCTTGGAATCAGAGACAAATGTTGTGAGTTCATCATTCTTGGAATCAGACAAATGTTGTGGGTTCATCATTCTTGGAATCGGACAAATGTTGTGGGTTCATCATTCTTGGAATCAGACAAATGTTGTGGGTTCATCATTCTTGGAATCAGATGATGGGTCTACAAATGTTGTGGGTTCAACGTTCTTGGAATCAGATGATGCGTCTACAAATGTTGTGGGTTCATCATTCTTGGAATCAGATGATGCGTCTACAAATGTTGTGGGTTCATCATTCTTGGAATCAGACGATGGTCTACAAATATGGTGGGTTCATCATTCTTGGATGATGGTCTACAAATGTTGTGGGTTCATCATTCTTGGACGATGGTCTACAAATGTTGTGGGTTCATCATTCTTGGAATCAGATGATGGTCTACAAATGTTGTGGGTTCAACGTTCTTGGAATCAGACGATGGTCTACAAATGTTGTGGGTTCAACGTTCTTGGAATCAGATGATGGGTCTACAAATGTGGGTTCATCATTCTTGGAATCGGACGATGGTCTACAAATGTTGTGGGTTCATCATTCTTGGAATCGGATGATGGTCTACAAATGTGGGTTCAATGTTCTTGGAATCAGACAAATGTTGTGGGTTCATCATTCTTGGAATCAGACAAATGTTGTGGGTTCATCATTCTTGGAATCAGATGATGGTTACAAATGTTGTGGGTTCATCATTCTTGGAATCGGATATGGTCTACAAATGTTGTGGGTTCATCATTCTTGGAATCAGACAAATGTTGTGGGTTCATCATTCTTGGATGTACAAATGTTGTGGGTTCATCATTCTTGGAATCAGAGACAACTGTTGTGGGTTCATCATTCTTGGAATCAGAGACAAATGTTGTGGGTTCATCATTCTTGGAATCAGACAAATGTTGTGGGTTCATCATTCTTGGAATCGGACAAATGTTGTGGGTTCATCATTCTTGGAATCAGACAAATGTTGTGGGTTCATCATTCTTGGAATCAGAGACAAATGTTGTGGGATCATCATTCTTGGAATCAGACAAATGTTTGGGTTCATCATTCTTGGAATCGGAGACAAATGTTGTGGGTTCATCATTCTTGGAATTGGACAAATGTTGTGGGTTCATCATTCTTGGAATCAGAGACAAATGTTGTGGGTTAATCATTCTTGGAATCAGACACATGTTGTGGGTTCATCATTCTTGGAATCAGATGATGGGTCTACAAATGTTGTGGGTTCATCATTCTTGGAATCAGACAAATGTTGTGGGTTCATCATTCTTGGAATCAGATGATGGGTCTACAAATGTTTTGGGTTCAACGTTCTTGGAATCAGATGATGCGTCTACAAATGTTGTGGGTTCATCATTCTTGGAATCAGATGATGCGTCTACAAATGTTGTGGGTTCATCATTCTTGGAATCAGACGATGGTCTACAAATATGGTGGGTTCATCATTCTTGGATGATGGTCTACAAATGTTGTGGGTTCATCATTCTTGGACGATGGTCTACAAATGTTGTGGGTTCATCATTCTTGGAATCAGATGATGGTCTACACATGTTGTGGGTTCAACGTTCTTGGAATCAGACGATGGTCTACAAATGTTGTGGGTTCAACGTTCTTGGAATCAGATGATGGGTCTACAAATGTGGGTTCATCATTCTTGGAATCAGACGATGGTCTACAAATGTTGTGGGTTCATCATTCTTGGAATCGGATGATGGTCTACAAATGTGGGTTCAATGTTCTTGGAATCAGACAAATGTTGTGGGTTCATCATTCTTGGAATCAGACAAATGTTGTGGGTTCATCATTCTTGGAATCAGATGATGGTCTACAAATGTTGTGGGTTCATCATTCTTGGAATCGGATAATGGTCTACAAATGTTGTGGGTTCATCATTCTTGATGATGGTCTACAAATGTTGTGGGTTCATCAATCTTGGATGATGGTCTACAAATGTTGTGGGTTCATCATTCTTGGATGATGGTCTACAAATGTTGTGGGTTCAACGTTCTTGGAATCAGATGATGGGTCTACAAATGTTGTGGGTTCATCATTCTTGGAATCAGATGATGGGTCTACAAATGTTGTGGGTTCATCATTCTTGGATGATGGTCTACAAATGTTGTGGGTTCAACGTTCTTGGAATCAGATGATGGGTCTACAAATGTTGTGGGTTCATCATTCTTGGAATCAGATGATGGGTCTACAAATGTTGTGGGTTCATCATTCTTGGATGATGGTCTACAAATGTTGTGGGTTCATCATTCTTGGAATCAGATGATGGTCTACAAATATTGTGGGTTCATCTTTCTTGGATGATGGGCTACAAATGTTGTGGGTTCATCATTCTTCGAATCAGATGATGGGTCTACAAATGTTGTGGGTTCATCATTCTTGGAATCAGATGATGGTCTACAAATGTTGTGGGTTCAACGTTCTTGGAATCAGATGATGGGTCTACAAATGTTGTGGGTTCATCATTCTTGGAATCAGATGATGGGTCTACAAATGTTGTGGGTTCATCATTCTTGGATGATGGTCTACAAATGTTGTGGGTTCATCATTCTTGGATGATGGGTCTACAAATGGTGTGGGTTCATCATTCTTGGATGATGGTCTACAAATGTTGTGGGTTCATCATTCTTGGATGATGGGTCTACAAATGTTGTGGGTTCATCATTCTTGGAATCGGACAAATGTTGTGGGTTCATCATTCTTGGAATCGGACAAATGTTGTGGGTTCATCATTCTTGGAATCAGACAAATGTTGTGGGTTCATCATTCTTGGAATCAGAGACAAATGTTGTGGGTTCATCATTCTTGGAATCAGAGACAAATGTTGTGGGTTCATCATTCTTGGAATCAGAGACAAATGTTGTGAGTTCATCATTCTTGGAATCAGACAAATGTTGTGGGTTCATCATTCTTGTAATTGGACACATGTTATGGGTTCATCATTCTTGGAATCTGACAAATGTTGTGGGTTCATCATTCTTGGAATCGGACAAATGTTGTGGGTTCATCGTTCTTGGATTCGGACAAATGTTGTGGGTTCATCATTCTTGGAATCGGACAAATGTTGTGGGTTCATCATTCTTGGAATCGGACAAATGTTGTGGGTTCATCATTCTTGGAATCAGACAAATGTTGTGGGTTCATCATTCTTGGACTCGGAGATAAATGTTGTGGGTTCATCATTCTTGGAATCGGACAAATGTTGTGGGTTCATCATTCTTGGAATCAGAGACAAATGTTGTGAGTTCATCATTCTTGGAATCAGACAAATGTTGTGGGTTCATCATTCTTGGAATCGGACAAATGTTGTGGGTTCATCATTCTTGGAATCAGACAAATGTTGTGGGTTCATCATTCTTGGAATCAGATGATGGGTCTACAACTGTTGTGGGTTCAACGATCTTAGAATCAGATGATGCGTCTACAAATGTTGTGGGTTCATCATTCTTGGAATCAGATGATGCGTCTATAAATGTTGTGGGTTCATCATTCTTGGAATCGGACGATGGTCAACAAATATGGTGGGTTCATCATTCTTGGATGATGGTCTACAAATATTGTGGGTTCATCATTCTTGGACGATGGTCTACAAATGTTGTGGGTTCATCATTCTTGGAATCAGATGATGCGTCTACAAATGTTGTGGGTTCAACGTTCTTGAAATCAGACGATGGTCTACAAATGTTGTGGGTTCAACGTTCTTGGAATCAGATGATGGGTCTACAAATGTGGGTTCATCATTCTTGGAATCGGACGATGGTCTACAAATGTTGTGGGTTCATCATTCTTGGAATCGGATGATGGTCTACAAATGTGGGTTCAATGTTCTTGGAATCAGACAAATGTTGTGGGTTCATCATTCTTGGAATCAGACAAATGTTGTGGGTTCATCATTCTTGGAATCAGATGATTGTCTACAAATGTTGTGGGTTCATCATTCTTGGAATCGGATAATGGTCTACAAATGTTGTGGGTTCATCATTCTTGGAATCAGACAAATGTTGTGGGTTCATCATTCTTGGATGATGGTCTACAAATGTTGTGGGTTCATCAATCTTGGATGATGGTCTACAACTGTTGTGGGTTCAACGTTCTTGGAATCAGATGATGGGTCTACAAATGTTGTGGGTTCATCATTCTTGGAATCAGATGATGGGTCTACAAATGTTGTGGGTTCATCATTCTTGGATGATGGTCTACAAATGTTGTGGGTTCAACGTTCTTGGAATCAGATGATGGGTCTACAAATGTTGTGGGTTCATCATTCTTGGAATCAGATGATGGGTCTACAAATGTTGTGGGTTCATCATTCTTGGATGATGGTCTACAAATGTTGTGGGT
Organism: Archivesica marissinica; assembly: GCA_014843695.1. Taxonomy (NCBI): domain Eukaryota; kingdom Metazoa; phylum Mollusca; class Bivalvia; order Venerida; family Vesicomyidae; genus Archivesica; species Archivesica marissinica. The sequence continues at coordinate 48,028,986 of CM026402.1, read as the reverse complement.
TCATCATTCTTGGAATCAGATGATGGTCTACAAATATTGTGGGTTCATCTTTCTTGGATGATGGGCTACAAATGTTGTGGGTTCATCATTCTTCGAATCAGATGATGGGTCTACAAATGTTGTGGGTTCATCATTCTTGGAATCAGATGATGGTCTACAAATGTTGTGGGTTCAACGTTCTTGGAATCAGATGATGGGTCTACAAATGTTGTGGGTTCATCATTCTTGGAATCAGATGATGGGTCTACAAATGTTGTGGGTTCATCATTCTTGGATGATGGTCTACAAATGTTGTGGGTTCATCATTCTTGGATGATGGGTCTACAAATGGTGTGGGTTCATCATTCTTGGATGATGGTCTACAAATGTTGTGGGTTCATCATTCTTGGATGATGGGTCTACAAATGTTGTGGGTTCATCATTCTTGGAATCGGACAAATGTTGTGGGTTCATCATTCTTGGAATCGGACAAATGTTGTGGGTTCATCATTCTTGGAATCAGACAAATGTTGTGGGTTCATCATTCTTGGAATCAGAGACAAATGTTGTGGGTTCATCATTCTTGGAATCAGACAAATGTTGTGGGTTCATCATTCTTGGAATCAGAGACAAATGTTGTGGGTTCATCATTCTTGGAATCAGAGACAAATGTTGTGGGTTCATCATTCTTGGAATCGGACAAATGTTGTTGTGTTCATCATTCTTGGAATCAGAGACAAATGTTGTGAGTTCATCATTCTTGGAATCAGACAAATGTTGTGGGTTCATCATTCTTGGAATCGGACAAATGTTGTGGGTTCATCATTCTTGGAATCAGAAATGTTTGGGTTCATCATTCTTGGAATCGGAGACAAATGTTGTGGGTTCATCATTCTTGGAATTGGACAAATGTTGTGGGTTCATCATTCTTGGAATCAGAGACAAATGTTGTGGGTTATCATTCTTGGAATCAGACAAATGTTGTGGGTTCATCATTCTTGGAATCAGATGATGGGTCTACAAATGTTGTGGGTTCATCATTCTTGGAATCAGACAAATGTTGTGGGTTCATCATTCTTGGAATCAGATGATGGGTCTACAAATGTTGTGGGTTCAACGTTCTTGGAATCAGATGATGCGTCTACAAATGTTGTGGGTTCATCATTCTTGGAATCAGATGATGCGTCTACAAATGTTGTGGGTTCATCATTCTTGGAATCAGACGATGGTCTACAAATATGGTGGGTTCATCATTCTTGGATGATGGTCTACAAATGTTGTGGGTTCATCATTCTTGGACGATGGTCTACAAATGTTGTGGGTTCATCATTCTTGGAATCAGATGATGGTCTACACATGTTGTGGGTTCAACGTTCTTGGAATCAGACGATGGTCTACAAATGTTGTGGGTTCAACGTTCTTGGAATCAGATGATGGGTCTACAAATGTGGGTTCATCATTCTTGGAATCGGACGATGGTCTACAAATGTTGTGGGTTCATCATTCTTGGAATCGGATGATGGTCTACAAATGTGGGTTCAATGTTCTTGGAATCAGACAAATGTTGTGGGTTCATCATTCTTGGAATCAGACAAATGTTGTGGGTTCATCATTCTTGGAATCAGATGATGGTCTACAAATGTTGTGGGTTCATCATTCTTGGAATCGGATAATGGTCTACAAATGTTGTGGGTTCATCATTCTTGGATGATGGTCTACAAATGTGTGGGTTCATCAATCTTGGATGATGGTCTACAAATGTTGTGGGTTCATCATTCTTGGATGATGGTCTACAAATGTTGTGGGTTCAACGTTCTTGGAATCAGATGATGGGTCTACAAATGTTGTGGGTTCATCATTCTTGGAATCGGAGACAAATGTTGTGGGTTCATCATTCTTGGAATCAGATGATGGGTCTACAAATGTTGTGGGTTCAACGTTCTTGGAATCAGATGATGCGTCTACAAATGTTGTGTGTTCATCATTCTTGGAATCAGATGATGCGTCTACAAATGTTGTTTGTTCATCATTCTTGGAATCGGATAATGGTCTACAAATGTTGTGGGTTCATCATTCTTGGACGATGGTCTACAAATGTTGTGGGTTCATCATTCTTGGAATCAGATAATGCGTCTACACATGTTGTGGGTTCATCATTCTTGGAATCAGACGATGGTCTACAAATATGGTGGGTTCATCATTCTTGGATGATGGTCTACAAATGTTGTGGGTTCAACGTTCTTGAAATCAGACGATGGTCTACAAATGTTGTGGGTTCAACGTTCTTGGAATCAGATGATGGGTCTACAAATGTGGGTTCATCATTCTTGGAATCGGACGATGGTCTACAAATGTTGTGGGTTCATCATTCTTGGAATCGGATGATGGTCTACAAATGTGGGTTCAATGTTCTTGGAATCAGACAAATGTTGTGGGTTCATCATTCTTGGAATCAGACAAATGTTGTGGGTTCATCATTCTTGGAATCAGATGATGGTCTACAAATGTTGTGGGTTCATCATTCTTGGAATCGGATGATGGTCTACAAATGTTGTGGGTTCATCATTCTTGGATGATGGTCTACAAATGTTGTGGGTTCATCATTCTTGGATGATGGTCTACAAATGTTGTGGGTTCATCAATCTTGGATGATGGTCTACAAATGTTGTGGGTTCATCATTCTTGGATGATGGTCTACAACTGTTGTGGGTTCAACGTTCTTGGAATCAGATGATGGGTCTACAAATGTTGTGGGTTCATCATTCTTGGAATCAGATGATGGGTCTACAAATGTTGTGGGTTCATCATTCTTGGATGATGGTCTACAAATGTTGTGGGTTCATCGTTCTTGGAATCAGATGATGGGTCTACAAATGTTGTGGGTTCATCATTCTTGGAATCAGATGATGGGTCTACAAATGTTGTGGGTTCATCATTCTTGGAATCAGATGATGGTCTACAAATGTTGTGGGTTCATCATTCTTGGATGATGGTCTACAAATGTTGTGGGTTCATCATTCTTGGATGATGGGTCTACAAATGTTGTGGGTTCATCATTCTTGGATGATGGTCTACAAATGTTGTGGGTTCATCATTCTTGGAATGGGACAAATGTTGTGGGTTCATCATTCTTGGAATCGGACAAATGTTGTGGGTTCATCATTCTTGGAATCGGACAAATGTTGTGGGTTCATCATTCTTGGAATCAGACAAATGTTGTGGGTTCATCATTCTTGGAATCAGAGACAAATGTTGTGGGTTCATCATTCTTGGAATCAGACAAATGTTGTGGGTTCATCATTCTTGGAATCAGAGACAAATGTTGTGGGTTCATCATTCTTGGAATCAGAGACAAATGTTGTGGGTTCATCATTCTTGGAATCGGACAAATGTTGTGTGTTCATCATTCTTGGAATCAGAGACAAATGTTGTGGGTTCATCATTCTTGGAATCAGACAAATGTTGTGGGTTCATCATTCTTGGAATCGGACAAATGTTGTGGGTTCATCATTCTTGGAATCAGACAAATGTTTGGGTTCATCATTCTTGGAATCGGAGACAAATGTTGTGGGTTCATCATTCTTGGAATTGGACAAATGTTGTTGGTTCATCATTCTTGGAATCAGAGACAAATGTTGTGGGTTAATCATTCTTGGAATCAGACACATGTTGTGGGTTCATCATTCTTGGAATCAGATGATGGGTCTACAAATGTTGTGGGTTCATCATTCTTGGAATCAGACAAATGTTGTGGGTTCATCATTCTTGGAATCAGATGATGGGTCTACAAATGTTGTGGGTTCAACGTTCTTGGAATCAGATGATGCGTCTACAAATGTTGTGGGTTCATCATTCTTGGAATCAGATGATGCGTCTACAAATGTTGTGGGTTCATCATTCTTGGAATCAGACGATGGTCTACAAATATGGTGGGTTCATCATTCTTGGATGATGGTCTACAAATGTTGTGGGTTCATCATTCTTGGACGATGGTCTACAAATGTTGTGGGTTCATCATTCTTGGAATCAGATGATGGTCTACACATGTTGTGGGTTCAACGTTCTTGGAATCAGACGATGGTCTACAAATGTTGTGGGTTCAACGTTCTTGGAATCAGATGATGGGTCTACAAATGTGGGTTCATCATTCTTGGAATCGGACGATGGTCTACAAATGTTGTGGGTTCATCATTCTTGGAATCGGATGATGGTCTACAAATGTGGGTTCAATGTTCTTGGAATCAGACAAATGTTGTGGGTTCATCATTCTTGGAATCAGACAAATGTTGTGGGTTCATCATTCTTGGAATCAGATGATGGTCTACAAATGTTGTGGGTTCATCATTCTTGGAATCGGATAATGGTCTACAAATGTTGTGGGTTCATCATTCTTGGATGATGGTCTACAAATGTTGTGGGTTCATCAATCTTGGATGATGGTCTACAAATGTTGTGGGTTCATCATTCTTGGATGATGGTCTACAAATGTTGTGGGTTCAACGTTCTTGGAATCAGATGATGGGTCTACAAATGTTGTGGGTTCATCATTCTTGGAATTAGATGATGGGTCTACAAATGTTGTGGGTTCATCATTCTTGGATGATGGTCTACAAATGTTGTGGGTTCAACGTTCTTGGAATCAGATGATGGGTCTACAAATGTTGTGGGTTCATCATTCTTGGAATCAGATGATGGGTCTACAAATGTTGTGGGTTCATCATTCTTGGATGATGGTCTACAAATGTTGTGGGTTCATCATTCTTGGAATCAGATGATGGTCTACAAATATTGTGGGTTCATCATTCTTGGATGATGGGCTACAAATGTTGTGGGTTCATCATTCTTCGAATCAGATGATGGGTCTACAAATGTTGTGGGTTCATCATTCTTGGAATCAGATGATGGGTCTACAAATGTTGTGGGTTCATCATTCTTGGAATCAGACACATGTTGTGGGTTCATCATTCTTGGAATCAGATGATGGGTCTACAAATGTTGTGGGTTCAACGTTCTTGGAATCAGATGATGCGTCTACAAATGTTGTGGGTTCATCATTCTTGGAATCAGATGATGCGTCTACAAATGTTGTGGGTTCATCATTCTTGGAATCAGACGATGGTCTACAAATATGGTGGGTTCATCATTCTTGGATGATGGTCTACAAATGTTGTGGGTTCATCATTCTTGGACGATGGTCTACAAATGTTGTGGGTTCATCATTCTTGGAATCAGATGATGGTCTACACATGTTGTGGGTTCAACGTTCTTGGAATCAGACGATGGTCTACAAATGTTGTGGGTTCAACGTTCTTGGAATCAGATGATGGGTCTACAAATGTGGGTTCATCATTCTTGGAATCGGACGATGGTCTACAAATGTTGTGGGTTCATCATTCTTGGAATCGGATGATGGTCTACAAATGTGGGTTCAATGTTCTTGGAATCAGACAAATGTTGTGGTTTCATCATTCTTGGAATCAGACAAATGTTGTGGGTTCATCATTCTTGGAATCAGATGATGGTCTACAAATGTTGTGGGTTCATCATTCTTGGAATCGGATAATGGTCTACAAATGTTGTGGGTTCATCATTCTTGGATGATGGTCTACAAATGTTGTGGGTTCATCAATCTTGGATGATGGTCTACAAATGTTGTGGGTTCATCATTCTTGGATGATGGTCTACAAATGTTGTGGGTTCAACGTTCTTGGAATCAGATGATGGGTCTACAAATGTTGTGGGTTCATCATTCTTGGAATTAGATGATGGGTCTACAAATGTTGTGGGTTCATCATTCTTGGATGATGGTCTACAAATGTTGTGGGTTCAACGTTCTTGGAATCAGATGATGGGTCTACAAATGTTGTGGGTTCATCATTCTTGGAATCAGATGATGGGTCTACAAATGTTGTGGGTTCATCATTCTTGGATGATGGTCTACAAATGTTGTGGGTTCATCATTCTTGGAATCAGATGATGGTCTACAAATATTGTGGGTTCATCATTCTTGGATGATGGGCTACAAATGTTGTGGGTTCATCATTCTTCGAATCAGATGATGGGTCTACAAATGTTGTGGGTTCATCATTCTTGGAATCAGATGATGGGTCTACAAATGTTGTGGGTTCATCATTCTTGGAATCAGACAAATGTTGTGGGTTCATCATTCTTGGAATCAGATGATGGGTCTACAAATGTTGTGGGTTCAACGTTCTTGGAATCAGATGATGCGTCTACAAATGTTGTGGGTTCATCATTCTTGGAATCAGATGATGCGTCTACAAATGTTGTGGGTTCATCATTCTTGGATGATGGTCTACAAATGTTGTGGGTTCATCATTCTTGGACGATGGTCTACACATGTTGTGGGTTCATCATTCTTGGAATCAGATGATGCGTCTACAAATGTTGTGTGTTCATCATTCTTGGAATCAGACGATGGTCTACAAATATGGTGGGTTCATCATTCTTGGATGATGGTCTACAAATGTTGTGGGTTCATCATTCTTGGACGATGGTCTACAAATGTTGTGGGTTCATCATTCTTGGAATCAGATGATGGTCTACAAATGTTGTGGGTTCAACATTCTTGGAATCAGATGATGGGTCTACAAATGTGGGTTCATCATTCTTGGAATCAGACGATGGTCTACAAATGTTGTGGGTTCATCATTCTTGGAA
>CM026402.1:48002071-48021326 GCA_014843695.1 Archivesica marissinica | reverse complement strand
GGGTCTACAAATGTGGGTTCATCATTCTTGGAATCGGACGATGGTCTACAAATGTTGTGGGTTCATCATTCTTGGAATCGGATGATGGTCTACAAATGTGGGTTCAATGTTCGTGGAATCAGACAAATGTTGTGGGTTCATCATTCTTGGAATCAGATGATGGTCTACAAATGTTGTGGGTTCATCATTCTTGGAATCGGATAATGGTCTACAAATGTTGTGGGTTCATCATTCTTGGATGATGGTCTACAAATGTTGTGGGTTCATCAATCTTGGATGATGGTCTACAAATGTTGTGGGTTCAACGTTCTTGGAATCAGATGATGGGTCTACAAATGTTGTGGGTTCATCGTTCTTGGAATCAGATGATGGGTCTACAAATGTGGATTCATCATTCTTGGAATCAGACGATGGTCTACAAATGTTGTGGGTTCATCATTCTTGGAATCGGATGATGGTGTACAAATGTGGGTTCAATGTTCATGGAATCAGACAAATGTTGTGGGTTCATCATTCTTGGAATCAGACAAATGTTGTGGGTTCATCATTCTTGGAATCAGATGATGGTCTACAAATGTTGTGGGTTCATCATTCTTGGAATCGGATAATGGTCTACAAATGTTGTGGGTTCATCATTCTGGATGATGGTCTACAAATGTTGTGGGTTCATCAATCTTGGATGATGGTCTACAAATGTGTGGGTTATCATTTTGGATGATGGTCTACAAATGTTGTGGGTTCAACGTTCTTGGAATCAGATGATGGGTCTACAAATGTTGTGGGTTCATCATTCTTGGAATCAGATGATGGGTCTAAAATGTGGATTCATCATTCTTGGAATGGTGGTCAAATGTTGTGGGTCATCATTCTTGGAATCGGTGATGGTGTACAAATGTGGGTTAATGTTCGTGGAATCAGACAAATGTTGTGGGTTCATCATTCTTGGAATCAGATGATGGTCTACAAATGTTGTGGGTTCATCATTCTTGGAATCAGATGATGGTCTACAAATGTTGTGGGTTCATCATTCTTGGATGATGGTCTACAAATGTTGTGGGTTCATCATTCTTGGATGATGGGCTACAAATGTTGTGGGTTCATCATTCTTGGAATCAGATGATGGGTCTACAAATGTTGTGGGTTCATCATTCTTGGAATCAGATGATGGGTCTACAAATGTTGTGGGTTCATCATTCTTGGAATCAGACACATGTTGTGGGTTCATCATTCTTGGAATCAGATGATGGGTCTACAAATGTTGTGGGTTCATCATTCTTGGAATCAGACAAATGTTGTGGGTTCATCATTCTTGGAATCAGATGATGGGTCTACAAATGTTGTGGGTTCAACGTTCTTGGAATCAGATGATGCGTCTACAAATGTTGTGGGTTCATCATTCTTGGAATCAGATGATGCGTCTACAAATGTTGTGGGTTCATCATTCTTGGAATCAGACGATGGTCTACAAATATGGTGGGTTCATCATTTTTGGATGATGGTCTACAAATGTTGTGGGTTCATCATTCTTGGAATCAGATGATGGTCTACAAATGTTGTGGGTTCATCATTTTTGGATGATGGTCTACAAATGTTGTGGGTTCATCATTCTTGGATGATGGTCTACAAATGTTGTGGGTTCATCATTCTTGGAATCAGAGACAAATGTTGTGGGTTAATCATTCTTGGAATCAGACAAATGTTGTGGGTTCATCATTCTTGGAATCGGATGATGGTCTACAAATGTGGGTTCAATGTTCGGGAATCAGACAAATGTTGTGGGTTCATCATTCTTGGAATCAGACAAATGTTGTGGGTTCATCATTCTTGGAATCAGATGATGGTCTACAAATGTTGTGGGTTCATCATTCTTGGAATCGGATAATGGTCTACAAATGTTGTGGGTTCATCATTCTTGGATGATGGTCTACAAATGTTGTGGGTTCATCATCTTGGATGATGGTCTACAAATGTTGTGGGTTCATCATTCTTGGATGATGGTCTACAAATGTTGTGGGTTCAACGTTCTTGGAATCAGATGATGGGTCTACAAATGTTGTGGGTTCATCATTCTTGGAATCGGAGACAAATGTTGTGGGTTCATCATTCTGGAATCAGATGATGGTCTACAAATGTTGTGGGTTCATCATTCTTGGAATCGGATGATGGTCTACAAATGTTGTGGGTTCATCATTCTTGGATGATGGTCTACAAATGTTGTGGGTTCATCAATCTTGGATGATGGTCTACAAATGTTGTGGGTTCATCATTCTTGGATGATGGTCTACAAATGTTGTGGGTTCAACGTTCTTGGAATCAGATGATGGGTCTACAAATGTTGTGGGTTCATCATTCTTGGAATTGGACAAATGTTGTGGGTTCATCATTCTTGGAATCAGAGACAAATGTTGTGGGTTAATCATTCTTGGAATCAGACAAATGTTGTGGGTTCATCATTCTTGGAATCAGATGATGGGTCTACAAATGTTGTGGGTTCATCATTCTTGGAATCAGACAAATGTTGTGGGTTCATCATTCTTGGAATCAGATGATGGGTCTACAACTGTTGTGGGTTCAACGTTCTTGGAATCAGATGATGCGTCTACAAATGTTGTGGGTTCATCATTCTTGGAATCAGATGATGCGTCTACAAATGTTGTTTGTTCATCATTCTTGGAATCGGACGATGGTCGACAAATATGGTGGGTTCATCATTCTTGGATGATGGTCAACAAATATGGTGGGTTCATCATTCTTGGATGATGGTCAACAAATATGGTGGGTTCATCATTCTTGGATGATGGTCTACAAATGTTGTGGGTTCATCATTCTTGGAATCAGATGATGGTCTACAAATGTTGTGGGTTCATCATTCTTGGAATCAGATGATGGTCTACAAATGTTGTGGGTTCAACGTTCTTGAAATCAGACGATGGTCTACAAATGTTGTGGGTTCAACGTTCTTGGAATCAGATGATGGGTCTACAACTGTGGGTTCATCATTCTTGGAATCGGACGATGGTCTACACATGTTGTGGGTTCATCATTCTTGGAATCAGACACATGTTGTGGGTTCATCATTCTTGGAATCAGATGATGGGTCTACAAATGTTGTGGGTTCTTCATTCTTGGAATCAGACAAATGTTGTGGGTTCATCATTCTTGGAATCAGATGATGGGTCTACAAATGTTGTGGGTTCAACGTTCTTGGAATCAGATGATGCGTCTACAAATGTTGTGGGTTCATCATTCTTGGAATCAGATGATGCGTCTACAAATGTTGTGGGTTCATCATTCTTGGAATCAGACGATGGTCTACAAATATGGTGGGTTCATCATTTTTGGATGATGGTCTACAAATGTTGTGGGTTCATCATTCTTGGACGATGGTCTACAAATGTTGTGGGTTCATCATTCTTGGAATCAGATGATGGTCTACACATGTTGTGGGTTCAACGTTCTTGGAATCAGACGATGGTCTACAAATGTTGTGGGTTCAACGTTCTTGGAATCAGATGATGGGTCTACAAATGTGGGTTCATCATTCTTGGAATCGGACGATGGTCTACAAATGTTGTGGGTTCATCATTCTTGGAATCGGATGATGGTCTACAAATGTGGGTTCAATGTTCGTGGAATCAGACAAATGTTGTGGGTTCATCATTCTTGGAATCAGACAAATGTTGTGGGTTCATCATTCTTGGAATCAGATGATGGTCTACAAATGTTGTGGGTTCATCATTCTTGGAATCGGATAATGGTCTACAAATGTTGTGGGTTCATCATTCTTGGATGATGGTCTACAAATGTTGTGGGTTCATCAATCTTGGATGATGGTCTACAAATGTTGTGGGTTCATCATTCTTGGATGATGGTCTACAAATGTTGTGGGTTCAACGTTCTTGGAATCAGATGATGGGTCTACAAATGTTGTGGGTTCATCATTCTTGGAATCAGATGATGGGTCTACAAATGTGGATTCATCATTCTTGGAATCAGACGATGGTCTACAAATGTTGTGGGTTCATCATTCTTGGAATCGGATGATGGTGTACAAATGTGGGTTCAATGTTCATGGAATCAGACAAATGTTGTGGGTTCATCATTCTTGGAATCAGACAAATGTTGTGGGTTCATCATTCTTGGAATCAGATGATGGTCTACAAATGTTGTGGGTTCATCATTCTTGGAATCGGATAATGGTCTACAAATGTTGTGGGTTCATCATTCTTGGATGATGGTCTACAAATGTTGTGGGTTCATCAATCTTGGATGATGGTCTACAAATGTGTGGGTTCATCATTCTTGGATGATGGTCTACAAATGTTGTGGGTTCAACGTTCTTGGAATCAGATGATGGGTCTACAAATGTTGTGGGTTCATCATTCTTGGAATCAGATGATGGGTCTACAAATGTGGATTCATCATTCTTGGAATCAGACGATGGTCTACAAATGTTGTGGGTTCATCATTCTTGGAATCGGATGATGGTGTACAAATGTGGGTTCAATGTTCGTGGAATCAGACAAATGTTGTGGGTTCATCATTCTTGGAATCAGACAAATGTTGTGTGTTCATCATTCTTGGAATCAGACAAATGTTGTGGGTTCATCATTCTTGGAATCAGATGATGGTCTACAAATGTTGTGGGTTCATCATTCTTGGAATCGGATGATGGTCTACAAATGTTGTGGGTTCATCATTCTTGGATGATGGTCTACAAATATTGTGGGTTCATCATTCTTGGATGATGGGCTACAAATGTTGTGGGTTCATCATTCTTCGAATCAGATGATGGGTCTACAAATGTTGTGGGTTCATCATTCTTGGAATCAGATGATGGGTCTACAAATGTTGTGGGTTCATCATTCTTGGAATCAGACAAATGTTGTGGGTTCATCATTCTTGGAATCAGATGATGGGTCTACAAATGTTGTGGGTTCATCGTTCTTGGATGATGGTCTACAAATGTTGTGGGTTCATCATTCTTGGAATCAGATGATGGTCTACAAATGTTGTGGGTTCATCATTCTTGGAATCAGACGATGGTCTACAAATATTGTGGGTTCATCATTTTTGGATGATGGTCTACAAATGTTGTGGGTTCATCATTCTTGGAATCAGATGATGGTCTACAAATGTTGTGGGTTCATCATTCTTGGATCAGATGATGGTCTACAAATGTTGTGGGTTCAACGTTCTTGGAATCAGATGATGGGTCTACAAATGTGGGTTCATCATTCTTGGAATCGGATGATGGTCTACAAATGTTGTGGGTTCATCATTCTTGGATGATGGTCTACAAATGTGGGGTTCATCATTCTTGGAATGAGACAAATGTTGTGGGTTCATCATTCTTGGAATCAGACAAATGTTGTGGGTTCATCATTCTTGGAATCAGATGATGGTCTACAAATGTTGTGGGTTCATCATTCTTGGAATCGGATAATGGTCTACAAATGTGTGGGTTCATCATTCTGGATGTGGTCTACAAATGTTGGGGTTCATCAATCTTGGATGATGGTCTACAAATGTTGTGGGTTCATCATTCTTGGATGATGGTCTACAAATGTTGTGGGTTCAACGTTCTTGGAATCAGATGATGGGTCTACAAATGTTGTGGGTTCATCATTCTTGGAATCGGAGACAATGTTGTGGTTCATCATTCTTGGAATGGACAAATGTTGTGGGTTCATCATTCTTGGATGATGGTCTACAAATGTTGTGGGTTCATCATTCTTGGATGATGGTCTACAAATGTTGTGGGTTCATCAATCTTGGATGATGGTCTACAAATGTTGTGGGTTCATCATTCTTGGATGATGGTCTACAAATGTTGTGGGTTCAACGTTCTTGGAATCAGATGATGGGTCTACAAATGTTGTGGGTTCATCATTCTTGGAATCAGATGATGGGTCTACAAATGTGGATTCATCATTCTTGGAATCAGACGATGGTCTACAAATGTTGTGGGTTCATCATTCTTGGAATCGGATGATGGTGTACAAATGTGGGTTCAATGTTCATGGAATCAGACAAATTTTGTGGGTTCATCATTCTTGGAATCAGACAAATGTTGTGGGTTCATCATTCTTGGAATCAGATGATGGTCTACAAATGTTGTGGGTTCATCATTCTTGGAATCGGATAATGGTCTACAAATGTTGTGGGTTCATCATTCTTGGATGATGGTCTACAAATATTGTGGGTTCATCATTCTTGGATGATGGGCTACAAATGTTGTGGGTTCATCATTTTTCGAATCAGATGATGGGTCTACAAATGTTGTGGGTTCATCATTCTTGGAATCAGATGATGGGTCTACAAATGTTGTGGGTTCATCATTCTTGGAATCAGACACATGTTGTGGGTTCATCATTCTTGGAATCAGATGATGGGTCTACAAATGTTGTGGGTTCATCATTCTTGGAATCAGACAAATGTTGTGGGTTCATCATTCTTGGAATCAGATGATGGGTCTACAAATGTTGTGGGTTCAACGTTCTTGGAATCAGATGATGCGTCTACAAATGTTGTGGGTTCATCATTCTTGGAATCAGATGATGCGTCTACAAATGTTGTGGGTTCATCATTCTTGGAATCAGACGATGGTCTACAAATATGGTGGGTTCATCATTTTTGGATGATGGTCTACAAATGTTGTGGGTTCATCATTCTTGGACGATGGTCTACAAATGTTGTGGGTTCATCATTCTTTGAATCAGATGATGGTCTACAAATATGGTGGGTTCATCATATTTGGATGATGGTCTACAAATGTTGTGGTTTCATCATTCTTGGATGATGGTCTACAAATGTTGTGGGTTCATCATTCTTGGAATCAGAGACAAATGTTGTGGGTTAATTATTCTTGGAATCAGACAAATGTTGTGGGTTCATCATTCTTGGAATCAGATGGTGGGTCTACAAATGTTGTGGGTTCATCATTCTTGGAATCAGACAAATGTTGTGGGTTCATCATTCTTGGAATCAGATGATGGGTCTACAACTGTTGTGGGTTCAACGTTCTTGGAATCAGATGATGCGTCTACAAATGTTGTGGGTTCATCATTCTTGGAATCAGATGATGCGTCTACAAATGTTGTTTGTTCATCATTCTTGGAATCGGACGATGGTCGACAAATATGGTGGGTTCATCATTCTTGGATGATGGTCAACAAATATGGTGGGTTCATCATTCTTGGATGATGGTCAACAAATATGGTGGGTTCATCATTCTTGGATGATGGTCTACAAATGTTGTGGGTTCATCATTCTTGGAATCAGATGATGGTCTACAAATGTTGTGGGTTCATCATTCTTGGAATCAGATGATGGTCTACAAATGTTGTGGGTTCAACGTTCTTGAAATCAGACGATGGTCTACAAATGTTGTGGGTTCAACGTTCTTGGAATCAGATGATGGGTCTACAAATGTGGGTTCATCATTCTTGGAGTCGGACGATGGTCTACACATGTTGTGGGTTCATCATTCTTGGAATCGGATGATGGTCTACAAATTTGGGTTCAATGTTCTTGGAATCAGACAAATGTTGTGGGTTCATCATTCTTGGAATCAGACAAATGTTGTGGGTTCATCATTCTTGGAATCAGATGATGGTCTACAAATGTTGTGGGTTCATCATTCTTGGAATCGGATAATGGTCTACAAATGTTGTGGGTTCATCATTCTTGGATGATGGTCTACAAATGTTGTGGGTTCATCATTCTTGGATGATGGTCTACAAATGTTGTGGGTTCATCAATCTTGGATGATGGTCTACAAATGTTGTGGGTTCATCATTCTTGGATGATGGTCTACAAATGTTGTGGGTTCAACGTTCTTGGAATCAGATGATGGGTCTACAAATGTTGTGGGTTCATCATTCTTGGAATCAGATGATGGGTCTACAAATGTGGATTCATCATTCTTGGAATCAGACGATGGTCTACAAATGTTGTGGGTTCATCATTCTTGGAATCGGATGATGGTGTACAAATGTGGGTTCAATGTTCATGGAATCAGACAAATGTTGTGGGTTCATCATTCTTGGAATCAGACAAATGTTGTGGGTTCATCATTCTTGGAATCAGATGATGGTCTACAAATGTTGTGGGTTCATCATTCTTGGAATCGGATAATGGTCTACAAATGTTGTGGGTTCATCATTCTTGGATGATGGTCTACAAATATTGTGGGTTCATCATTCTTGGATGATGGGCTACAAATGTTGTGGGTTCATCATTTTTCGAATCAGATGATGGGTCTACAAATGTTGTGGGTTCATCATTCTTGGAATCAGATGATGGGTCTACAAATGTTGTGGGTTCATCATTCTTGGAATCAGACACATGTTGTGGGTTCATCATTCTTGGAATCAGATGATGGGTCTACAAATGTTGTGGGTTCATCATTCTTGGAATCAGACAAATGTTGTGGGTTCATCATTCTTGGAATCAGATGATGGGTCTACAAATGTTGTGGGTTCAACGTTCTTGGAATCAGATGATGCGTCTACAAATGTTGTGGGTTCATCATTCTTGGAATCAGATGATGCGTCTACAAATGTTGTGGGTTCATCATTCTTGGAATCAGACGATGGTCTACAAATATGGTGGGTTCATCATTTTTGGATGATGGTCTACAAATGTTGTGGGTTCATCATTCTTGGACGATGGTCTACAAATGTTGTGGGTTCATCATTCTTGGAATCAGATGATGGTCTACACATGTTGTGGGTTCAACGTTCTTGGAATCAGACGATGGTCTACAAATGTTGTGGGTTCAACGTTCTTGGAATCAGATGATGGGTCTACAAATGTGGGTTCATCATTCTTGGAATCGGACGATGGTCTACAAATGTTGTGGGTTCATCATTCTTGGAATCGGATGATGGTCTACAAATGTGGGTTCAATGTTCGTGGAATCAGACAAATGTTGTGGGTTCATCATTCTTGGAATCAGACAAATGTTGTGGGTTCATCATTCTTGGAATCAGATGATGGTCTACAAATGTTGTGGGTTCATCATTCTTGGAATCGGATAATGGTCTACAAATGTTGTGGGTTCATCATTCTTGGATGATGGTCTACAAATGTTGTGGGTTCATCAATCTTGGATGATGGTCTACAAATGTTGTGGGTTCATCATTCTTGGATGATGGTCTACAAATGTTGTGGGTTCAACGTTCTTGGAATCAGATGATGGGTCTACAAATGTTGTGGGTTCATCATTCTTGGAATCGGAGACAAATGTTGTGGGTTCATCATTCTTGGAATTGGACAAATGTTGTGGGTTCATCATTCTTGGAATCAGAGACAAATGTTGTGGGTTAATCATTCTTGGAATCAGACAAATGTTGTGGGTTCATCATTCTTGGAATCAGATGATGGGTCTACAAATGTTGTGGGTTCATCATTCTTGGAATCAGACAAATGTTGTGGGTTCATCATTCTTGGAATCAGATGATGGGTCTACAACTGTTGTGGGTTCAACGTTCTTGGAATCAGATGATGCGTCTACAAATGTTGTGGGTTCATCATTCTTGGAATCAGATGATGCGTCTACAAATGTTGTTTGTTCATCATTCTTGGAATCGGACGATGGTCGACAAATATGGTGGGTTCATCATTCTTGGATGATGGTCAACAAATATGGTGGGTTCATCATTCTTGGATGATGGTCAACAAATATGGTGGGTTCATCATTCTTGGATGATGGTCTACAAATGTTGTGGGTTCATCATTCTTGGAATCAGATGATGGTCTACAAATGTTGTGGGTTCATCATTCTTGGAATCAGATGATGGTCTACAAATGTTGTGGGTTCAACGTTCTTGAAATCAGACGATGGTCTACAAATGTTGTGGGTTCAACGTTCTTGGAATCAGATGATGGGTCTACAAATGTGGGTTCATCATTCTTGGAATCGGACGATGGTCTACAAATGTTGTGGGTTCATCATTCTTGGAATCGGATGATGGTCTACAAATGTGGGTTCAATGTTCTTGGAATCAGACAAATGTTGTGGGTTCATCATTCTTGGAATCAGACAAATGTTGTGGGTTCATCATTCTTGGAATCAGATGATGGTCTACAAATGTTGTGGGTTCATCATTCTTGGAATCGGATAATGGTCTACAAATGTTGTGGGTTCATCATTCTTGGATGATGGTCTACAAATGTTGTGGGTTCATCATTCTTGGATGATGGTCTACAAATGTTGTGGGTTCATCAATCTTGGATGATGGTCTACAAATGTTGTGGGTTCATCATTCTTGGATGATGGTCTACAACTGTTGTGGGTTCAACGTTCTTGGAATCAGATGATGGGTCTACAAATGTTGTGGGTTCATCATTCTTGGAATCAGATGATGGGTCTACAAATGTTGTGGGTTCATCATTCTTGGATGATGGTCTACAAATGTTGTGGGTTCAACGTTCTTGGAATCAGATGATGGGTCTACAAATGTTGTGGGTTCATCATTCTTGGAATCAGATGATGGGTCTACAAATGTTGTGGGTTCATCATTCTTGGATGATGGTCTACAAATGTTGTGGGTTCATCATTCTTGGAATCAGATGATGGTCTACAAATATTGTGGGTTCATCTTTCTTGGATGATGGGCTACAAATGTTGTGGGTTCATCATTCTTCGAATCAGATGATGGGTCTACAAATGTTGTGGGTTCATCATTCTTGGAATCAGATGATGGTCTACAAATGTTGTGGGTTCAACGTTCTTGGAATCAGATGATGGGTCTACAAATGTTGTGGGTTCATCATTCTTGGAATCAGATGATGGGTCTACAAATGTTGTGGGTTCATCATTCTTGGATGATGGTCTACAAATGTTGTGGGTTCATCATTCTTGGATGATGGGTCTACAAATGGTGTGGGTTCATCATTCTTGGATGATGGTCTACAAATGTTGTGGGTTCATCATTCTTGGATGATGGGTCTACAAATGTTGTGGGTTCATCATTCTTGGAATCGGACAAATGTTGTGGGTTCATCATTCTTGGAATCGGACAAATGTTGTGGGTTCATCATTCTTGGAATCAGACAAATGTTGTGGGTTCATCATTCTTGGAATCAGAGACAAATGTTGTGGGTTCATCATTCTTGGAATCATACAAATGTTGTGGGTTCATCATTCTTGGAATCAGAGACAAATGTTGTGGGTTCATCATTCTTGGAATCAGAGACAAATGTTGTGGGTTCATCATTCTTGGAATCGGACAAATGTTGTTTGTGTTCATCATTCTTGGAATCAGAGACAAATGTTGAGAGTTCATCATTCTTGGAATCAGACAAATGTTGTGGGTTCATCATTCTTGGAATCGGACAAATGTTGTGGGTTGATCATTCTTGGAATCAGACAAATGTTTGGGTTCATCATTCTTGGAATCGGAGACAAATGTTGTGGGTTCATCATTCTTGGAATTGGACAAATGTTGTTGGTTCATCATTCTTGGAATCAGAGACAAATGTTGTGGGTTAATCATTCTTGGAATCAGACACATGTTGTGGGTTCATCATTCTTGGAATCAGATGATGGGTCTACAAATGTTGTGGGTTCATCATTCTTGGAATCAGACAAATGTTGTGGGTGCATCATTCTTGGAATCAGATGATGGGTCTACAAATGTTGTGGGTTCAACGTTCTTGGAATCAGATGATGCATCTACAAATGTTGTGGGTTCATCATTCTTGGAATCAGATGATGCGTCTACAAATGTTGTGGGTTCATCATTCTTGGAATCAGACGATGGTCTACAAATATGGTGGGTTCATCATTCTTGGATGATGGTCTACAAATGTTGTGGGTTCATCATTCTTGGACGATGGTCTACAAATGTTGTGGGTTCATCATTCTTGGAATCAGATGATGGTCTACACATGTTGTGGGTTCAACGTTCTTGGAATCAGACGATGGTCTACAAATGTTGTGGGTTCAACGTTCTTGGAATCAGATGATGGGTCTACAAATGTGGGTTCATCATTCTTGGAATCGGACGATGGTCTACAAATGTTGTGGGTTCATCATTCTTGGAATCGGATGATGGTCTACAAATGTGGGTTCAATGTTCTTGGAATCAGACAAATGTTGTGGGTTCATCATTCTTGGAATCAGACAAATGTTGTGGGTTCATCATTCTTGGAATCAGATGATGGTCTACAAATGTTGTGGGTTCATCATTCTTGGAATCGGATAATGGTCTACAAATGTTGTGGGTTCATCATTCTTGGATGATGGTCTACAAATGTTGTGGGTTCATCAATCTTGGATGATGGTCTACAAATGTTGTGGGTTCATCATTCTTGGATGATGGTCTACAAATGTTGTGGGTTCAACGTTCTTGGAATCAGATGATGGGTCTACAAATGTTGTGGGTTCATCATTCTTGGAATTAGATGATGGGTCTACAAATGTTGTGGGTTCATCATTCTTGGATGATGGTCTACAAATGTTGTGGGTTCAACGTTCTTGGAATCAGATGATGGGTCTACAAATGTTGTGGGTTCATCATTCTTGGAATCAGATGATGGGTCTACAAATGTTGTGGGTTCATCATTCTTGGATGATGGTCTACAAATGTTGTGGGTTCATCATTCTTGGAATCAGATGATGGTCTACAAATATTGTGGGTTCATCATTCTTGGATGATGGGCTACAAATGTTGTGGGTTCATCATTCTTCGAATCAGATGATGGGTCTACAAATGTTGTGGGTTCATCATTCTTGGAATCAGATGATGGGTCTACAAATGTTGTGGGTTCATCATTCTTGGAATCAGACACATGTTGTGGGTTCATCATTCTTGGAATCAGATGATGGGTCTACAAATGTTGTGGGTTCAACGTTCTTGGAATCAGATGATGCGTCTACAAATGTTGTGGGTTCATCATTCTTGGAATCAGATGATGCGTCTACAAATGTTGTGGGTTCATCATTCTTGGAATCAGACGATGGTCTACAAATATGGTGGGTTCATCATTCTTGGATGATGGTCTACAAATGTTGTGGGTTCATCATTCTTGGACGATGGTCTACAAATGTTGTGGGTTCATCATTCTTGGAATCAGATGATGGTCTACACATGTTGTGGGTTCAACGTTCTTGGAATCAGACGATGTTCTACAAATGTTGTGGGTTCAACGTTCTTGGAATCAGATGATGGGTCTACAAATGTGGGTTCATCATTCTTGGAATCGGACGATGGTCTACAAATGTTGTGGGTTCATCATTCTTGGAATCGGATGATGGTCTACAAATGTGGGTTCAATGTTCTTGGAATCAGACAAATGTTTGGGTTCATCATTCTTGGAATCAGACAAATGTTGTGGGTTCATCATTCTTGGAATTGGACAAATGTTGTGGGTTCATCATTCTTGGAATCGGAGACAAATGTTGTGGGTTCATCATTCTTGGAATCAGATAAATGTTGTGGGTTCATCATTCTTGGAATCAGATGATGGTCTACAAATGTTGTGGGTTCATCATTCTTGGAATCGGATAATGGTCTACAAATGTTGTGGGTTCATCATTCTTGGATGATGGTCTACAAATGTTGTGGGTTCATCAATCTTGGATGATGGTCTACAAATGTTGTGGGTTCATCATTCTTGGATGATGGTCTACAAATGTTGTGGGTTCAACGTTCTTGGAATCAGATGATGGGTCTACAAATGTTGTGGGTTCATCATTCTTGGAATCAGATGATGGGTCTACAAATGTTGTGGGTTCATCATTCTTGGATGATGGTCTACAAATGTTGTGGGTTCATCATTCTTGGAATCAGATGATGGTCTACAAATGTTGTGGGTTCATCATTCTTGGAATCTGATGGGCTACAAATGTTGTGGGTTCATCATTCTTGGATGATGGTCTACAAATGTTGTGGGTTCATCATTCTTGGAATCAGATGATGGGTCTACAAATGTTGTGGGTTCATCATTCTTGGAATCAGACAAATGTTGTGGGTTCATCATTCTTGGATGATGGGTCTACAAATGTTGTCGGTTCAACGTTCTTGGAATCAGATGATGCGTCTACAAATGTTGTGGGTTCATCATTCTTGGAATCAGATGATGCGTCTACAAATGTTGTGGGTTCATCATTCTTGGATGATGGTCTACAAATGTTGTGGGTTCATCATTCTTGGACGATGGTCTACACATGTTGTGGGTTCATCATTCTTGGAATCAGATGATGCGTCTACAAATGTTGTGTGTTCATCATTCTTGGAATCAGACGATGGTCTACAAATATGATGGGTTCATCATTCTTGGATGATGGTCTACAAATGTTGTGGGTTCATCATTCTTGGACGATGGTCTACAAATGTTGTGGGTTCATCATTCTTGGAATCAGATGATGGTCTACAAATGTTGTGGGTTCAACGTTCTTGGAATCAGATGATGGGTCTACAAATGTGGGTTCATCATTCTTGGAATCGGACGATGGTCTACAAATGTTGTGGGTTCATCATTCTTGGAATCGGATGATGGTCTACAAATGTGGGTTCAATGTTCTTGGAATCAGACAAATGTTGTGGGTTCATCATTCTTCGAATCAGATGATGGTCTACAAATGTTGTGGGTTCATCATTCTTGGAATCGGATAATGGTCTACAAATGTTGTGGGTTCATCATTCTTGGAATCAGACAAATGTTGTGGGTTCATCATTCTTGGATGATGGTCTACAAATGTTGTGGGTTCATCATTCTTGGATGATGGTCTACAAATGTTGTGGGTTCATCATTCTTGGAATCAGATGATGGGTCTACAAATGTTGTGGGTTCATCATTCTTGGAATCAGAGACAAATGTTGTGGGTTCATCATTCTTGGAATCGGACAAATGTTGTGGGTTCATCATTCTTGGAATCAGAGACAAATGTTGAGAGTTCATCATTCTTGGAATCAGACAAATGTTGTGGGTTCATCATTCTTGGAATCGGACAAATGTTGTGGGTTCATCATTCTTGGAATCAGACAAATGTTTGGGTTCATCATTCTTGGAATCGGAGACAAATGTTGTGGGTTCATCATTCTTGGAATTGGACAAATGTTGTGGGTTCATCATTCTTGGAATCAGATGATGGTCTACAAATGTTGTGGGTTCATCGTTCTTGGAATCAGATGATGGTCACAAATTGTGGGTTCATCATTCTTGGAATCAGATGATGGGTCTACAAATGTTGTGGGTTCATCATTCTTGGATGATGGTCTACAAATGTTGTGGGTTCATCATTCTTGGATGATGGGTCTACAAATGGTGTGGGTTCATCATTCTTGGATGATGGTCTACAAATGTTGTGGGTTCATCATTCTTGGATGATGGGTCTACAAATGTTGTGGGTTCATCATTCTTGGAATCGGACAAATGTTGTGGGTTCATCATTCTTGGAATCAGACAAATGTTGTGGGTTCATCATTCTTGGAATCAGAGACAAATGTTGTGGGTTCATCATTCTTGGAATCAGACAAATGTTGTGGGTTCATCATTCTTGGAATCAGAGACAAATGTTGTGGGTTCATCATTCTTGGAATCAGAGACAAATGTTGTGTGTGTTCATCATTCTTGGAATCAGAGACAAATGTTGTGAGTTCATCATTCTTGGAATCAGAGACAAATGTTGTGGGTTCATCATTCTTGGAATGGGACAAATGTTGTGGGTTCATCATTCTTGGAATCAGACAAATGTTGTGGGTTCATCATTCTTGGAATCAGAGACAAATGTTGTGGGTTCATCATTCTTGGAATCAGACAAATGTTGTGGGTTCATCATTCTTGGAATCAGATGATGGGTTTACAAATGTTGTCGGTTCAACGTTCTTGGAATCAGATGATGCATCTACAAATGTTGTGGGTTCATCATTCTTGGATGATGGGTCTACAAATGTTGTGGGTTCATCATTCTTGGATGATGGTCTACAAATGTTGTGGGTTCATCATTCTTGGAATGGTCTACAAATGTTGTGGGTTCATCATTCTTGGAATCAGACAAATGTTGTGGGTTCATCATTCTTGGATCAGGACAAATGTTGTGGGTTCATCATTCTTGGATGAGACAAATGTTGTGGGTTCATCATTCTTGGATCAGAGACAAATGTTGTGGGTTCATCATTCTTGGATCAGGGACAAATGTTGTGTGGTTCATCATTCTTGGATGAGGGACAAATGTTGTGGGTTCATCATTCTTGGAATCGGACAAATGTTGTGGGTTCATCATTCTTGGAATCGGACAAATGTTGTGGGTTCATCATTCTTGGAATCAGACAAATGTTGTGGGTTCATCATTCTTGGAATCAGAGACAAATGTTGTGGGTTCATCATTCTTGGAATCAGACAAATGTTGTGGGTTCATCATTCTTGGAATCAGAGACAAATGTTGTGGGTTCATCATTCTTGGAATCAGAGACAAATGTTGTGGGTTCATCATTCTTGGAATCGGACAAATGTTGTGTGTTCATCATTCTTGGAATCAGACAAATGTTGTGGGTTCATCATTCTTGGAATCGGACAAATGTTGTGGGTTCATCATTCTTGGAATCAGAGACAAATGTTGTGGGATCATCATTCTTGGAATCAGACAAATGTTTGGGTTCATCATTCTTGGAATCGGAGACAAATGTTGTGGGTTCATCATTCTTGGAATTGGACAAATGTTGTGTGTTCATCATTCTTGGAATCAGATGATGGGTCTACAAATGTTGTGGGTTCATCATTCTTGGAATCAGACAAATGTTGTGGGTTCATCATTCTTGGAATCAGATGATGGTCTACACATGTGGGTTCAACGTTCTTGGAATCAGACGATGGTCTACAAATGTTGTGGGTTCAACGTTCTTGGAATCAGATGATGGGTCTACAAATGTGGGTTCATCATTCTTGGAATCGGACGATGGTCTACAAATGTTGTGGGTTCATCATTCTTGGAATCGGATGATGGTCTACAAATGTGGGTTCAATGTTCTTGGAATCAGACAAATGTTGTGGGTTCATCATTCTTGGAATCAGATGATGGTCTACAAATGTTGTGGGTTCATCATTCTTGGAATCGGATAATGGTCTACAAATGTTGTGGGTTCATCATTCTTGGATGATGGTCTACAAATGTTGTGGGTTCATCAATCTTGGATGATGGTCTACAAATGTTGTGGGTTCATCATTCTTGGATGATGGTCTACAAATGTTGTGGGTTCAACGTTCTTGGAATCAGATGATGGGTCTACAAATGTTGTGGGTTCATCATTCTTGGAATCAGATGATGGGTCTACAAATGTTGTGGGTTCATCATTCTTGGATGATGGTCTACAAATGTTGTGGGTTCATCATTCTTGGATGATGGTCTACAAATGTTGTGGGTTCATCATTCTTGGATGATGGTCTACAAATGTTGTGGGTTCATCATTCTTGGAATCAGATGATGGTCTACAAATGTTGTGGGTTCATCATTCTTGGATGATGGTCTACAAATGTTGTGGGTTCATCATTCTTGGAATCAGATGATGGTCTACAAATGTTGTGGGTTCATCATTCTTGGATGATGGTCTACAAATGTTGTGGGTTCATCATTCTTGGAATCAGATGATGGTCTACAAATGTTGTGGGTTCATCATTCTTGGATGATGGTCTACAAATGTTGTGGGTTCATCATTCTTGGAATCAGATGATGGTCTACAAATGTTGTGGGTTCATCATTCTTGGATGATGGTCTACAAATGTTGTGGGTTCATCATTCTTGGAATCAGATGATGGTCTACAAATGTTGTGGGTTCATCATTCTTGGATGATGGTCTACAAATGTTGTGGGTTCATCATTCTTGGAATCAGATGATGGTCTACAAATGTTGTGGGTTCATCATTCTTGGATGATGGGCTACACATGTTGTGGGTTCATCATTCTTGGAATCGGATGATGGGCTACACATGTTGTGGGTTCATCATTCTTGGAATCGGATGATGGGTCTACAAATGTTGTGGGTTCAACGTTCTTGGAATCAGATGATGGGTCTACAAATGTTGTGGGTTCAACGTTCTTGGAATCAGATGGGTCTACAAATGTTGTGGGTTCAACGTTCTTGGATGATGGTCTACAAATGTTGTGGGTTCATCATTCTTGGATGATGGTCTACAAATGTTGTGGGTTCATCATTCTTGGAATCAGATGATGGTCTACAAATGTTGTGGGTTCATCATTCTTGGATGATGGTCTACAAATGTTGTGGGTTCATCATTCTTGGAATCAGATGATGGTCTACAAATGTTGTGGATTAATCATTCTTGGAATCAGATGATGGTCTACAGATGTTGTGGGTTCAACGTTCTTGGAATCAGATGATGGGTCTACAAATGTTGTGGGTCAACGTTCTTGGAATCAAGATTTAATTTATACATATATATTTATAAAAACTGAAACTGCTAGTTCGATTTCAAAATTAATATTTACACCCAACATTTTCACGAGGTAAATTTGTTGGAATATCCATAAAAGATGCAACGAGGTCCAACGGTAAATTGTCTAGTGATCAAGTAAGATTCGTCTAGTTGAAATTAATCTTGATCTAACGAAAAGTATGCACACAGAGTTAACCAATAGCATTATTTGGTATGCACGTTTTGTGGGTACTCGTGAAACCACTTGTTTGATGCAAGTATGTATGAAGCTTCGATGTAGCTAGTAAATCCAAAATAAGAGTAAAGCATTCAGATTGGAAACACTTGGTAAATTGTTAATGCAGCTTTTTGGTGTGGGGCTACAGAGAGCGAGCAGTAGATTATTCCATTTCAAAATTGCAGTAACATAGCCAGAGGAAAATTTCAACCGAGGCAATCTAGGGTGGTCCGGGAGCATGCGATATCTGATTTAATGAGTTTAGACGTATAATTGTGTACCGACCTTTCCGCTCTAGCAGTCAACATTTTATACAGCAAACTTTGAAATGGATATTTTTTGCAGTAAATTTTTATTTACTTAATTTTTCATTTTGAACAGGTATTCACCTCGGCGAGCCTCATTGTGGCTACCGGCCTGAGCCAACTTGAAAATCTACTTCCGGTTTCTCATTCTTGGTCAGCAGCGCCAATAGATAAAAATTAGCTCAACTAATTCCGATACAAAATGTTTTTTTAAGCACCTTTTATATCACAAGTACGGTAGCTAAAATAATGTGGAATCCCAGAGCCAGTATTCTGTTGGATCCCTACACCAGGGCGACTAGTGGCGATCCAAGATGGCCGTCTTGAA
>CM026402.1:47982975-48001071 GCA_014843695.1 Archivesica marissinica | reverse complement strand
AAATACAGTGCGTGTGTCGGCATCATGGCAAATACAGTGCGTGTGTCGGCATCATGGCAAATACAGTGCGTGTGTCGGCATCATGGCAAATACAGTGCGTGTGTCGGCATCATGGCAAATACAGTGCGTGTGTCTGCATCATGGCAAATACAGTGCATGTGTCGGCATCATGGCAAATACAGTGCATGTGTCGGCATCATGGCAAATACAGTGCGTGTGTCGGCATCATGGCAAATACAGTGCGTGTGTCGGCATCATGGCAAATACAGTGCGTGTGTCGGCATCATGGCAAATAGTGCGTGTGTCGGCATCATGGCAAATACAGTGCGTGTGTCGGCATCATGGCAAATACAGTGCGTGTGTCGGCATCATGGCAAATACAGTGCGTGTGTCGGCATCATGGCAAATACAGTGCGTGTGTCGGCATCATGGCAAATACAGTGCGTGTGTCGGCATGGCAAATACAGTGCGTGTGTCGGCATCATGGCAAATACAGTGCGTGTGTCGGCATCATGGCAAATACAGTGCGTGTGTCGGCATCATGGCAAATACAGTGCGTGTGTCGGCATCATGGCAAATACAGTGCGTGTGTCGGCATCATGGCAAATACAGTGCGTGTGTCGGCATCATGGCAAATACAGTGCGTGTGTCGGCATCATGGCAAATACAGTGCGTGTGTCGGCATCATGGCAAATAGTGCGTGTGTCTGCATCATGGCAAATACAGTGCGTGTGTCGGCATCATGGCAAATACAGTGCGTGTGTCGGCATCATGGCAAATAGTGCGTGTGTCGGCATCATGGCAAATACAGTGCGTGTGTCGGCATCATGGTAAATACAGTGCATGTGTCGGCATCATGGCAAATAGTGCGTGTGTCGGCATCATGGCAAATACAGTGCGTGTGTCGGCATCATGGCAAATACAGTGCGTGTGTCGGCAGCATGGCAAATACAGTGCGTGTGTCGGCATCATGGCAAATACAGTGCGTGTGTCGGCATCATGGCAAATACAGTGCGTGTGTCGGCAGCATGGCAAATACAGTGCGTGTGTCGGCATCATGGCAAATACAGTGCGTGTGTCGGCATCATGGCAAATACAGTGCGTGTGTCGGCATCATGGCAAATACAGTGCGTGTGTCGGCATCATGGCAAATACAGTGCGTGTGTCGGCATCATGGCAAATACAGTGCGTGTGTCGGCATCATGGCAAATACAGTGCGTGTGTCGGCATCATGGCAAATACAGTGCGTGTGTCGGCATCATGGCAAATACAGTGCGTGTGTCGGCATCATGGCAAATACAGTGCGTGTGTCGGCATCATGGCAAATACAGTGCGTGTGTCGGCATGGCAAATACAGTGCGTGTGTCTGCATCATGGCAAATACAGTGCGTGTGTCGGCATCATGGCAAATACAGTGCGTGTGTCTGCATCTGGAAATACAGTGCGTGTCGGCATCATGGCAAATACAGTGCGTGTGTTGGCATCATGGCAAATACAGTGCGTGTGTCGCATCATGGCAAATACAGTGCGTGTGTCGGCATCATGGCAAATACAGTGCGTGTGTCGGCATCATGGCAAATACAGTGCGTGTGTCGGCATGGCAAATACAGTGCGTGTGTCGGCATCATGGCAAATACAGTGCGTGTGTCTGCATCATGGCAAATAGTGCGTGTGTCGGCATCATGGCAAATACAGTGCGTGTGTCGGCATCATGGCAAATACAGTGCGTGTGTCGGCATCATGGCAAATACAGTGCGTGTGTCGGCATCATGGCAAATACAGTGCGTGTGTCTGCATCATGGCAAATACAGTGCGTGTGTCTGCATCATGGCAAATAGTGCATGTGTCTGCATCATGGCAAATACAGTGCATGTGTCGGCATCATGGCAAATACAGTGCATGTGTCGGCATCATGGCAAATAGTGCGTGTGTCGGCATCATGGCAAATAGTGCGTGTGTCGGCATCATGGCAAATACAGTGCGTGTGTCGGCATCATGGCAAATACAGTGCGTGTGTCGGCATCATGGCAAATAGTGCGTGTGTCGGCATCATGGCAAATACAGTGCGTGTGTCGGCATCATGGCAAATACAGTGCGTGTGTCGGCATCATGGCAAATACAGTGCGTGTGTCGGCATCATGGCAAATACAGTGCGTGTGTCGGCATCATGGCAAATACAGTGCGTGTGTCGGCATCATGGCAAATACAGTGCGTGTGTCGGCATCATGGCAAATACAGTGCGTGTGTCGGCATCATGGCAAATACAGTGCGTGTGTCGGCAGCATGGCAAATACAGTGCGTGTGTCGGCATCATGGCAAATACAGTGCGTGTGTCGGCATCATGGCAAATACAGTGTGTGTGTCGGCATGGCAAATACAGTGCGTGTGTCGCATCATGGCAAATACAGTGCGTGTGTCGGCATCATGGCAAATACAGTGCGTGTGTCGGCATCATGGCAAATACAGTGCGTGTGTCGGCATCATGGCAAATACAGTGCGTGTGTCGGCATCATGGCAAATACAGTGCATGTGTCGGCATCATGGCAAATACAGTGCGTGTGTCGGCATCATGGCAAATACAGTGCGTGTGTCGGCATCATGGCAAATACAGTGCGTGTGTCGGCATCATGGCAAATACAGTGCGTGTGTCGGCATCATGGCAAATACAGTGCGTGTGTCGGCATCATGGCAAATACAGTGCGTGTGTCGGCATGGCAAATACAGTGCGTGTGTCGGCATCATGGCAAATACAGTGCGTGTGTCGGCATCATGGCAAATACAGTGCGTGTGTCGGCATCATGGCAAATACAGTGCGTGTGTCGGCATCATGGCAAATACAGTGCGTGTGTCGGCATCATGGCAAATACAGTGCATGTGTCGGCATCATGCAAATAGTGCGTGTCGGCATCATGGCAAATAGTGCGTGTGTCGGCATCATGGCAAATACAGTGCGTGTGTCGGCATCATGCAAATACAGTGCATGTGTCGGCATCATGGCAAATACAGTGCATGTGTCTGCATCATGGCAAATACAGTGCATGTGTCTGCATCATGGTAAATACAGTGCATGTGTCTGCATCATGGTAAATACAGTGCATGTGTCTGCATCATGGCAAATACAGTGCATGTGTCTGCATCATGGTAAATACAGTGCATGTGTCTGCATCATGGCAAATACAGTGCATGTGTCGGCATCATGGCAAATAGTGCATGTGTCGGCATCATGGCAAATACAGTGCGTGTGTCGGCATCATGGTAAATACAGTGCATGTGTCGACAGCATGGCAAATAGTGCGTGTGTCGGCATCATGGCAAATACAGTGCGTGTGTCGGCATCATGGCAAATAGTGCGTGTGTCTGCAGCATGGCAAATACAGTGCGTGTGTCGGCAGCATGGCAAATACAGTGCGTGTGTCGGCATCATGGCAAATACAGTGCGTGTGTCGGCAGCATGGCAAATACAGTGCGTGTGTCAGCAGCATGGCAAATACAGTGCTTGTGTCGGCAGCATGGCAAATACAGTGCGTGTGTCGGCATCATGGCAAATACAGTGCGTGTGTCGGCAGCATGGCAAATACAGTGCGTGTGTCGGCAGCATGGCAAATACAGTGCGTGTGTCGGCATCATGGCAAATACAGTGCTTGTGTCGGCATCATGGCAAATACAGTGCGTGTGTCTGCAGCATGGCAAATACAGTGCTTGTGTCGGCATCATGGCAAATACAGTGCGTGTGTCGGCATCATGGCAAATACAGTGCGTGTGTCGGCATGGCAAATACAGTGCGTGTGTCTGCATCATGGCAAATACAGTGCGTGTGTCGGCATCATGGCAAATACAGTGCTTGTGTCTGCATCATGGTAAATACAGTGCGTGTGTCGGCATCATGGCAAATACAGTGCATGTGTCGGCATCATGGCAAATACAGTGCATGTGTCGGCATCATGGCAAATACAGTGCGTGTGTCGGCATCATGGCAAATACAGTGCGTGTGTCGGCATCATGGCAAATACAGTGCGTGTGTCGGCATCATGGCAAATACAGTGCGTGTGTCGGCATCATGGCAAATACAGTGCGTGTGTCGGCATCATGGCAAATACAGTGCATGGTCGGCATGGCAAACTGGTCGGCATCATGGCAAATACAGTGCGTGTGTCGGCATCATGGCAAATACAGTGCGTGTGTCGGCATCATGGCAAATACAGTGCGTGTGTCGGCATCATGGCAAATACAGTGCGTGTGTCGGCATCATGGCAAATACAGTGCGTGTGTCGGCATCATGGCAAATAGTGCGTGTGTCGGCATCATGGCAAATAGTGCGTGTGTCGGCATCATGGCAAATACAGTGCGTGTGTCGGCATCATGGCAAATACAGTGCGTGTGTCGGCATCATGGCAAATACAGTGCGTGTGTCTGCATCATGGCAAATACAGTGCATGTGTCTGCATCATGGCAAATACAGTGCATGTGTCTGCATCATGGCAAATACAGTGCATGTGTCTGCATCATGGCAAATACAGTGCATGTGTCTGCATCATGGCAAATACAGTGCATGTGTCGGCATCATGGCAAATAGTGCGTGTGTCGGCATCATGGCAAATACAGTGCGTGTGTCGGCATCATGGCAAATACAGTGCATGTGTCGGCATCATGGCAAATAGTGCGTGTGTCGGCATCATGGCAAATACAGTGCGTGTGTCGGCATCATGGCAAATAGTGCGTGTGTCGGCATCATGGCAAATACAGTGCGTGTGTCGGCATCATGGCAAATACAGTGCGTGTGTCGGCATCATGGCAAATACAGTGCGTGTGTCGGCATCATGGCAAATACAGTGCGTGTGTCGGCATCATGGCAAATACAGTGCGTGTGTCGGCATCATGGCAAATACAGTGCGTGTGTCGGCATCATGGCAAATACAGTGCGTGTGTCGGCATCATGGCAAATACAGTGCGTGTGTCGGCATCATGGCAAATACAGTGCGTGTGTCGGCATCATGGCAAATACAGTGCGTGTGTCGGCATCATGGCAAATACAGTGCGTGTGTCTGCATCATGGCAAATACAGTGCGTGTGTCGGCATCATGGCAAATACAGTGCGTGTGTCGGCATCATGGCAAATACAGTGCGTGTGTCGGCATGGCAAATACAGTGCGTGTGTCTGCATCATGGCAAATACAGTGCGTGTGTCTGCATCATGGCAAATACAGTGCATGTGTCTGCATCATGGCAAATACAGTGCGTGTGTCTGCATCATGGCAAATAGTGCATGTGTCGGCATCATGGCAAATACAGTGCGTGTGTCGGCATCATGATAAATACAGTGCATGTGTCGACAGCATGGAAAATAGTGCGTGTGTCGGCATCATGGCAAATACAGTGCGTGTGTCGGCAGCATGGCAAATACAGTGCGTGTGTCGGCAGCATGGCAAATACAGTGCTTGTGTCGGCAGCATGGCAAATACAGTGCGTGTGTCGGCAGCATGGCAAATACAGTGCGTGTGTCGGCAGCATGGCAAATACAGTGCGTGTGTCGGCAGCATGGCAAATACAGCGAGTGTGTCGGCAGCATGGCAAATACAGTGCTTGTGTCGGCATCATGGCAAATACAGTGCGTGTGTCTGCAGCATGGCAAATACAGTGCTTGTGTCGGCATCATGGCAAATACAGTGCGTGTGTCGGCATCATGGCAAATACAGTGCGTGTGTCGGCATGGCAAATACAGTGCGTGTGTCTGCATCATGGCAAATACAGTGCGTGTGTCGGCATCATGGCAAATACAGTGCTTGTGTCTGCATCATGGTAAATACAGTGCGTGTGTCGGCATCATGGCAAATACAGTGCATGTGTTGGCATCATGGCAAATACAGTGCATGTGTCGGCATCATGGCAAATACAGTGCGTGTGTCGGCATCATGGCAAATACAGTGCGTGTGTCGGCATCATGGCAAATACAGTGCGTGTGTCGGCATCATGGCAAATACAGTGCGTGTGTCGGCATCATGGCAAATACAGTGCGTGTGTCGGCATCATGGCAAATACAGTGCGTGTGTCGGCATCATGGCAAATACAGTGCATGTGTCGGCATGGCAAATACAGTGCATGTGTCGGCATCATGGCAAATACAGTGCGTGTGTCGGCATCATGGCAAATACAGTGCGTGTGTCGGCATCATGGCAAATACAGTGCGTGTGTCGGCATCATGGCAAATACAGTGCGTGTGTCGGCATCATGGCAAATACAGTGCGTGTGTCGGCATCATGGCAAATACAGTGCGTGTGTCGGCATCATGGCAAATACAGTGCGTGTGTCGGCATCATGGCAAATACAGTGCGTGTGTCGGCATGGCAAATACAGTGCGTGTGTCGGCATCATGGCAAATACAGTGCGTGTGTCGGCATCATGGCAAATACAGTGCGTGTGTCGGCATCATGGCAAATACAGTGCATGTGTCGGCATCATGGCAAATAGTGCGTGTGTCGGCATCATGGCAAATAGTGCGTGTGTCTGCATCATGGCAAATACAGTGCATGTGTCTGCATCATGGCAAATACAGTGCATGTGTCGGCATCATGGCAAATAGTGCGTGTGTCGGCATCATGGCAAATACAGTGCGTGTGTCGGCATCATGATAAATACAGTGCATGTGTCGACAGCATGGCAAATAGTGCGTGTGTCGGCATCATGGCAAATACAGTGCGTGTGTCGGCATCATGGCAAATACAGTGCGTGTGTCGGCATCATGGCAAATACAGTGCGTGTGTCGGCATCATGGCAAATACAGTGCGTGTGTCGGCATCATGGCAAATACAGTGCGTGTGTCGGCATCATGGCAAATACAGTGCGTGTGTCGGCATCATGGCAAATACAGTGCGTGTGTCGGCATCATGGCAAATACAGTGCGTGTGTCGGCATCATGGCAAATACAGTGCGTGTGTCGGCATCATGGCAAATACAGTGCGTGTGTCGGCATCATGGCAAATACAGTGCGTGTGTCGGCATCATGGCAAATACAGTGCGTGTGTCGGCATCATGGCAAATACAGTGCGTGTGTCGGCATCATGGCAAATACAGTGCGTGTGTCGGCATCATGGCAAATACAGTGCGTGTGTCGGCATCATGGCAAATACAGTGCGTGTGTCGGCATGGCAAATACAGTGCGTGTGTCTGCATCATGGCAAATACAGTGCGTGTGTCGGCATCATGGCAAATACAGTGCGTGTGTCGGCATCATGGCAAATACAGTGCGTGTGTCGGCATCATGGCAAATACAGTGCGTGTGTCGGCATCATGGCAAATACAGTGCGTGTGTCGGCATCATGGCAAATACAGTGCGTGTGTCGGCATGGCAAATACAGTGCGTGTGTCGGCATCATGGCAAATACAGTGCGTGTGTCTGCATCATGGCAAATAGTGCGTGTGTCGGCATCATGGCAAATACAGTGCGTGTGTCGGCATCATGGCAAATACAGTGCGTGTGTCGGCATCATGGCAAATAGTGCGTGTGTCTGCATCATGGCAAATACAGTGCGTGTGTCGGCATCATGGCAAATACAGTGCATGTGTCTGCATCATGGCAAATACAGTGCGTGTGTCTGCATCATGGCAAATAGTGCATGTGTCTGCATCATGGCAAATACAGTGCATGTGTCGGCATCATGGCAAATACAGTGCATGTGTCGGCATCATGGCAAATAGTGCGTGTGTCGGCATCATGGCAAAT
Organism: Archivesica marissinica; assembly: GCA_014843695.1. Lineage (NCBI taxonomy): Eukaryota > Metazoa > Mollusca > Bivalvia > Venerida > Vesicomyidae > Archivesica > Archivesica marissinica. The sequence goes on along the minus strand of CM026402.1, from coordinate 47,993,354 downwards.
AGTGCGTGTGTCGGCATCATGGCAAATACAGTGCGTGTGTCGGCATCATGATAAATACAGTGCATGTGTCGACAGCATGGCAAATAGTGCGTGTGTCGGCATCATGGCAAATACAGTGCGTGTGTCGGCATCATGGCAAATACAGTGCGTGTGTCGGCATCATGGCAAATACAGTGCGTGTGTCGGCATCATGGCAAATACAGTGCGTGTGTCGGCATCATGGCAAATACAGTGCGTGTGTCGGCATCATGGCAAATACAGTGCGTGTGTCGGCATCATGGCAAATACAGTGCGTGTGTCGGCATCATGGCAAATACAGTGCGTGTGTCGGCATCATGGCAAATACAGTGCGTGTGTCTGCATCATGGCAAATACAGTGCGTGTGTCGGCATCATGGCAAATACAGTGCGTGTGTCGGCATCATGGCAAATACAGTGCGTGTGTCGGCATGGCAAATACAGTGCGTGTGTCTGCATCATGGCAAATACAGTGCGTGTGTCGGCATCATGGCAAATACAGTGCGTGTGTCTGCATCATGGCAAATACAGTGCGTGTGTCGGCATCATGGCAAATACAGTGCATGTGTCGGCATCATGGCAAATACAGTGCGTGTGTCGGCATCATGGCAAATACAGTGCATGTGTCGGCATCATGGCAAACAGTGCGTGTGTCGGCATCATGGCAAATAGTGCGTGTGTCGGCATCATGGCAAATACAGTGCGTGTGTCGGCATCATGGCAAATACAGTGCGTGTGTCGGCATCATGGCAAATACAGTGCGTGTGTCGGCATCATGGCAAATACAGTGCGTGTGTCGGCATCATGGCAAATAGTGCGTGTGTCTGCATCATGGCAAATACAGTGCGTGTGTCGGCATCATGGCAAATACAGTGCGTGTGTCGGCATCATGGCAAATACAGTGCGTGTGTCGGCATCATGGCAAATACAGTGCGTGTGTCGGCATCATGGCAAATACAGTGCGTGTGTCGGCATCATGGCAAATACAGTGCGTGTGTCGGCATCATGGCAAATACAGTGCGTGTGTCGGCATCATGGCAAATACAGTGCGTGTGTCGGCATGGCAAATACAGTGTGTGTGTCGGCATCATGGCAAATACAGTGCGTGTGTCTGCATCATGGCAAATAGTGCGTGTGTCGGCATCATGGCAAATACAGTGCGTGTGTCGGCATCATGGCAAATACAGTGCGTGTGTCGGCATCATGGCAAATACAGTGCGTGTGTCGGCATCATGGCAAATACAGTGCGTGTGTCGGCATCATGGCAAATACAGTGCATGTGTCTGCATCATGGTAAATACAGTGCATGTGTCTGCATCATGGTAAATACAGTGCATGTGTCTGCATCATGGCAAATACAGTGCATGTGTCTGCATCATGGCAAATACAGTGCATGTGTCGGCATCATGGCAAATACAGTGCATGTGTCGGCATCATGGCAAATAGTGCGTGTGTCGGCATCATGGCAAATAGTGCGTGTGTCGGCATCATGGCAAATACAGTGCGTGTGTCGGCATCATGGCAAATACAGTGCGTGTGTCGGCATCATGGCAAATACAGTGCGTGTGTCTGCATCATGGCAAATACAGTGCGTGTGTCGGCATCATGGCAAATACAGTGCGTGTGTCGGCATCATGGCAAATACAGTGCATGTGTCTGCATCATGGCAAATACAGTGCATGTGTCTGCATCATGGCAAATACAGTGCATGTGTCTGCATCATGGCAAATACAGTGCATGTGTCTGCATCATGGCAAATACAGTGCGTGTGTCGGCATCATGGCAAATACAGTGCGTGTGTCGGCATCATGGCAAATACAGTGCATGTGTCGGCATGGCAAATACAGTGCATGTGTCGGCATGGCAAATACAGTGCATGTGTCGGCATCATGGCAAATACAGTGCGTGTGTCGGCATCATGGCAAATACAGTGCGTGTGTCGGCATCATGGCAAATAGTGCGTGTGTCGGCATCATGGCAAATACAGTGCGTGTGTCGGCATCATGGCAAATACAGTGCGTGTGTCGGCATGGCAAATAGTGCGTGTGTCGGCATGGCAAATAGTGCGTGTGTCGGCATCATGGCAAATACAGTGCGTGTGTCGGCATGGCAAATACAGTGCGTGTGTCGGCATCATGGCAAATACAGTGCGTGTGTCGGCATCATGGCAAATACAGTGCGTGTGTCGGCATCATGGCAAATACAGTGCGTGTGTCGGCATCATGGCAAATACAGTGCGTGTGTCGGCATCATGGCAAATACAGTGCGTGTGTCTGCATCATGGCAAATACAGTGCATGTGTCTGCATCATGGCAAATACAGTGCGTGTGTCTGCATCATGGCAAATACAGTGCATGTGTCGGCATCATGGCAAATAGTGCGTGTGTCGGCATCATGGCAAATAGTGCGTGTGTCGGCATCATGGCAAATACAGTGCGTGTGTCGGCATCATGATAAATACAGTGCATGTGTCGACAGCATGGCAAATAGTGCGTGTGTCGGCATCATGGCAAATACAGTGCGTGTGTCGGCAGCATGGCAAATACAGTGCGTGTGTCGGCAGCATGGCAAATACAGTGCGTGTGTCGGCATCATGGCAAATACAGTGCGTGTGTCGGCATCATGGCAAATACAGTGCGTGTGTCGGCATCATGGCAAATACAGTGCGTGTGTCGGCATCATGGCAAATACAGTGCGTGTATAATAATAATAATAATAATAATAATAATAATAAAGACTTTATTTAACGAGAGTACTCATTTAACAAAAGTTAATCTACCATGAGGCCCTCAACATATATACAATCAATGCAATCAAAAGATAGCACTATAAGTGAGAACTGCACATTGGAATAATATAGTAATTTAAAAGCTGAAAAATAGAGAAACTATATTTAATATGTAATGGAATATGATGATATATGGAATTGGCTAGCAGAGTAGAAAATAGGAATGAGACAATTAATGATACTAGATCTATCTAACAATATGCAGATTTGACTTGTAGTGGTATCTTCAAAATATGTATGAAATCAACTTAAAGACAGCAGCAATATTTACGATTCTAATAAATATAGCAATCGCAATACACATTTATAATAACAGTAGAAGTGCGCGATTAGTTTGAATTGTTATAGTTCCACCTTAAGTAGAGAATTTTGAACTGTTGGATGGTTGGAGCATTTTGAACTGAGTGAGGCAATGAATTCCAAATAGATGATCCTGAAAATTCAAATGTATTACGAAATAATTCACAATTTGGTCTTGGTGTGTATAATTGATATTCTGAGGTTGATCTAAGAATTCTAGGATGTATATCAGAAGTAAAAGTGAAGGATGATTTTAAATAGTCTGGAGCAGCTCCATGTAATGTTTTATACATTTGTATAGCCTTCTGATATATGACTCGTTCTGGAAAGGTCATCCATTTTAGTTGGGAGAATAATAATTGCGATGGAGTGTCAAAGTCCTGATCTAGAATTAGTCTAGCTGCTCTCTTTTGTAACCGAACTATTTTATCTTCTAAAGATGAGTTGCAGTTACCCCAACTCACACAACAAAAGTCTAAGTGAGGCAATATGTAAGCATTGTAGAAGAGGTTGCGATTGGGAATAGAGAGATACCTTTTTATACGAGACAATACATATAAATAAGAGTTACATTTTTTGAGAACATTGTCAGTATGCTTATCCCAGGATAGTGTGTTGTCAATCATAACTCCGAGTAGTCGTTCAGCAGAACTCGGATGTATGACGGTGTTGTTCACTTTAGTGCTTGTGTCGGCATCATGGCAAATACAGTGCGTGTGTCTGCAGCATGGCAAATACAGTGCTTGTGTCGGCAGCATGGCAAATACAGTGCATGTGTCGGCATCATGGCAAATACAGTGCGTGTGTCGGCATCATGGCAAATACAGTGCGTGCGCATGCGTGGGAAAAAGACATGGATTTTTTCTCGGTGTTAGAAAATATTAAATTGAGGATTAATTAGTGAAGAAAATGGATATATCTCATTACAAACTAAGCTAAGTACCATGTGTAACACTTCCGATAAACAATACCTCAACTAATTATCGAACTGATAGTTAAGACAGCCAAAAACAGATTTTCCTTTGTTCAAATAATATGGATACCTATCACAAATAGTGTGCGTAAAAAGTGCTCACTATAACTGTAGTATGTAGCATATTGCAAATAAACAATGCACTAGAGGTATATAGGAATGTAAATATACCACAATGGCAAATAACAAAGAATTTACGGAGTTAGAACCAGTGACTTTAAGTGACCAAACAGAGGTCAAAGTACCTATATCAGTGTCAGACGCAAATACGCTAGATAGCAGTATATTTGAACCGTCGCCGATGTTACCAAATACCAATCGGCAACTACCATCAACCTGTAATAGCGATGTGGACCAACCTTGGCTCGCACAGGCGGACTACAGTATAAGCCCCGATACAGAGGCGGATCTGGCGGAGCTCCATGTGTTACAAACTTGGCTCAATGAACTACCAAGAGATATGTTTGTAAATAAATTGCTATTAGAATACAGCAAGTCAGAAACGAAATTAGAACACAGCCGTCAAATGTTATTCAATATTCTTCGCGGCTCGGAGGATTTTCCATTCGATGTAGATAGTGACCTGAAGCGTCGAATTAACACTAGAAATGGCGATTCTGCTAATGTGAAACTGGCCTATGACATACACACAGTCTTAACGGTTGTCGAGGGTGAGAATTACTCAGTATTGAAAGACATCATCAGTATGTCGAAGAAATCGAACCGACGTAAATCTTCTGCTGTAGTTACTACTACAATGCAACAAAACAACAAATGTCAATGCAAAGAGGAGATAACTCATCTAAAATCGACAATAGCATCCCTACAAGCAAATATATTGTTAATAAAACAGAGAAGTAGCGTTTCAGAAAACACTCGTACCGACGAATTGAAGAACATATATGATGCGGTGAAGATATTCGAAAATGATATATCGAGCAATCAGAAGCTTGTGCAGACATGTGTAGATAACATAAAAGTGCGTATAACAAAGCTGGAAGCTAATGTAATACAAGAAGTAGAAACGTGTAAAACATTCATTCATTCCAACTCTAACTCATTTAAACAGTCGCAAGATAGCCTACTGAAGCTCTCATCTGCATATTCACATTTGAAAAAATGTGTAGAAAATTGCCGTAATGGTGAACGGGATCATTCTCCAGACCCAGTGTCAAATACCGAAACATATATTTCTAACCCCTCGTCTATAAGCGACTCCCCAATACCCACCGGTATATTGACACCTGCGTCTGAGAGTGTAACCACAGATGTAGCAATAGAAGATAGAGTACCACACTCTACTGACATAGAGAATAAGTTGTCACCTGCTACCGACATGCCTCATATGTACACTGATACGTTTATTGCCACACCCTATATCGAAAATACCTATGTTCACAATCTTAACAAGGACGTAGATATGTCCCGCAACAATGTATTAATCCCTACCATTGTTTCAAAAAGGGATGATAATAGATCAGCAAATGACATATCATTTTCGCAAATACGCGCCCATGTTGGACCCTATGCAAAAAGGCCCGACCGGAGACCCTCGTATAGCAATGTCGTAGCTCACAGTAAAAGAACCCCTATCCCCCAATCGAACAACAACACCAATCCCCCGTCGAAAAATACGCCCCCGGCGACTAGTGGGTCACGCAATGATACCCATAACCACACGCACAATACGCGCCCTGCACCCAATTCCCAGGTAGGTGATGATGATGATGATGATGATGATGATGATGATGATGATGATGATGATGATGATGATGATGATGATGATGACGATTTCTCCCAATATGTTAGGAGACGTACCAAACGGTTCTATGTGGGAGGGTTCAAGCATAACATTACTGAGACTAAATTAACCAAAGGTATTGAGAGGAAAGGACCATCGGTCACAAAGGTGACTATATTTAGAAACCGTAAGCTTAGAACGGTTGTAATTCGCATCAATGTAGAAGATGACGGCAATGCCAACCTTCTCGTTGATGACCCACATGTCTGGCCAAGAGGAGTAACCTGTAGGCCGTGGTTATCCATGAATGCTTATAAAAGCCGTTATAACACCCAGACAGATGATGATTACTCCGAGCAAAGATCATCTCGTCGTGGCCGAGATACATACCGTAACAGTTATAACAATGGCCAACATAATGGGTTAAACAGGTGGAAACACTACAATAACCAGAATTATAACCCCTATTCGCCCCTGCGCGACGAATGTGACGAAGATCATGAATACTAAACCTAATAAATATGCAATAAATATTGCAACTTGGAATTCAACCGGTATCATTTCCAGTGCTAGCTACCTGTGTGACATGTTAACTAAGTCCGACGTTGATATATGTGGGGTATCAGAACACTGGTTGTTCAAACAAAATCTGCACTTTCTCGATTGTATTAACTCTGATTATGTGAGCTACGCTGTCTCGGACCCCGATCTTGATACGTGTAGTCATAGGCGGGTCGGTAAAGGTGGCATAGCCCTGTTATGGCATAAGCGTATGACGCAATTTGTAACAATATTAGAAACTAATGTAAAACACTTTATTGGTATACAAATTGTACTGAATCCTGGGGAGTATATTTTCGTTTTTCAGGTTTACTTACCATGTAAGAATCATAGTATGAATATATACAGAAACTGTTTGGAAGAACTGGAGAACATGATATGTATGTATGAAGATAAAGGCTCATTGATTATAATGAGGGATTATAATACCGAACTAGGCACTGAACGTTTATCTACATATTTTAATATAGATTCTAGAGGCACACTATTATTAGAATTATTGAACAAGTACTCACTTATACCAATAAATACTCTGAACATATGCCGTGGGGCTAAATACAGTAACGTTCCATATAACACAAACAGAGAAACGTTGATAGATCATGTTGTGATATCAGATAGAATCTTAAGCACCATATTGGACTGTCAAATCCTAGAAAATAGCGCACTAAATGTTTCAACCCATCGTCCAATCATTTGTTCTTTGTCTATACAAACGAGTCATGGTCCTAAGACTCGTGTCATTTCCCCAAATATTATCAATTGGCACAATGTTAAACAAGAACATGTTGACCAATATATGCACTTTTTAGAATGCAGCGATGTTTTGTCTTGCGCACTAGATTTCCCTGTCAGACACACCTCGGATATAGACGATTTATACTCAGGAATCGTTGTCATTGTAAACCTTGCAACTCAATTGTTCATACCAAAGGTTAAATTTAAATCATACATCAAACCCTATTGGAATGATCTTCTCACACGTTTACATAAAGAAATGGTCATAAAACGCATAGAATGGATAAAACACCACAGGCCAACGAATGACGAGTCCGTGTATTTTAAACAATATAAGATTTATAAGAGAAAATTCCGCTCTGCTCATCGATTGGCAGTTTTGACATACTTAAATGAGCAAGACGCACAAGTTGACACGGCCGCTGAATGTGACAACAACGAATTTTGGCGGTTAATAAATAAACGTAGAAACAAAACAATAAACAAGGGATTTGAAATGTGCTTTGGTGGCACCACCTATAATAACCCCCAGGATATAAATTATGAATGGGGAAAGTACTTCTGTGACTTGTATTCTCCTTCGGCCGACCCAAGTTTTAACGAAGAACATAAACATTCTGTGGAAACCGAATTATTAACTATTAAGTCCATAGTTTCTCCACAAACCAGTAGTAAACATGTTGTTAGTGTTGAAATGGTACAGACAGCACTTCGATCTTGTAAAAAAGGAAAGGCCAGTGGACATGACGATATATGCTACGAAAATGTCATATATGGTGGTTCACTATTAATAAAAGTCATAACCCAACTGTTTAATTACATGATTACATATTCATATACACCGTCTGAAATGAAAAAAGGTGTTATAGTAACATTATATAAGGGCGGTAACAAAAAGAAAACTGATCCAAATAGCTACAGAGCGATTTCATTGTGCTCAGTCATTCTCAAACTATATGAGAAGGTCCTATTAAGTTTTATTGAACAGGACAAAAAAGTAACATTCAATGCATCTCAGGGTGGTTTTCAGAAGAAAGTAAACTGCCTAATGACGTCATTCATGTTAAGAAAATGTGTAAATTATGGTATGGAACACCATTCTCCCATTTATGCTTGCTTCCTGGACGCTAGACAAGCCTTCGACAGGACTTGGATTGCATCGTTGCTTGTCAAACTATACAAAACTGGTATCCATGTTATGCTTTTCAAAGCTATCATGTCATTTTTTGATAACTGTTTAAGTTGCGTTAAGTCCAATGGTTACATGTCGGAGTGGTTCCCTATCCTACAGGGAACCCGCCAAGGTCAATGTATGAGTCCGTTCCTCTACCTCGTCTTCATAAACGAACTAATGAATGAAGTAGAAAGAAGCCCATATCGCTTCAGGATTGGAGACTTGAGTTGTGGATGCCCTACCTCCGCCGATGACATGGTTGTATTATCGAACACTAAGCATGGTCTAGATACGTTAATCAACTTGTGTTATATGAACTCTAAACGTGAACGGTATATCTACAACGCTACCAAATGCAATACTGTTGTATTCAATGACACCATAAGTACAGAGAGATACTGGGAACTGGGTGATGAAACCTTTCATGAAACCAGCAGTTACCTCCATCTAGGCGTCCAATGTAATAAAGACCTAGATTTAAGTGAAAATATAGCTACAAGTTGTGATCGGTTGCGTAAATCCTTCTTCAGCATTGTAGACTGTGGTATTTATAGAAACGGCCTGCATCCTGCAACTTGTAAAAAAATATACGAATCCATTGTACTACCAAAAACATTATATGGGAGCGAATTGTGGAACGGTGTCACCGATACCTAGTTACCCCCTTGCGAAAATTGCATAGACAATGTATCAAACGTATTCAATCTATCCCTACATCTACTAGAACGGATATAGCATTAAGCTGTCTCGGTATATATCCTATAGTCCAGCTGATAGATAAACGGAAACTTCTACTATTTGGTCAACTCTGTCGATTAGATACCAAGTTTAAAATCAAAGACGTGTTTGTGCATAGAACCACATCATTCATGACATCTCCCAAAATTGCAAAAGGTTTTATCCCCGATATATATAGAATTCTAGGAAAATATAATCTGACACAGTTCTTCTTAGATTACTTACACGATGGTATATTCCCGAGCGTAGGTGTATGGAAACATAACGTTAAACTGGCAGTAAAAAACCAGGTAGTATTCGACTGGAATAGTAGGTTACTTTGCGATGCAAGTTTAAATACTTTCTCCCTAGTCCAGTCAGAATATGAAACTTGTAACCTATGGAATTTCTGTAGAGAATACACATACCTACAGCCACATTGTACATCCGTCTTTATCCTAATGTGTAGGTTTTTCTCTCATAAATACGATATACAGTGTATGAAATGTCACTTGGTCACAGACGAGATTAGCAGACATATACTGTTGTTTTGCCCATTTAATGACAAATGGAGAACCACACTCTGGATGAAACTCTCTAAGTCTCTAGGTACCAGTACCTTTAAAAGTCTCTGCTCACTCTCACCAGATCTGCAACTCATTGAAATGTTCCGTGGCTTTACAGCATTTCAATTGACAGACGATCAGAGAGTAGCAAGCTTTAAAGTGTTTTTACAATCTGCCTATTACATGAATTGGTTATGAGACAGTACTAAAGCAAGTATATGTACCAGCATCCCTATCTACGCTACTCTGCACATACCTCTTTTATAGTTTCGTTTCGGTAAGGGGGTAACACTTGCAGTAATGTAAGAGATACTGTAACAATTGAATTTATTTTCGGTATGCTTTATACATGTAGTATAAGCGAGTAATACAATATTACAGTGATATGTATATGTTTGTATTGGTATAATATAATTATGTATACGCATGTGTGTATGTATGTATATATATACATGTGTGTGTATGCGTGTATTATGTATATATACATATGCTTGGTGTATGTATATATGTATACGTGTGTGTGTGTATGTATACGTATGTATGTATATGTATGTATATATATACATGTGTGTATGCATGCGTGTATTATGTATATATACATATGCTTGGTGTGTGTATATATGTATACGTGTGTGTTATTATATGGTACTACACATCGCCTGTTGCGATTATATATAGAATATGTATATAAGCGTTTATTTCTGTTACTTAATTTCCTTATAACATTGTAATATATTTCACTGTTGTAATTGTTCTTGTAATATGTGAATTGTATGCTCTTCAATACTGGAGGATAAATAAAGA
>CM026402.1:47948765-47977317 GCA_014843695.1 Archivesica marissinica | reverse complement strand
GGGCCGGTTCACCCCGACTTGCAGACAACAGGTGATGAGATATGGGACAAATTAATGAGACTTCCCTTCTTTAATCAGGCAAATCTGGAACGTCAGGGTGAGATTTATGAGAAAGAAAGAGAGAGGGAAAGAGAGAGGAAGAAGTAAAACAAAGAGAGAGAGAAAGAGAGAGGGAAGAAGTAAAACAAAGAGAAGAAAGAGAGAGGGAAAGAGAAGAAAGAGAGAGAGAAAGAGAGAGGGATGAAGTAAAACAAAGAGGGGAAAGAGAAGAGAAAGAAAGGGACAGGGAGGAAAGAATGCAAAGGGAGAAAATGCAGACATGGAGATTCGCCTGAGAGAAATCCAGAGAGATCAGGAATCTCAGCAAAATAACCCCCTCCATACAGATAATAGGCCCTCTAAGACAAACATTTCTGTTCCTATTTGGACCCAGACTATGAGGCCAGATAAATTCTTCGCAACATGTGAGAGACTGTTCGAAGCTAGCCAGGTCGCCAAACAAACATGGGTGGGCCATATTATAGACAAGTTGTCCGACAAGGCCAGAAATATATATGCCACTCTTCCTGTCCAAGACGCTAATAATTACGATACCCTCAAGGCCGCCATCTTGGATGAATATAGACTCTCACCCACTGTATATAGAAAGAATTTCTTCTCTTGGGTAAAGAAACCTCAGCAGACATATTCCGAATTCATTAAGGAATTAAGGGAGCAAATGACTCTATGGACGGAGAACAATGATCCGAGCGAGGTCAACTGGATCGAGCTGCTCTTGAGATATAGATTCGATTCCCAGCTAAGTGATGAGCTTAATTTGTTCATTCTGGATAAGAAAGCATCTACTCTCCAGGAATGTATTTCCCTGGCTGATGAATATAACCTCCATCGCAGATTAGCGCCCAGGACACGGATTAATTCAAATCCGAATGTGAAACCCAGAGATACAGAACACCGACCTCCAGCCCCAAGGCCATATATCCCATCACCCATGTATCGACCCAATATTAGGATAGATAATTCCCAAGCTACCCATAGAACTCCCCGGATAGAAAAATATTGTAGTTATTGTAGGCGTAATGGCCACGGACGAACAGAGTGTTGGGCAGATCCCAATTCACCTAGGTACAGGGGTACTAGAAACCTAGCAAACGGACACCAAGTGTCAAACACTACTCATAGTTCAGCCTTTATAACCAATGAGCCAGTGAACTCATGTGAAAATACCGAGATGGTAAATCCATTACTTGCCAAATATACAGGTCAAGCACGCATAAATAATAACACCGCACAAGTGACGTATTTGAGAGATTCAGGTGCGACAATTAGTTTATTGTCGGCTACTGATCAGACCGCTGATCATTTAGAATACACAGGTGAACGGGTAACAATCCGCGGTGTCAATTATATCCCTGGTAATTATCCGATAGCAAAGATTAGCGTCGATTGTCCAATATACCAAGGAACATTGAAGGTGGCTGTATTAAAACACAGATGCACCGCGGGGGTGGATCTTATAATAGGTAACGACTGTGAAACTGCCCCTGTCACTGATTTGATTACCTGTGGCGTGGTTACACGCTCAAATAAGAAAATTATCCCGTTTGATGAAATTGTCACGTCCAACCCAGACTCAGAAAACACGACCGATACAAATCACAATGTCTTACCTTTTCGGAATACAATTGAGATCAATTCCCCCTCTGAGAAAGCCAGTACAGTTAAACCCCAAAATATTCCCTCTATTGACGATTTGAGTCCTGATAAATTATTGCAAGAACAGAATAATGACCCGACCTTAGCACCCCTCTGGGAAATGGCTCAAGAAGGAACACCTATTCGGCAAGGATATTACATCCAGCTCGAACCCCGACTACTTATGAGGAGAGAACAACCTCAAGACACGTCCAAAGTTCGACCCTGGAAAATATATGATCAGGTGGTAGTTCCACGGGGATTCCGTGATCATATAACGGGACTCGCCCATGACAGTTTAAGTACGGGACACCAGGGACCTAGTAAGACCCTGAAGCGCATTAAGCGCCGCTTCTTTTGGCCGGGAATCCGCGCAGATGTTAAACGATTCTGCCATAGCTGTGGGCCGTGCCAGAGAGCGGGTAAGGGACAGAAAGCCACTGTAGCCCCATTGAAACCCCTGCCCATTATATCCCAACCATTCAAATTTATATCCGCTGATTTCGTTGGACCCATGAAGAAAACCTGGCCGGATATCAGTCATTTAAACCCAGACCACAGGGACGATATTAGTCAGTTATTTGACCGTTACCCCCGTTTATTCTCTGGACAACTGGGACGTTTCCACGGTGTTACCCATGATATTGATGTGCAAGGTGCTTCACCCGTAATCCAGCCTTACTACCGCATGTCTCCAGAAAAGAAACAAATACTAAAAACTGAGCTAGATCAAATGTTGGAGTTAGGAATTATCCGCCCTAGCAGAAGCCAGTGGGCCTCTCCCATAATATTGGTACGCAAATCAGACTCAGAATGGCGACCATGTATTGATTATCGGAAAATTAATGACCTGACTCGAGGAGAAGCCTTCCCCATCCCGAGATTAGACGATCTCATTGATCAGGTCGCAGGTTCGAGTCTGATATCAATTTTAGATCTTAATAAAGGTTACTGGCAGATTCCGCTAACCCCTCGAGCTAGTGAAATTGCAGCGTTCATAACCCCCTGGGGCTTGTTTGAACCATTAACTCTCCCATTTGGTTTAAAAAACGGTGGAGTTACCTTCCAGAGGGCCATAAACGAGATAATCGCTCAATCCCCGACAGAACCCATCCGTGATAGATTTGCCGACGCATATCTGGATGATATTGCTGTTCGATCCAATTTATGGTCACAGCACATAAATCACTTGGATTGGACATTTCATAGACTAGAGGATAGTGGTGTTACTTTGAATCCGAAGAAGTGTAAAATTGGGTCTGGAACAGTCAAGTACTTGGGACATGAATTAGGGTCGGGAAAAATCAAACCAATTTCCAGCAAGGTTGAGTGTATTAGTAATATCTCTCCCCCACAGACCAAGAAACAATTACGAGGATATCTGGGATCAGTAGGATTTTACAGGAAATTCATTCCCCAGTTCGCTGAGATCGCCGCTCCCCTGACTGACTTATTAAAGGGCAAGCGATCAGGGAACATCATAACTCAGTGGAGCGATAAACATCAACTTGCTTTCGAATCCTTAAAGAAAGCTTTAACCAATAAACCCATACTGAAGGCCCCTGACTTTAACCAAGAGTTCGAACTCTATACTGATGCTTCCGATTTGGGAATTTCGGCTGTACTGACTCAGACCGTTGACCAAGTACCACACCCAGTAGCATTTTATTCCCGAAAACTTATTCCACGAGAGAAAAACTACTCTACAATAGAGAAGGAATTATTAGCTATAGTGGCCGGTATCGAACATTTTCGCATATATGTAAGCACAAGCAAAACAATAATTAATTCAGATCATAATCCCCTTGTATGGTTAAGTAGGTCGAAAACGTCCAATCAACGCCTCTTAAGATGGGCACTGTGTCTCTCAGAATTTAATCTGACCATTAAACATATCAAAGGGACTCAAAATGTTCTAGCAGACTTTCTCAGTAGAGTTCAATGACTGTGATGTTTGACTTAGTAAATGTACTTGGTATTATTTCAGTTGTTCAGTAAATAGTTATTGCCTCTATGATTAGAATGTTGGTACCTAGCGAAAGAAATGCTATTTTAGGACATATGATGTATTGATATTATGATTGTTTTCTACTGTATATTCAAAGGAATGAAGATTTGTAAATCGGCCGATAGCGGGCGATGTCAAACTTCTCCCCGGGTAGGGAGGATTGTGCAAAACCCCAATTTGCACGAAATATTTATTATTGTTATATATAAATAGTAATGTATTATATAAATACATTAAACTGTTTCTATATATGGCCAAATGTTTACCATGTAATATATATATATTTGTTTTATGCATAATCGTCTGCTATTATTTTCGCGCCTAAAATTATCAATCTCGCTTCGCGCGGGAAATGACTTAAGATGTTAGGCCTAATCTCAGTTTATCAAGGCCGTGGTTGCAGGTGTCCAGTTATGTAATACAAAGGCACCGAACTGGTTTGATGGTGTAATATTAGATAACATAACAGATGTTTAGGAATAACAGATGTTTTAGGAATTGTTATATCATATATACACTGATTCAATTATGTATATAAGAAATGGATTTTATTAACATAGATCAGACACACTAGAGCCTAACTCCAGGAGCGAGAAAGGTCGTGATCTCAATCTAGTATATAGAACATATAAACTGTATTTATGATACTTAGATATTATTGACATTATAAGAAATATAACTTATAAAGATTTGTCGAATAATTAAATTGTTCAGCCACAGAAGAAACATAGAGTTTCGGCGAACCATATCGAAGTTGATTAAAAGTTAATCTAATCAGAAACAGTGATTAGATTATAGTGATATTGAGTAATGACGGATTAGAAAGATTGGATGTTAAATATACTGTGTAAGCGCATAGTCGGCTCACACAAATGGATTGTTAAATAAGCTTTTAATGATACGATGTATATATATATAGATCACTGATTATATATATATGGATATTTCTGATGCCAATTTAAACAAGATATTATATAGAAGAAATGTAATACTGTGTTGAGTTATCATTAATACATATAATAACGAAGAAACCCCCTAGACAACTCCAGCGAGTCTACAATAGGATAGACCCTGGTAAGAGCCGTAGCAACCGAGACATATTATTACGAGAAGAAAAAGGAGAGTTTGCGACACTGTACGTATGTTCTGTTGGTTGTATGTAGTTGCTTTTCGTGCTCCTGTACGTATGTTCTGTTTGTTGTATGTAGTTGCTTTTCGTGCTCCTGTACGTATGTTCTGTTGGTTGTATGTAGTTGCTTTTCGTGCTCCTGTACGTATGTTCTGTTTGTTGTATGTAGTTGCTTTTCGTGCTCCTGTACGTACGTTCTGTTTGTTGTATGTAGTTGCTTTTCGTGCTCCTGTACGTATGTTCTGTTTGTTGTATGTAGTTGCTTTTCGTGCTCCTGTTTGTATGTTCTGTTTATTGTATGTAGTTGTAGTTGGGGAATTCGCTTGCTATGAGGTACTGGGGCGGGTCGGGCTATAATTAAAAGATCCAATTCACAATTTAAATTTTACGAAAAGTTTATTTTTTATTTATTTAATCTGTTTCAGATTCTGAGTAGTCAATGCTATGACTTGAGTACAGATTTTTGAGTAGTCAAGGCTATGATTTGAGTACAGATTTTTGAGTAGTCAATGGGTGTGTTCCCACTTTCCCAACCTTTTATTAGTCCTATAGAAATTGAGGTAGGTGTTGGGGGAATGTATTGTTCGGTGTAACAATAGGGTTGAAAGGTGATAATTGGCGAAAATTGCTATACTGTACTGAAAATTTGTGTTTCTAAATTTGGGAAAGTTGTTCATAAATATAAGTTTCATATAGATAGATATTCTTTATTTTGAGTTATAAGCATTAAATCGAAAACATAGATATTTACATGGATAAGACAAACACATGAACATGCATAGCACATAATAGATATAAATCTTGAAATATTTTTATTGTACATATTCACTTTAATTTGACTAAGTGAGAAGCAGCATCAACATACGTCATGATGTCCATGTCGCCAGTTCGCAGTTGGTGCTTCAGTCTGATGAGCATTTGCTCACGCTCACGGTATACCCGCTTCCTTGGTCGCTGCTTTCCACCGTTGGCGTGCTGAAACAGCTTCGCCTCGTTAGCAGCCTGCTCTTTCTGGACCAGGTCTATCAATGTATAAATATTAGGATGGCAGTGTCGTAGTTGGTTGTTTATTTTATGGTGCCAACCCTCAACATGATTGGTAGTGCGTGGACCATCATTCTCGTAATGATTCCAGGAGCGGCGGTCTCCCTCTACCCACTGCTCAGTCACATAGTCCTTAAACTTAGACACCGGCACTGAGTCATTGTCACATTCTTCCAGAGTTTGGAACCACACATCTTCGACAGAGGCTAGGGGGACAAGTGGCAGTACCGAAGCACGTAGCACAAGTTTCTTCACTTCTTCATTGTCCTTGAAGTCAGCTACAAGACCACAATATTGTACTTTTCTCCACATACACTGTGTGAAGTGAACGAAACAACCACGGACTTGAACACCAACAAACACGATACTGACAGCACGCCACGCTGCTGTTTCAAAGTCCATCATTATCGTTTCTGGGGACAGAGGAATGTTATGTTCACGGGCGAAATTCTGGATGAGTGTGAAGAATCTGGTGTACATTGTCTGTTGTTTATTTGGGAGTAGTCCATACACTAGGGGACACATATACCCGTCGATCATGGCGTGGATGGTGTATAGCTAGTAGAAATATGACGGCGAAGCGTAGAAGGTACCGTCCATATACCAGGTCTCGGCTGTAGACAGCTGGGCCAGGTTGTCAACGGTGGCGAATATGAGCATTCGCGCCACATCACCGTCATTGGCGATTAGGAATGGCTCCCCTGCAAGCGACTCTATCCACTTCCCTTCCAAGTTGACATCCGCCCTTGTCTTTGGCAGAACTGGTCTAGTCTTAGACCGCTGTCTATATAAACTGGATTTGGCTTCGTAGAAAGTGGGTAGATTAGCCACAACCTCTTGGGTGGAATTGTCCCATTCGATCGATCTTGTGTCTGCCAGCATATCGTTATAGATGGAGGGCACCGGCTGTGTTGACCCTCGGACCTGCTTTCGGACACCACTCATGATGTCCGCAGCAACAATTCTGCTGTCATCTCTTGGGTGATTGTGTTCATCAGCGATTTTGGTAGGAAGCTCATTCTTAGTGTTAATTTTAGCATTGCATGCTTTGTTGACACAGTTCCAGTAGCGACACTCCCGTTTTCTGGTTTTCAGGCTGTACATGTAACCATTTAGAACTAGAGTCTGACTTCCTCTGCTATTCTCTATGAACCGTATATTGACTAGCGCATTTGCCATTTTAGAGATTTATGATTACAGAGGAAACTGACCTTCATTTTATACTATGTTAAAGAATGACTTACTATGCTATGACTTGAGTACAGATTTTCGAGTAGTCAAGGCTATGACTTGAGTACAGATGTTAGAGTCAAAAACGGAATCAGCCATGCGTAGCGTTTTCTATAGGTATACAGCCTATGATACAATTCCGGATAAAACCGGCTGAGTTATTTATAGTGTTTATGTAATGTGCATATAGCGGACGACGTTTTCTGGACGAATGGGAACATATGTGATAAGAATTACTGCTATGTATTCGTATTATAGATATTAAAATTAATTGTCCAATTGTTTTCAGGAAACTCGTTCCAGGCTTTCACTGTTGTGCGCATAGAAATGCAGGCTTGAGCTAAATAGTTGAGTTAAATTATTTATCGTCGCTACCGGTTACCCATATGAGCGACGCTTCCTGAAGAGATTAGTCATTTTAGATTTTTGGAGGATAGTGCATGATACAGACAGAGACCCATTCCAGAGTCTCCTCTGGTTCTTTTACGTGCACGGTGTAAAGCACCGACACGAGACCTCGGTTTAACGTCCCATCTGAAAGACTGTTAATTTTATTAGGGTCAGACGGGGGATCGAACCTGCGATCCCTGGATTACTAGTCCAGTCGATGTTGTTGGCATCTATATTATTGACACAATAACGATAGCCGGTTATTTATAGTCTTTATGTAATGTGCATAGATCCGCCAGATTAAATCTAATTTCCATAATGTCCAGCCAGTGCGTGAACCTTTAACACTGTTGAATATAGCTGACGATGTAAAGGTGCATGTCCGGTACTGGGTTAAACAAGTTTATCTATGTCTATTCAATGTGCATGTCCGGTACTGGGTTAAACAAGTTTATCTATGTCTATTCAATGTGCATGTCCGGTACTGGGTTAAACAAGTTTATCTATGTATATTCAATGTGCATGTCCGGTACTGGGTTAAACAAGTTTATCTATGTATATTCAATGTGCATGTCCGGTACTGGGTTAAACAAGTTTATCTATGTCTATTCAATGTGCATGTCCGATACTGGGTTGCACAAGTTTATCTATGTCTATTCAATGTGGATGTCCGGTACTGGGTTAAACAAGTTTATCTATGTCTATTCAATGTGCATGTCCGGTACTGGGTTAAACAAGTGTATCTATGTCTATTCAATGTGCATGTCCGGTACTGGGTTAAACAAGTTTATTTATGTCTAGTCAATGTGCAGGTCCGGTACTGGGTTAAACAGGTTTATCTATGTATATTCAATGTGCGTGTCCAGTACTGGGTTACACACGTTTATCTATGTCTATTCAATGTGGATGTCCGGTACTGGGTTAAACAAATTTATCTATGTCTATTCAATGTGGATGTCCGGTACTGGGTTAAACAAGTTTATCTATGTCTATTCAATGTGCATGTCCGGTACTGGGTTAAACACGTTTATCTATGTCTATTCAATGTGCATGTCCGGTACTGGGTTAAACAAGTTTTTCTATGTCTATTCAATGTGCATGTCCGGTACTGTGTTAAACAAGTATATCTATGTCTATTCAATGTGCATTTCCGGTACTGTGTCAAACAAGTTTTTCTATGTCTATTCAATGTGCATGTCCGGTACTGGGTTACACAAGTTTATCTATGTCTATTCAATGTGCATGTCCGGTACTGGGTTAAACAAGTTTATCTATGTCTATTCAATGTGCATTTCCGGTACTGTGTCAAACAAGTTTTTCTATGTCTATTCAATGTGCATGTTCGGTACTGTGTTAAACAAGTTTATCTATGTCTATTCAATGTGCATGTCCGGTACTGGGTTACACATGTTTATCTATGTCTATTCAATGTGCATGTCCGGTACTGGGTTACACAAGTTAATCTATGTCTATTCAATGTGCATGTCCGGTACTGGGTTACACAAGTTTATCTATGCCTATTCAATGTGCATGTCCGGTACTGGGTTAAACAAGTTTATCTATGTCTATTCAATGTGCATGTCCGGTACTGGGTTAAACAAGTGTATCTATGTCTATTCAATGTGCATGTCCGATACTGGGTTAAACAAGTGTATATATGTCTAGTCAATGTGCATGTCCGGTACTGGGTTAAACAAGTTTATCTATGTCTATTCAATGTGCATGTCCGGTACTGGGTTAAACAAGTTTATCTATGTCTATTCAATGTGCATGTCCGGTACTGGGTTACACACGTTTATCTATGTCTATTCAATGTGGATGTCCGGTACTGGGTTAAACAAGTGTATCTATGTCTATTCAATGTGGATGTCCGGTACTGGGTTAAACAAGTGTATATATGTCTAGTCAATGTGCATGTCCGGTACTGGGTTAAACCAGTTTATCTATGTTTATTCAATGTGCATGTCCGGTACTGTGTTAAACAAGTTTATCTATGTCTATTCAATGTGCATGTCCGGTACTGGGTTAAACAAGTGTATATATGTCTAGTCAATGTGCATATCCGGTACTGGGTTAAATAAGTGTATCTATGTATATTCAATGTGCATGTCCTGTATTGGGTAAACAGGTTTATCTATGTATAGTCAATGTGCATGTCCGGTACTGGGTTAAACAAGTTTATCTATGTCTATTCAATGTGCATGTCCGGTACTGTGTTAAACAAGTTTATCTATGTCTATTCAGTGTGCATGTCCGGTACTGGGTTAAACAAGTTTATCTATGTTTATTCAATGTGCATGTCCGGTACTGGGTTAAACAAGTTTATCTATGTTTATTCAATGTGCATGTCCGGTACTCGGTACTGGGTTAAGCAAGTTTTAAAAAGATCCTCCGTCTGACCCTAATAAAAGTAACAGTCTTTCAGATGGGGCGTTAAACCGATGTCTCGTGTCAGTGCTGTACACCGTACACGTAAAAGAACCAGAGGAGACTCTGGAATGGGTCTCTGTCTGTATCATTGCACTATCCTCCAAAATCTAAAATGATTAATCTGTTCAGGAGGCGTCGCTCATATGGGCAACCGATAGCGACGATAAATAAACGTAATCACACACAAGACGACAGCACTTATCGCGAGATGAAGTACATTTAGTTTAGTTTAAACAATATTTTATTCAAGAATGGTACATAACATAGGAGTAGTTGCAACAGCACAGTTAGGATTGGCAAGAATGGTACATAACATAGGAGTAGTTGCAACAGCACAGTTAGGATTGGGGGAATGGTACATAACATAGGAGTAGTTGCAACAGTACAGTTAGGATTGGGGGAATGGTACATAACATAGGAGTAGTTGCAACAGCACAGTTAGGATTGGGGGAATGGTACATAACATAGGAGTAGTTGCAACAGCACAGTTAGGATTGGGGGAATGGTACATAACATAGGAGTAGTTGCAACAGCACAGTTAGGATTGGGGGAATGGTACATAACATAGGAGTAGTTGCAACAGCACAGTTAGGATTGGGGGAATGGTACATAACATAGGAGTAGTTGCAACAGCACAGTTAGGATTGGGGGAATGGTACATAACATAGGAGTAGTTGCAACAGCACAGTTAGGATTGGAAGAATGGTACATAACATAGGAGTAGTTGCAACAGCACAGTTAGGATTGGGGGAATGGTACATAACATAGGAATAGTTGCAACAGCACAGTTAGGATTGGGGGGAAAGTTACATAGTAACTTATTCGAATCCCTTTGTTCAAAGTTGACGAATATAACTCTCTTGCTACCCCGCACTTTTTATTTTCAGACCGGTCAGTCGTCCAGTTGATAGCACGTCAGCTCTACGAATCCAGGGGTCACAGGTTCGATCCCCAGTCTGATTGCACTATAAACCGATGTAACTTGTATACAAGACGCAAAGTGGAGGGCGGCGGAAGGCGGAGAACATTTGTGAACTATTAGTATTCAAAACAGAAAACGCAAAGATTATTTAACCTTTATTTTTCATTCCGCATATTAATGCATGCTACAAACACATATATGCATCCATATTGTTATGAAAGTATAATATGACTGAATTACAATACAATGCAGTGAACAGTATGCGAACTCGTTCATTAAGCTTCACTCGTGCAAGGGAGATTATAAACTATAAACACATTACATTCGTTCATTTTATTGAACAAATACATGCCACCGAGACATTCAATAACATAGGAATACCAATAAATAAGTGTATAAGACGGCCATTTTAACTGGAGTAACAGAACGATGTCCACACTAGAATATACCGTTGCAAAATGGCATCAAACATTTTGTCAGTGACCTTTAAGGGTGATGTTTACCTCTGTCGAACTTGGTTTAACTTAGGAACGACGTTTTAACAACCCTTACATAAGTTGTTTAAAGAGGTTGATGTAGCCTGGGAACAGGCGTCGATATATTTTGCCTGGTCAGTCAAATACATATATTTTAACACCGAGACTGTTAATTGGGCCGTATTGAGTTTCTGATCATGTCATTTTGCCAGAAGTTAAAAAGTGAAAAATCGACAGACTGGTACCCAGGCTAAGGTTAATGATGCGCTCCTCTGTAAAATCACTGTCACAATGTCTACATATGTTGCTATAATGTAAGTGTACTCATTATATAACCCTTATTACATGAATGTCTGTTTTCAAATGAATTCATAAACATTAAATGTATTCAAAATGCTTAAGTCTAATAAGCAATAATGTTCTCTTTTGTTCTGTTCTGTTCTGTTCAAAAATAATAATTATTGGTGAAAAGTTGGGGTACATTATCGTTTGTGTTTATTTATTATTTCAAATACCCGCGGTTTTATTTTATACACATTTAACTTAGCTCGATTGCGAATCAAGTTCTTACAACTTATATTAATCACTCTCCAGACCTCATTCCTGATGGAATCTATCGCCACTAGGGAGAGAGAAGAGGCAACGTGGAACTCAAATGCATTGCCTAAGGGCACAATCGTAACGGCTCCAGCAGGGGCTCGAACTCCGAGCCATTCGCACCTGAATCGAACGCTCTACCACTGCGCTATCGAGATTTCCACGTGGTTTTCATTGCAAAATATGAGTAAACGACCAATTTGAACAATGAGATCGCAATACTTTATTGTTTATTTCATGCGTTTTATTTTATTGTATGCAGTCTATACATGTAATACTATTACATTTCATTTTTTAACAATTTAATTCTCCATTCTGTCTTCACTGGCAGTATCCGTTGAGCTGCCGTAAGAATTTCATGACGTTTGTTGCATATTTATATAAATTTTAAATATTAAAAAAGGCAAAACAAGATACATTCATTGAGACTCGAACCCTGTACTTTCGACGCCACAATCATTCCATATTACCACTACACAAACGAGGCTGATGCATTTCACTACCTATACGTTTAAGGCTATTATAATACCTATTGTGACTTTACTGTGACCTAAGGTCGATTGAATATGCAGATTTCTTAAGTAAATTTAAGCTAGTAAATAGATACCAGGTAAATTGGATACATTATAAACTATGAATCAAGCCATATTTATAAAAATACAAACTAATCACATATTTCTACTATTATTACTTCAGATGATATTGTACACAGTCTTTATCACAGTTGAGTATTGCCATTGCTATTTTATCACAATATTCTGTGAATTTCTGTCTTTAACACATTTCATTCTGGATACCGTTCAAACAGTATTTGCAAAGAACATAGAGAGCCAGATCAGCTACCACGGAACGTTCCATCTGATCAGGCTATATGCTGTTTACTATTCAGATGATCTTGCTAAGACATTTGGCTATGTAGCAAACAACATAGATCCTGATCAGTACGCAGCGTTACGCTGCGGCTGATCTGGATCTATGTTGTTTGCAAAAGCCTTTAAATGTATCCAGAATGAACTAGGTTAAGCTGAGTTCATATTTCAAGATAAGTCATATCTGCACATTGGTATATATATATAATGTCATTGTCTCATTCACATTTTCTACTCTACTAGCCAATTCCATATATCATCATATTCCATAACACATTATATATAGTTGTTCTAATGTTCAGCTTTTATTACTATATAATTCCAATGTGCAGTTTTCACTTATAGTCCTATATTTAGACCGCATTTGATTTGTATATATGTTGAGGGCTTCATGGTAGATTTACCTTTGTTGCATGCGTTCTCTCGTAAAATAAAGTCTTTATATTTGAGAGTTCTATGTTGATTAAGACTGGTACATAGAATCGCTAAAATTATTGACCACCATTACACACTCTGGACTAATAATTAATGTTATTGAGTTTGCTAATGAGTTGGGGTTTACAATGTACCAACACTATATTCACACCAAAAGTGGCAATGCAAAGCCGAACAGGACTGCATGCTGTGGTTTCGCATCTCATATATACATCCTAGCATAATTATGGGGTATGGAATCAAGAACTCTTAATTTATACAATTTTATTTTAGCTCGATTGCGAAGCAAGTTCTGACAACTTATATTGATCACTCTCGAGACCTCATTCCTGATGGAATCCATCGCCACGAGGAAGAGGCAACGTGGAATTTAAATGCCTTGCCTAAGGGCATAATCGTATCGGCCCCAGCGGGGCTCGAACTCCGGGCCTTTCGCACCTCAAGAACTCTCACACTTACTCAAAACACAGTGACGCAGCAAACCCAGTGTTCAGACCGTATTAGTCGCCTATTACGCAAGAGTACGGCAATGGCCCCAACTGTGCATTACCTGGATACTACGGAACCACATGGAGTACTGTATCGAACAATAACATATTAGCTCGCTAATTATTTATACACTATCTAAGCACTCGGGGCGGGTGTTTTGATTTTGTGATGATGATGCTGATGTTTTTATATATAATGTTATTTATCCTCGCCGACGGCGAACCAATTAAGATAGCTAGCTAATATTTGTATCTGCGTTATTTATATATAGGATATAAGCCAAAAACGGTCCAAAATATTGGACTATGTGAGGCGCGTAGCGAAGAGAGTACCAATATTTTACATATTGGATCCGTTTGAGGCATGTAACGCCGAAGACAGTGCCAATATTTTACATATTGGATCCGTTTGAGACCTATATCTTACTTAAACATACACTTATATAACAATATCTTACTAATCGATATTGTTAATTTCGTACATTTACGCATAGGATTTAATATAATGCCATTTGAAAGGGCAGTCCAATATTAATAATAATGGACTGTTAGTACAAAGGTGTGACGTCACGACAATGTCTTGCTTGGGAACAAAACATGGTTTGTTATTTATTGGCGAATACAACATTGTTTGAAGGTCTGACGCGGAGGAATAATTAAACCACACAGGCCGTAGGCCTACGTGGTTTATTCCGGCACTCAGAACGACTATAATTAACTCAAATACAAATATTATTTCCATTCTAGCATGACCAATATATATATATATATAAAGCGCAAACATAGTTGGGTGTTATTTTTAGAGTGCGTAAATGACGTCACAAAACTAGAAAAATGGCATCAGGTTTGACGCCATCGATAAAGTGTTTTATTTGCAGCTTAAAAACACGGTAGAATCCTCATACAGC
Source organism: Archivesica marissinica (assembly GCA_014843695.1). NCBI lineage: Eukaryota > Metazoa > Mollusca > Bivalvia > Venerida > Vesicomyidae > Archivesica > Archivesica marissinica. The sequence continues at coordinate 47,962,696 of CM026402.1, read as the reverse complement.
AACATGCCGTGTAATGTTAGGATATACCACGGGATAATCACTATACCGTCATAAATAAGAAAACGTGTTTTTTTAAAAATCACTTTATCTCGTGGTCACGATAAACTACCAAAATACCCATGTACCGTCGTCCCCTGTGTTCTTCCGTACACGCACACAAAGTAAGTAACTATATATGCTTTTACTATATATTCAATAGCCGAGGTGAACAAATTGGAATTTTGTGACGTGCATCCACACGTTCATAAACCGATTTTCTAACAGCTTGCTTTGTTTTAAATCCGTTAGGGAAAACATATTCGTTGACGTAAGATGCCTGCATGACTTAAATGTGCTATTAATGACGCCTAATCGTCGTAGTCGTAGTCGTAATCAGTTCTATGTCTACACAGGAACACCGCAAACACAATACCAACAATCTGAAATATATACGTCAAACGTGATCAGTTCCCACTGCAAACACAATACGAACAATATGAACAACAAATGTATATACATATTTTTTAACGTGAGGACTTGGTATTGTTATTGGAACAGTCCAACTGACTTAGCTGATGGACATAACAGTCCAACTGACTTGGATGATGGACATAACAGTCCGACTGACTTGGATGATGGACAGAACAGTCCGACTGACTTAGATGATGAACATAACAGTCCAACTGACTTGGATGATGAACAGAACAGTCCGACTGACTTGGATGATGGACATAACAGTCCGACTGACTTAGATGATGAACAGAACAGTCCGACTGACTTAGATGATGAACATAACAGTCCAACTGACTTGGATGATGAACAGAACAGTCCGACTGACTTGGATGATGGACATAACAGTCCGACTGACTTAGATGATGAACAGAACAGTCCGACTGACTTAGATGATGAACATAACAGTCCAACTGACTTGGATGATGAACAGAACAGTCCGACTGACTTGGATGATGGACATAACAGTCCGACTGACTTAGATGATGAACAGAACAGTCCGACTGACTTAGATGATGAACAGAACTGTCCAACTGACTTGGATGATGAACAGAACAGTCCGACTGACTTGGATGATGGACATAACAGTCCGACTGACTTAGATGATGAACAGAACAGTCCGACTGACTTAGATGATGAACATAACAGTCCGACTGACTTAGATGATGAACATAACAGTCCGACTGACTTAGATGATGAACATAACAGTCCGACTGACTTGGATGATGAACATAACAGTCCGACTGACTTAGATGATGAACAGAACAGTCCGAATGACTTGGATGGTGGACAGAACAGTCCAAATGACTCGGGATGAACAGGACAGTCCGAATGACTCGGGAGAGGGTCATTATGTACACATCGTAATAAAATAAAGAACGATTATGAATACAATACCTCTAGAATTAAAATGGCTGCCACGATCTGCAGTAATATGGCATTATTACCTCCTATTAATTCTTCCAATATTTTAAAACATCCCTGAAAAGCAAAATAACTGTATATAGTCAAATGTGTGCAGACAGACAAGTTCATTAAATAGGCATGATTTTATACATGTATTATCAAATAAAATATGCAGCCACTCATTAATGAATTACGAGAGACTATAGGTAAATAAAATTGACACTTGGTAAAACATAAGATAATATCTTGAGCAATAATTTACATACCTAAAAGTGATGAATGCTACAACGTTAGAAGCTTAAATACGGACTTAAAACAGTAGCTATATCGCATTAATTAAACACAGTCTTAAAACATAGCTATATCGCATTAATTAAACAGTCTTAAAACAGTAGCTACATCGTCGCATTAATTAAATACAGTGGAAGTCGTGATAGCGCAGTGGATGCGTGTTCGCTTCAGGTGCGAAAGGTCCGGAGTTCGAGCCCCGCTGGAGCCGTTACGATTGTGTCCTTAGGCAAGGCATTTAAATTCCACGTTGCCTCTTCTCTCTCCCTCGTGGCGATTGATTCCATCAGGAATGAGGTCTCGAGAGTGATTAATATAAGTTGAAATAACTTGTTTCGCAATCGAGCTAAAATAAATTTGTATAACAATTAAATACAGATTTAAGGCAGTAGCTATATCGTATTAATCTATATCGAATTAATTAATTTATTCAAAATTTAACTTCAAAATTAACATAATTCATTAACTGATTACAACATAAGGGCCATAATTATAAAAACATGTCATTTTTTTTTGCATATTTATACATTATCTATACAGAAGATCTCTTCTGGCAAGTAAAATATCATTGCAGGATTTGGCACTATTTTTTATGGTATTAAAAATCGATAAAATATAATTAAACTTTGTACAATTATCATAGAATGTAATGTCTGGATTTACACCACCTATATTAATATACATATCGTCTCTGGTATTGGCATATATTGTAAAGTCTGGATTTACGCCACCTATTTTAATGTACAGATCGTCTCTGATATTGGCATATAATGGACAGTCTGCAAAGTCTGGATTTACACCACCTATTTTAATATACAGATCGTCTCTGATATTAGCATATATTGGACAGTCTGGATTTACACCACCTATTTTAATACACAGATCGTCTCTGATATTGGCATATATTGGACAGTCTGGATTTATACCACCTATTTTAATACACAGATCGTCTCTGATATTGGCATAAATGTAAAGTCTGGATTTACACCACCTATTTTAATATACAGATCGTCTCTGATATTGGCATATATTGGACAGTCTGGATTTACACCACCTATTTTAATATACAGATCGTCTCTGATATTGGCATATATTGGACAGTGTAGTAAAACATGGATTTCATTCTCAATTTCGGTTAAACAGTTAAAACATGTACGCTCATTTACCGTCTATTTACCCGTTTCTATTTTCAGTGGCGCAACACCGCCCCTAATATTTGCTAATGCGCTTCTATGTTGTCTGGAATAATGTTGAGGTTCTGTAATGTATTCACGCTTGAAAAGTTAATACTTCTAAGTTTGCTTCCACCGTTTGATCCCAGTTGCTCTATTTTGTACGGCGTTGATTGTAGAATACACCTTAGATGCCCCATGACTTATAATGGGCCACACCACACTGTCATATAGTTTTGAGTAAACTTTATGAGGCACTCCGCCTATTTTCCTATGCATGACATGTCATAATGTGAGGGTTGTTTAAATATGTATGTGATTATACAAGTATGATACAGTCAAACTTGTGTTAGTGGTCACATCCATTAAGCAGCCAACCTATATTGGGCAACCAGTTTCCAGATTCCCAATATGTTGTTTTATTATATATCTGACCTCTATTCTACCTGTGCTAAGCAGCCACTTTCTGTGATTCCCTTGGATGGCTGTTTAAGACAGGTTGACTGTATTTTGAACATAAGCGACGAAAATATGTTAAGAAAACTAGTGAAACAACACTCATCTGTTCGCAATTTATCACTGATCAAATGTACCGGATGCACGTGGCCGTGCGACAGCCAAGGGTCATTCTTGTGATGTTTTAGCGATTCTCCGAGGAGAACACATTTAGTTTATTCAATGCGAGTAATACGACACATTGAAATTTATTTGTTTGTTTGGTTTACGTGTATTTATCGTCGCTACCGGTTGCCCATTTGAGCGACGCCTTCTGAAGTGGTTAGTCACTTTCGATTGTTGGAGATGATACAGACAGAGACACATTCCAGAATCTCCTCTGGTTTTTTACGTGCACGGTGTAAAGCACCGACACGAGATCTCGGTTTAAAGTTCCACCTGAAAGACTGTTAATTTTATTATGGTCAGACGGGGGATCGAACCTGCGATCCCTGTATTACCAGTCCAACGTGTTAACCACTGGACTACAGATCCGTCTGTTTGAAATTATGTATGCGTTTATTTCTTTTATTCAATGAGAGTAAGACGACGCATTGAAATTTATGTATGCGTTTATTTCAGATTGTAACGAACTACTATAATACATATGCAAATGTGGAGGTACAGAAACAGAAATGAAGAGAGGATGTGTTATAGAACCTGGTCAGTACAGAAACATAGAAATGACGAGAGGATGTGTTATAGAACCTGGTCAGTACAGACACATAGAAATGACGGGAGGATGTGTTATAGAACCTGGTCAGTACAGAAACATAGAAATGACGGGAGGATGTGTTATAGAACCTGGTCAGCACAGAAACATAGAAATGACGGGAGGATGTGTTATAGAACCTGGTCAGCACAGAAACATAGAAATGACGAGAGGATGTGTTATAGAACCTGGTCAGCACAGAAACATAGAAATGACGAGAGGATGTGTTATAGAACCTGGTCAGCACAGAAACATAGAAATGACGAGAGGATGTGTTATAGAACCTGGTCAGTACAGAAACATAGAAATGACGGGAGGATGTGTTATAGAACCTGGTCAGCACAGAAACATAGAAATGACGGGAGGATGTGTTATAGAACCTGGTCAGTACAGAAACATAGAAATGACGAGAGGATGTGTTATAGAACCTGGTCAGCACAGAAACATAGAAATGACGAGAGGATGTGTTATAGAACCTGGTCAGCACAGAAACATAGAAATGACGAGAGGATGTGTTATAGAACCTGGTCAGTACAGAAACATAGAAATGACGAGAGGATGTGTTATAGAACCTGGTCAGTACAGAAACATAGAAATGACGAGAGGATGTGTTATAGAACCTGGTCAGCACAGAAACATAGAAATGACGAGAGGATGTGTTATAGAACCTGGTCAGCACAGAAACATAGAAATGACGAGAGGATGTGTTATAGAACCTGGTCAGAACAGAAACATAGAAATGACGAGAGGATGTGTTATAGAACCTGGTCAGCACAGAAACATAGAAATGACGAGAGGATGTGTTATAGAACCTGGTCAGCACAGAAACATAGAAATGACGGGAGGATGTGTTATAGAACCTGGTCAGCACAGAAACATAGAAATGACGAGAGGATGTGTTATAGAACCTGGTCAGCACAGAAACATAGAAATGACGAGAGGATGTGTTATAGAACCTGGTCAGCACAGAAACATAGAAATGACGAGAGGATGTGTTATAGAACCTGGTCAGCACAGAAACATAGAAATGACGAGAGGATGTGTTATAGAACCTGGTCAGCACAGAAACATAGAAATGACGAGAGGATGTGTTATAGAACCTGGTCAGCACAGAAACATAGAAATGACGAGAGGATGTGTTATAGAACCTGGTCAGTACAGAAACATAGAAATGACGAGAGGATGTGTTATAGAACCTGGTCAGCACAGAAACATAGAAATGACGAGAGGATGTGTTATAGAACCTGGTCAGCACAGAAACATAGAAATGACGAGAGGATGTGTTATAGAACCTGGTCAGTACAGAAACATAGAAATGACGAGAGGATGTGTTATAGAACCTGGTCAGCACAGAAACATAGAAATGACGAGAGGATGTGTTATAGAACCTGGTCAGCACAGAAACATAGAAATGACGAGAGGATGTGTTATAGAACCTGGTCAGCACAGAAACATAGAAATGACGAGAGGATGTGTTATAGAACCTGGTCAGCACAGAAACATAGAAATGACGAGAGGATGTGTTATAGAACCTGGTCAGCACAGAAACATAGAAATGACGAGAGGATGTGTTATAGAACCTGGTCAGCACAGAAACATAGAAATGACGAGAGGATGTGTTATAGAACCTGGTCAGCACAGAAACATAGAAATGACGAGAGGATGTGTTATAGAACCTGGTCAGTACAGAAACATAGAAATGACGAGAGGATGTGTTATAGAACCTGGTCAGCACAGAAACATAGAAATGACGAGAGGATGTGTTATAGAACCTGGTCAGCACAGAAACATAGAAATGACGAGAGGATGTGTTATAGAACCTGGTCAGCACAGAAACATAGAAATGACGAGAGGATGTGTTATAGAACCTGGTCAGCACAGAAACATAGAAATGACGAGAGGATGTGTTATAGAACCTGGTCAGTACAGAAACATAGAAATGACGAGAGGATGTGTTATAGAACCTGGTCAGCACAGAAACATAGAAATGACGAGAGGATGTGTTATAGAACCTGGTCAGTACAGAAACATAGAAATGACGAGAGGATGTGTTATAGAACCTGGTCAGTACAGAAACATAGAAATGACGAGAGGATGTGTTATAGAACCTGGTCAGCACAGAAACATAGAAATGACGAGAGGATGTGTTATAGAACCTGGTCAGCACAGAAACATAGAAATGACGAGAGGATGTGTTATAGAACCTGGTCAGCACAGAAACATAGAAATGACGAGAGGATGTGTTATAGAACCTGGTCAGTACAGAAACATAGAAATGACGAGAGGATGTGTTATAGAACCTGGTCAGCACAGAAACATAGAAATGACGAGAGGATGTGTTATAGAACCTGGTCAGCACAGAAACATAGAAATGACGAGAGGATGTGTTATAGAACCTGGTCAGTACAGAAACATAGAAATGACGGGAGGATGTGTTATAGAACCTGGTCAGTACAGAAACATAGAAATGACGAGAGGATGTGTTATAGAACCTGGTCAGCACAGAAACATAGAAATGACGAGAGGATGTGTTATAGAACCTGGTCAGCACAGAAACATAGAAATGACGAGAGGATGTGTTATAGAACCTGGTCAGTACAGAAACATAGAAATGACGAGAGGATGTGTTATAGAACCTGGTCAGTACAGAAACATAGAAATGACGAGAGGATGTGTTATAGAACCTGGTCAGTACAGAAACATAGAAATGACGAGAGGATGTGTTATAGAACCTGGTCAGTACAGAAACATAGAAATGACGAGAGGATGTGTTATAGAACCTGGTCAGTACAGAAACATAGAAATGACGAGAGGATGTGTTATAGAACCTGGTCAGTACAGAAACATAGAAATGACGAGAGGATGTGTTATAGAACCTGGTCAGTACAGAAACATAGAAATGACGGGAGGATGTGTTATAGAACCTGGTCAGTACAGAAACATAGAAATGACGGGAGGATGTGTTATAGAACCTGGTCAGTACAGAAACATAGAAATGACGGGAGGATGTGTTATAGAACCTGGTCAGTACAGAAACATAGAAATGACGGGAGGATGTGTTATAGAACCTGGTCAGTACAGAAACATAGAAATGACGGGAGGATGTGTTATAGAACCTGGTCAGTACAGAAACATAGAAATGACGGGAGGATGTGTTACAGAACCTGGTCAGTACAGAAACATAGAAATGACGGGAGGATGTGTTATAGAACCTGGTCAGTACAGAAACATAGAAATGACGGGAGGATGTGTTATAGAACCTGGTCAGTACAGAAACATAGAAATGACGGGAGGATGTGTTATAGAACCTGGTCAGTACAGAAACATAGAAATGACGGGAGGATGTGTTATAGAACCTGGCAGTACAGAAACATAGAAATGACGGGAGGATGTGTTATAGAACCTGGTCAGTACAGAAACATAGAAATGACGGGAGGATGTGTTATAGAACCGGTCAGTACATAAACATAGAAATGACGGGAGGATGTGTTATAGAACCGGTCAGTACATAAACATAGAAATGACGGGAGGATGTGTTACAGAACCTGGTCAGTACATAAACATAGAAATGACGGGAGGATGTGTTATAGAACCTGGTCAGTACAGAAACATAGAAATGACGGGAGGATGTGTTATAGAACCTGGTCAGTACAGAAACATAGAAATGACGGGAGGATGTGTTATAGAACCTGGTCAGTACATAAACATAGAAATGACGGGAGGATGTGTTACAGAACCGGGCAGTACATAAACATAGAAATGACGGGAGGATGTGTTATAGAACCTGGTCAGTACAGAAACATAGAAATGACGGGAGGATGTGTTATAGAACCGGTCAGTACAGAAACATAGAAATGACGGGAGGATGTGTTATAGAACCGGTCAGTACAGAAACATAGAAATGACGGGAGGATGTGTTATAGAACCTGGTCAGTACATAAACATAGAAATGACGGGAGGATGTGTTATAGAACCTGGTCAGTACAGAAACATAGAAATGACGGGAGGATGTGTTATAGAACCTGGTCAGTACAGAAACATAGAAATGACGGGAGGATGTGTTATAGAACCTGGTCAGTACAGAAACATAGAAATGACGGGAGGATGTGTTATAGAACCTGGTCAGTACAGAAACATAGAAATGACGGGAGGATGTGTTATAGAACCTGGTCAGTACAGAAACATAGAAATGACGGGAGGATGTGTTATAGAACCTGGTCAGTACATAAACATAGAAATGACGGGAGGATGTGTTATAGAACCTGGTCAGTACAGAAACATAGAAATGACGGGAGGATGTGTTATAGAACCTGGTCAGTACATAAACATAGAAATGACGGGAGGATGTGTTATAGAACCTGGCAGTACATAAACATAGAAATGACGGGAGGATGTGTTATAGAACCTGGCAGTACATAAACATAGAAATGACGAGAGAATGTGTTACAGAACCTGGTCAGTACATAAACATAGAAATGACGGGAGGATGTGTTATAGAACCGGGCAGTACATACACATAGAAATGCCGGGAGGATGTGTTACAGAACCTGGTCAGTACATAAACATAGAAATGACGGGAGGATGTGTTACAGAACCGGGCAGTACATAAACATAGAAATGACGGGAGGATGTGTTATAGAACCTGGTCAGTACAGAAACATAGAAATGACGAGAGGATGTGTTATAGAACCGGACAGTACAGAAACATAGAAATGACGGGAGGATGTGTTATAGAACCGGACAGTACAGAAACATAGAAATGACGGGAGGATGTGTTATAGAACCGGCAGAAGAAACATAGAATGATGGAAGGAGGTGTTACAGAACCTGGTCAGTACATAAACATAGAAATGACGGGAGGATGTGTTATAGAACCTGGTCAGTACAGAAACATAGAAATGACGGGAGGATGTGTTATAGAACCTGGTCAGTACAGAAACATAGAAATGACGGGAGGATGTGTTATAGAACCGGTCAGTACATAAACATAGAAATGACGGGAGGATGTGTTACAGAACCGGGCAGTACATAAACATAGAAATGACGGGAGGATGTGTTATAGAACCTGGTCAGTACAGAAACATAGAAATGACGGGAGGATGTGTTATAGAACCTGGTCAGTACATAAACATAGAAATGACGGGAGGATGTGTTATAGAACCGGGCAGTACATAAACATAGAAATGACGGGAGGATGTGTTATAGAACCTGGTCAGTACATAAACATAGAAATGACGGGAGGATGTGTTATAGAACCGGGCAGTACATAAACATAGAAATGACGGGAGGATGTGTTATAGAACCTGGTCAGTACAGAAACATAGAAATGACGGGAGGATGTGTTACAGAACCGGGCAGTACATAAACATAGAAATGACGGGAGGATGTGTTATAGAACCTGGTCAGTACAGAAACATAGAAATGACGGGAGGATGTGTTATAGAACCGGGCAGTACATAAACATAGAAATGACGGGAGGATGTGTTACAGAACCGGGCAGTACATAAACATAGAAATGACGGGAGGATGTGTTATAGAACCTGGTCAGTACAGAAACATAGAAATGACGGGAGGATGTGTTACAGAACCGGGCAGTACATAAACATAGAAATGACGGGAGGATGTGTTATAGAACCTGGTCAGTACAGAAACATAGAAATGACGAGAGGATGTGTTATAGAACCGGGCAGTACATACACATAGAAATGACGGGAGGATGTGTTACAGAACCGGGCAGTACATAAACATAGAAATGACGGGAGGATGTGTTATAGAACCTGGTCAGTACAGAAACATAGAAATGACGGGAGGATGTGTTATAGAACCTGGTCAGTACAGAAACATAGAAATGACGGGAGGATGTGTTATAGAACCTGGTCAGTACAGAAACATAGAAATGACGGGAGGATGTGTTATAGAACCTGGCAGTACAGAAACATAGAAATGACGGGAGGATGTGTTATAGAACCTGGTCAGTACAGAAACATAGAAATGACGGGAGGATGTGTTATAGAACCGGGCAGTACATAAACATAGAAATGACGGGAGGATGTGTTACAGAACCGGTCAGTACATAAACATAGAAATGACGGGAGGATGTGTTACAGAACCTGGTCAGTACATAACATAGAAATGACGGGAGGATGTGTTACAGAACCGGGCAGTACATAAACATAGAAATGACGGGAGGATGTGTTATAGAACCGGCAGTACAGAAACATAGAAATGACGGGAGGATGTGTTATAGAACCGGCAGTACAAACATAAAGGAGTGTTACAGAACTGGTCAGTACATAAACATAGAAATGACGGGAGGATGTGTTACAGAACCGGGCAGTACATAAACATAGAAATGACGGGAGGATGTGTTATAGAACCTGGTCAGTACATAAACATAGAAATGACGGGAGGATGTGTTATAGAACCGGACAGTACAGAAACATAGAAATGACGGGAGGATGTGTTATAGAACCGGACAGTACAGAAACATAGAAATGACGGGAGGATGTGTTATAGAACCTGGTCAGTACAGAAACATAGAAATGACGGGAGGATGTGTTATAGAACCTGGTCAGTACAGAAACATAGAAATGACGGGAGGATGTGTTATAGAACCTGGTCAGTACATAAACATAGAAATGACGGGAGGATGTGTTACAGAACCGGGCAGTACATAAACATAGAAATGACGGGAGGATGTGTTATAGAACCTGGTCAGTACAGAAACATAGAAATGACGGGAGGATGTGTTATAGAACCTGGTCAGTACAGAAACATAGAAATGACGGGAGGATGTGTTATAGAACCGGTCAGTACATAAACATAGAAATGACGGGAGGATGTGTTATAGAACCTGGTCAGTACAGAACATAGAAATGACGGGAGGATGTGTTATAGAACCTGGTCAGTACAGAAACATAGAAATGACGGGAGGATGTGTTATAGAACCGGTCAGTACAGAAACATAGAAATGACGGGAGGATGTGTTATAGAACCTGGTCAGTACATAAACATAGAAATGACGGGAGGATGTGTTACAGAACCGGGCAGTACATAAACATAGAAATGACGGGAGGATGTGTTATAGAACCTGGTCAGTACAGAAACATAGAAATGACGGGAGGATGTGTTATAGAACCGGTCAGTACATAAACATAGAAATGACGGGAGGATGTGTTACAGAACCGGGCAGTACATAAACATAGAAATGACGGGAGGATGTGTTATAGAACCTGGTCAGTACAGAAACATAGAAATGACGGGAGGATGTGTTATAGAACCGGGCAGTACATAAACATAGAAATGACGGGAGGATGTGTTATAGAACCGGTCAGTACATAAACATAGAAATGCCGGGAGGATGTGTTACAGAACCTGGTCAGTACATAAACATAGAAATGACGGGAGGATGTGTTACAGAACCGGGCAGTACATAAACATAGAAATGACGGGAGGATGTGTTATAGAACCTGGTCAGTACAGAAACATAGAAATGACGGGAGGATGTGTTACAGAACCGGGCAGTACATAAACATAGAAATGACGGGAGGATGTGTTATAGAACCTGGTCAGTACAGAAACATAGAAATGACGGGAGGATGTGTTATAGAACCGGGCAGTACATAAACATAGAAATGACGGGAGGATGTGTTATAGAACCGGTCAGTACATAAACATAGAAATGACGGGAGGATGTGTTACAGAACCTGGTCAGTACATAAACATAGAAATGACGGGAGGATGTGTTACAGAACCGGGCAGTACATAAACATAGAAATGACGGGAGGATGTGTTATAGAACCTGGTCAGTACAGAAACATAGAAATGACGAGAGGATGTGTTATAGAACCTGGTCAGTACAGAAACATAGAAATGACGGGAGGATGTGTTATAGAACCGGACAGTACATAAACATAGAAATGACGGGAGGATGTGTTATAGAACCGCAGTACAGTGTTACAGAACTGGTCAGTACATAAACATAGAAATGACGGGAGGATGTGTTATAGAACCGGCAGTACATAAACATAGAAATGACGGGAGGATGTGTTATAGAACCTGGTCAGTACAGAAACATAGAAATGACGAGAGGATGTGTTATAGAACCGGGCAGTACATACACATAGAAATGACGGGAGGATGTGTTACAGAACCGGGCAGTACATAAACATAGAAATGACGGGAGGATGTGTTATAGAACCTGGTCAGTACAGAAACATAGAAATGACGGGAGGATGTGTTATAGAACCTGGTCAGTACAGAAACATAGAAATGACGGGAGGATGTGTTATAGAACCTGGTCAGTACATAAACATAGAAATGACGGGAGGATGTGTTATAGAACCTGGTCAGTACAGAAACATAGAAATGACGGGAGGATGTGTTATAGAACCTGGTCAGTACAGAAACATAGAAATGACGGGAGGATGTGTTATAGAACCTGGTCAGTACATAAACATAGAAATGACGGGAGGATGTGTTACAGAACCGGGCAGTACATAAACATAGAAATGACGGGAGGATGTGTTATAGAACCTGGTCAGTACAGAAACATAGAAATGACGGGAGGATGTGTTATAGAACCGGGCAGTACATAAACATAGAAATGACGGGAGGATGTGTTATAGAACCGGTCAGTACATAAACATAGAAATGACGGGAGGATGTGTTACAGAACCTGGTCAGTACATAAACATAGAAATGACGGGAGGATGTGTTACAGAACCGGGCAGTACATAAACATAGAAATGACGGGAGGATGTGTTATAGAACCTGGTCAGTACAGAAACATAGAAATGACGAGAGGATGTGTTATAGAACCGGGCAGTACATACACATAGAAATGACGGGAGGATGTGTTATAGAACCTGGTCAGTACAGAAACATAGAAATGACGGGAGGATGTGTTATAGAACCTGGTCAGTACAGAAACATAGAAATGACGGGAGGATGTGTTATAGAACCTGGTCAGTACAGAAACATAGAAATGACGGGAGGATGTGTTATAGAACCTGGTCAGTACATAAACATAGAAATGACGGGAGGATGTGTTATAGAACCTGGTCAGTACAGAAACATAGAAATGACGGGAGGATGTGTTATAGAACCTGGTCAGTACATAAACATAGAAATGACGGGAGGATGTGTTATAGAACCGGGCAGTACATAAACATAGAAATGACGGGAGGATGTGTTATAGAACCTGGTCAGTACAGAAACATAGAAATGACGGGAGGATGTGTTACAGAACCGGTCAGTACAGAAACATAGAAATGACGGGAGGATGTGTTATAGAACCTGGTCAGTACAGAAACATAGAAATGACGGGAGGATGTGTTATAGAACCTGGCAGTACATAAACATAGAAATGACGGGAGGATGTGTTATAGAACCTGGTCAGTACAGAAACATAGAAATGACGGGAGGATGTGTTACAGAACCGGGCAGTACATAAACATAGAAATGACGGGAGGATGTGTTATAGAACCTGGTCAGTACAGAAACATAGAAATGACGGGAGGATGTGTTATAGAACCTGGTCAGTACATAAACATAGAAATGACGGGAGGATGTGTTATAGAACCGGTCAGTACATAAACATAGAAATGACGGGAGGATGTGTTATAGAACCGGGCAGTACATAAACATAGAAATGACGGGAGGATGTGTTACAGAACCGGGCAGTACATAAACATAGAAATGACGGGAGGATGTGTTATAGAACCTGGTCAGTACAGAAACATAGAAATGACGGGAGGATGTGTTATAGAACCTGGTCAGTACAGAAACATAGAAATGACGGGAGGATGTGTTATAGAACCTGGTCAGTACATAAACATAGAAATGACGGGAGGATGTGTTATAGAACC
>CM026402.1:47923702-47947765 GCA_014843695.1 Archivesica marissinica | reverse complement strand
GGATGTGTTATAGAACCGTGCAGTACATAAACATAGAAATGACGGGAGGATGTGTTATAGAACCGGGCAGTACATAAACATAGAAATGACGGGAGGATGTGTTATAGAACCTGGTCAGTACATAAACATAGAAATGACGGGAGGATGTGTTATAGAACCGGTCAGTACATAAACATAGAAATGCCGGGAGGATGTGTTACAGAACCTGGTCAGTACATAAACATAGAAATGACGGGAGGATGTGTTACAGAACCGGGCAGTACATAAACATAGAAATGACGGGAGGATGTGTTATAGAACCTGGTCAGTACAGAAACATAGAAATGACGAGAGGATGTGTTATAGAACCGGGCAGTACATAAACATAGAAATGACGGGAGGATGTGTTATAGAACCGGTCAGTACAGAAACATAGAAATGACGGGAGGATGTGTTATAGAACCGGTCAGTACAGAAACATAGAAATGACGGGAGGATGTGTTATAGAACCGGTCAGTACAGAAACATAGAAATGACGGGAGGATGTGTTACAGAACCTGGTCAGTACAGAAACATAGAAATGACGGGAGGATGTGTTATAGAACCTGGTCAGTACAGAAACATAGAAATGACGGGAGGATGTGTTATAGAACCTGGCAGTACATAAACATAGAAATGACGGGAGGATGTGTTATAGAACCTGGTCAGTACAGAAACATAGAAATGACGGGAGGATGTGTTACAGAACCGGTCAGTACATAAACATAGAAATGACGGGAGGATGTGTTACAGAACCGGGCAGTACATAAACATAGAAATGACGGGAGGATGTGTTATAGAACCTGGTCAGTACAGAAACATAGAAATGACGGGAGGATGTGTTATAGAACCGGTCAGTACATAAACATAGAAATGACGGGAGGATGTGTTATAGAACCGGTCAGTACAGAAACATAGAAATGACGGGAGGATGTGTTATAGAACCGGTCAGTACATAAACATAGAAATGACGGGAGGATGTGTTACAGAACCGGGCAGTACATAAACATAGAAATGACGGGAGGATGTGTTATAGAACCTGGTCAGTACAGAAACATAGAAATGACGGGAGGATGTGTTATAGAACCGGTCAGTACATAAACATAGAAATGACGGGAGGATGTGTTATAGAACCGGTCAGTACAGAAACATAGAAATGACGGGAGGATGTGTTATAGAACCTGGTCAGTACAGAAACATAGAAATGACGGGAGGATGTGTTATAGAACCTGGTCAGTACAGAAACATAGAAATGACGGGAGGATGTGTTATAGAACCTGGTCAGTACAGAAACATAGAAATGACGGGAGGATGTGTTATAGAACCTGGTCAGTACAGAAACATAGAAATGACGGGAGGATGTGTTACAGAACCGGGCAGTACATAAACATAGAAATGACGGGAGGATGTGTTATAGAACCTGGTCAGTACAGAAACATAGAAATGACGGGAGGATGTGTTATAGAACCGGGCAGTACATAAACATAGAAATGACGGGAGGATGTGTTATAGAACCGGTCAGTACATAAACATAGAAATGACGGGAGGATGTGTTACAGAACCTGGTCAGTACATAAACATAGAAATGACGGGAGGATGTGTTATAGAACCTGGTCAGTACAGAAACATAGAAATGACGGGAGGATGTGTTATAGAACCGGGCAGTACATAAACATAGAAATGACGGGAGGATGTGTTATAGAACCGGTCAGTACATAAACATAGAAATGACGGGAGGATGTGTTACAGAACCTGGTCAGTACATAAACATAGAAATGACGGGAGGATGTGTTATAGAACCGGACAGTACAGAAACATAGAAATGACGGGAGGATGTGTTATAGAACCGGACAGTACAGAAACATAGAAATGACGGGAGGATGTGTTACAGAACCGGTCAGTACAGAAACATAGAAATGACGGAAGGATGTGTTACAGAACCTGGTCAGTACAGAAACATAGAAATGACGGGAGGATGTGTTATAGAACCTGGCAGTACATAAACATAGAAATGACGGGAGGATGTGTTACAGAACCTGGTCAGTACAGAAACATAGAAATGACGGGAGGATGTGTTACAGAACCGGGCAGTACATAAACATAGAAATGACGGGAGGATGTGTTATAGAACCTGGCAGTACATAAACATAGAAATGACGGGAGGATGTGTTATAGAACCTGGTCAGTACAGAAACATAGAAATGACGGGAGGATGTGTTATAGAACCGGGCAGTACATAAACATAGAAATGACGGGAGGATGTGTTATAGAACCGGTCAGTACAGAAACATAGAAATGACGGGAGGATGTGTTATAGAACCGGACAGTACAGAAACATAGAAATGACGGGAGGATGTGTTATAGAACCTGGTCAGTACAGAAACATAGAAATGACGGAAGGATGTGTTACAGAACCTGGTCAGTACAGAAACATAGAAATGACGGGAGGATGTGTTATAGAACCTGGCAGTACATAAACATAGAAATGACGGGAGGATGTGTTACAGAACCTGGTCAGTACATAAACATAGAAATGACGGGAGGATGTGTTACAGAACCGGGCAGTACATAAACATAGAAATGACGGGAGGATGTGTTATAGAACCTGGTCAGTACAGAAACATAGAAATGACGGGAGGATGTGTTATAGAACCGGTCAGTACAGAAACATAGAAATGACGGGAGGATGTGTTATAGAACCGGTCAGTACAGAAACATAGAAATGACGGGAGGATGTGTTATAGAACCGGTCAGTACATAAACATAGAAATGACGGGAGGATGTGTTATAGAACCTGGTCAGTACATAAACATAGAAATGACGGGAGGATGTGTTATAGAACCGGGCAGTACATAAACATAGAAATGACGGGAGGATGTGTTATAGAACCGGTCAGTACATAAACATAGAAATGACGGGAGGATGTGTTACAGAACCTGGTCAGTACATAAACATAGAAATGACGGGAGGATGTGTTACAGAACCGGGCAGTACATAAACATAGAAATGACGGGAGGATGTGTTATAGAACCTGGTCAGTACAGAAACATAGAAATGACGAGAGGATGTGTTATAGAACCTGGTCAGTACAGAAACATAGAAATGACGGGAGGATGTGTTATAGAACCGGACAGTACAGAAACATAGAAATGACGGGAGGATGTGTTATAGAACCGGACAGTACAGAAACATAGATATGATGGAAGGAGGTGTTACAGAACCTGGTCAGTACATAAACATAGAAATGACGGGAGGATGTGTTATAGAACCTGGTCAGTACAGAAACATAGAAATGACGGGAGGATGTGTTATAGAACCTGGTCAGTACAGAAACATAGAAATGACGGGAGGATGTGTTATAGAACTTGGTCAGTACAGAAACATAGAAATGACGGGAGGATGTGTTATAGAACCTGGTCAGTACAGAAACATAGAAATGACGGGAGGATGTGTTATAGAACCTGGTCAGTACATAAACATAGAAATGACGGGAGGATGTGTTACAGAACCGGGCAGTACATAAACATAGAAATGACGGGAGGATGTGTTATAGAACCTGGTCAGTACAGAAACATAGAAATGACGGGAGGATGTGTTATAGAACCGGTCAGTACATAAACATAGAAATGACGGGAGGATGTGTTACAGAACCGGGCAGTACATACACATAGAAATGACGGAAGGATGTGTTATAGAACCTGGTCAGTACAGAAACATAGAAATGACGGGAGGATGTGTTATAGAACCGGGCAGTACATAAACATAGAAATGACGGGAGGATGTGTTATAGAACCGGTCAGTACATAAACATAGAAATGACGGGAGGATGTGTTACAGAACCTGGTCAGTACATAAACATAGAAATGACGGGAGGATGTGTTATAGAACCGGGCAGTACATAAACATAGAAATGACGGGAGGATGTGTTACAGAACCGGGCAGTACATAAACATAGAAATGACGGGAGGATGTGTTATAGAACCGGACAGTACAGAAACATAGAAATGACGGGAGGATGTGTTACAGAACCTGGTCAGTACATAAACATAGAAATGACGGGAGGATGTGTTATAGAACCGGGCAGTACATAAACATAGAAATGACGGGAGGATGTGTTACAGAACCGGGCAGTACATAAACATAGAAATGACGGGAGGATGTGTTATAGAACCGGACAGTACAGAAACATAGAAATGACGGGAGGATGTGTTATAGAACCGGACAGTACAGAAACATAGAAATGACGGGAGGATGTGTTATAGAACCGGACAGTACAGAAACATAGAAATGACGGGAGGATGTGTTACAGAACCTGGTCAGTACAGAAACATAGATATGATGGAAGGAGGTGTTACAGAACCTGGTCAGTACAGAAACATAGAAATGACGGGAGGATGTGTTATAGAACCTGGCAGTACATAAACATAGAAATGACGGGAGGATGTGTTATAGAACCTGGTCAGTACAGAAACATAGAAATGACGGGAGGATGTGTTATAGAACCGGGCAGTACATAAACATAGAAATGACGGGAGGATGTGTTATAGAACCTGGTCAGTACATAAACATAGAAATGACGGGAGGATTTAAGAAGGCAGTAAACATGAAATGACGGAGGATGTGTTATAGAACCTGGTCAGTACAGAAACATAGAAATGACGGGAGGATGTGTTATAGAACCGGGCAGTACATAAACATAGAAATGAGGGAGGATGTGTTATAGAACCGGTCAGTACATAAACATAGAAATGACGGGAGGATGTGTTACAGAACCTGGTCAGTACATAAACATAGAAATGACGGGAGGATGTGTTACAGAACCGGGCAGTACATAAACATAGAAATGACGGGAGGATGTGTTATAGAACCTGGTCAGTACAGAAACATAGAAATGACGAGAGGGTGTGTTATAGAACCGGACAGTACAGAAACATAGAAATGACGGGAGGATGTGTTATAGAATCGGACAGTACAGAAACATAGAAATGACGGGAGGATGTGTTATAGAACCGGACAGTACAGAAACATAGATATGATGGAAGGAGGTGTTACAGAACCTGGTCAGTACATAAACATAGAAATGACGGGAGGATGTGTTATAGAACCGGGCAGTACATAAACATAGAAATGACGGGAGGATGTGTTATAGAACCGGTCAGTACATAAACATAGAAATGCCGGGAGGATGTGTTACAGAACCTGGTCAGTACATAAACATAGAAATGACGGGAGGATGTGTTACAGAACCGGGCAGTACATAAACATAGAAATGACGGGAGGATGTGTTATAGAACCTGGTCAGTACAGAAACATAGAAATGACGAGAGGATGTGTTATAGAACCGGTCAGTACAGAAACATAGAAATGACGGAGGATGTGTTATAGAACCGGACAGTACAGAAACATAGAAATGACGGGAGGATGTGTTATAGAACCGGACAGTACAGAAACATAGATATGATGGAAGGAGGTGTTACAGAACCTGGTCAGTACATAAACATAGAAATGACGGGAGGATGTGTTATAGAACCTGGTCAGTACAGAAACATAGAAATGACGGGAGGATGTGTTATAGAACCTGGTCAGTACAGAAACATAGAAATGACGGGAGGATGTGTTATAGAACTTGGTCAGTACAGAAACATAGAAATGACGGGAGGATGTGTTATAGAACCTGGTCAGTACAGAAACATAGAAATGAATGGAGGATGTGTTATAGAACCTGGTCAGTACATAAACATAGAAATGATGGGAGGATGTGTTACAGAACCGGGCAGTACATAAACATTGAAATGACGGGAGGATGTGTTATAGAACCTGGTCAGTACAGAAACATAGAAATGACGGGATGATGTGTTATAGAACCGGTCAGTACATAAACATAGAAATGCCGGGAGGATGTGTTACAGAATCGGGCAGTACATACACATAGAAATGACGGAAGGATGTGTTATAGAACCTGGTCAGTACAGAAACATAGAAATGACGGGAGGATGTGTTATAGAACCGGGCAGTACATAAACATAGAAATGACGGGAGGATGTGTTATAGAACCGGTCAGTACATAAACATAGAAATGCCGGGAGGATGTGTTACAGAACCTGGTCAGTACATAAACATAGAAATGACGGGAGGATGTGTTATAGAACCGGGCAGTACATAAACATAGAAATGACGGGAGGATGTGTTACAGAACCGGGCAGTACATAAACATAGAAATGACGGGAGGATGTGTTATAGAACCGGACAGTACAGAAACATAGAAATGACGGGAGGATGTGTTACAGAACCTGGTCAGTACAGAAACATAGAAATGACGGGAGGATGTGTTATAGAACCTGGCAGTACATAAACATAGAAATGACGGGAGGATGTGTTACAGAACCTGGTCAGTACAGAAACATAGAAATGACGGGAGGATGTGTTACAGAACCGGGCAGTACATAAACATAGAAATGACGGGAGGATGTGTTATAGAACCTGGTCAGTACATAAACATAGAAATGACGGGAGGATGTGTTATAGAACCGGGCAGTACATAAACATAGAAATGAAGGGAGGATGTGTTATAGAACCGGTCAGTACATAAACATAGAAATGCCGGGAGGATGTGTTACAGAACCTGGTCAGTACATAAACATAGAAATGACGGGAGGATGTGTTACAGAACCGGGCAGTACATAAACATAGAAATGACGGGAGGATGTGTTATAGAACCTGGTCAGTACAGAAACATAGAAATGACGAGAGGGTGTGTTATAGAACCGGACAGTACAGAAACATAGAAATGACGGGAGGATGTGTTATAGAATCGGACAGTACAGAAACATAGAAATGACGGGAGGATGTGCTATAGAACCGGACAGTACAGAAACATAGATATGATGGAAGGAGGTGTTACAGAACCTGGTCAGTACATAAACATAGAAATGACGGGAGGATGTGTTATAGAACCGGGCAGTACATAAACATAGAAATGACGGGAGGATGTGTTATAGAACCGGTCAGTACATAAACATAGAAATGCCGGGAGGATGTGTTACAGAACCTGGTCAGTACATAAACATAGAAATGACGGGAGGATGTGTTACAGAACCGGGCAGTACATAAACATAGAAATGACGGGAGGATGTGTTATAGAACCTGGTCAGTACAGAAACATAGAAATGACGAGAGGATGTGTTATAGAACCTGGTCAGTACAGAAACATAGAAATGACGGGAGGATGTGTTATAGAACCGGACAATACAGAAACATAGAAATGACGGGAGGATGTGTTATAGAACCGGACAGTACAGAAACATAGATATGATGGAAGGAGGTGTTACAGAACCTGGTCAGTACATAAACATAGAAATCACGGGAGGATGTGTTATAGAACCTGGTCAGTACAGAAACATAGAAATGACGGGAGGATGTGTTATAGAACCTGGTCAGTACAGAAACCTAGAAATCACGGGAGGATGTGTTATAGAACTTGGTCAGTACAGAAACATAGAAATGACGGGAGGATGTGTTATAGAACCTGGTCAGTACAGAAACATAGAAATGAATGGAGGATGTGTTATAGAACCTGGTCAGTACATAAACATAGAAATGATGGGAGGATGTGTTACAGAACCGGGCAGTACATAAACATTGAAATGACGGGAGGATGTGTTATAGAACCTGGTCAGTACAGAAACATAGAAATGACGGGATGATGTGTTATAGAACCGGTCAGTACATAAACATAGAAATGCCGGGAGGATGTGTTACAGAATCGGGCAGTACATACACATAGAAATGACGGAAGGATGTGTTATAGAACCTGGTCAGTACAGAAACATAGAAATGACGGGAGGATGTGTTATAGAACCGGGCAGTACATAAACATAGAAATGACGGGAGGATGTGTTATAGAACCGGTCAGTACATAAACATAGAAATGCCGGGAGGATGTGTTACAGAACCTGGTCAGTTCATAAACATAGAAATGACGGGAGGATGTGTTACAGAACCGGGCAGTACATAAACATAGAAATGACGGGAGGATGTGTTATAGAACCGGACAGTACAGAAACATAGAAATGACGGGAGGATGTGTTATAGAACCGGACAGTACAGAAACATAGAAATGCCGGGAGGATGTGTTATAGAACCGGACAGTACAGAAACATAGAAATGACGGGAGGATGTGTTACAGAACCTGGTCAGTACAGAAACATAGATATGATGGAAGGAGGTGTTACAGAACCTGGTCAGTACAGAAACATAGAAATGACGTGAGGATGTGTTATAGAACCTGGCAGTACATAAACATAGAAATGACGGGAGGATGTGTTACAGAACCTGGTCAGTACAGAAACATAGAAATGACGGGAGGATGTGTTACAGAACCGGGCAGTACATAAACATAGAAATGACGGGAGGATGTGTTATAGAACCTGGTCAGTACAGAAACATAGAAATGACGGGAGGATGTGTTATAGAACCGGACAGTACAGAAACATAGAAATGACGGGAGGATGTGTTATAGAACCGGACAGTACAGAAACATAGAAATGACGGGAGGATGTGTTATAGACCCGGACAGTACAGAAACATAGAAATGACGGGAGGATGTGTTACAGAACCTGGTCAGTACAGAAACATAGATATGATGGAAGGAGGTGTTACAGAACCTGGTCAGTACAGAAACATAGAAATGACGGGAGGATGTGTTATAGAACCTGGCAGTACATAAACATAGAAATGCCGGGAGGATGTGTTACAGAACCTGGCAGTACATACACATAGAAATGACGGGAGGATGTGTTATAGAACCTGGTCAGTACAGAAACATAGAAATGACGGGAGGATGTGTTATAGAACCGGGCAGTACATAAACATAGAAATGACGGGAGGATGTGTTATAGAACCGGTCAGTACATAAACATAGAAATGCCGGGAGGATGTGTTACAGAACCTGGTCAGTTCATAAACATAGAAATGACGGGAGGATGTGTTATAGAACCGGGCAGTACATAAACATAGAAATGACGGGAGGATGTGTTACAGAACCGGGCAGTACATAAACATAGAAATGACGGGAGGATGTGTTATAGAACCGGACAGTACAGAAACATAGAAATGACGGGAGGATGTGTTATAGAACCGGACAGTACAGAAACATAGAAATGCCGGGAGGATGTGTTATAGAACCGGACAGTACAGAAACATAGAAATGACGGGAGGATGTGTTACAGAACCTGGTCAGTACAGAAACATAGATATGATGGAAGGAGGTGTTACAGAACCTGGTCAGTACAGAAACATAGAAATGACGTGAGGATGTGTTATAGAACTTGGCAGTACATAAACATAGAAATGACGGGAGGATGTGTTACAGAACCTGGTCAGTACAGAAACATAGAAATGACGGGAGGATGTGTTACAGAACCGGGCAGTACATAAACATAGAAATGACGGGAGGATGTGTTACAGAACCGGGCAGTACATAAACATAGAAATGACGGGAGGATGTGTTATAGAACCTGGTCAGTACAGAAACATAGAAATGACGGGAGGATGTGTTATAGAACCGGACAGTACAGAAACATAGAAATGACGGGAGGATGTGTTATAGAACCGGACAGTACAGAAACATAGAAATGACGGGAGGATGTGTTATAGACCCGGACAGTACAGAAACATAGAAATGACGGGAGGATGTGTTACAGAACCTGGTCAGTACAGAAACATAGATATGATGGAAGGAGGTGTTACAGAACCTGGTCAGTACAGAAACATAGAAATGACGGGAGGATGTGTTATAGAACCTGGCAGTACATAAACATAGAAATGACGGGAGGATGTGTTACAGAACCTGGTCAGTACAGAAACATAGAAATGACGGGAGGATGTGTTACAGAACCGGGCAGTACATAAACATAGAAATGACGGGAGGATGTGTTATAGAACCTGGTCAGTACATAAACATAGAAATGACGGGAGGATGTGTTACAGAACCGGGCAGTACATAAACATAGAAATGACGGAAGGATGTGTTATAGAACCTGGTCAGTACAGAAACATAGAAATGACGGGAGGATGTGTTATAGAACCGGGCAGTACATAAACATAGAAATGAAGGGAGGATGTGTTATAGAATCGGTCAGTACATAAACATAGAAATGCCGGGAGGATGTGTTACAGAACCTGGTCAGTACAGAAACATAGAAATGACGGGAGGATGTGTTATAGAACCTGGTCAGTACAGAAACATAGAAATGACGGGAGGATGTGTTATAGAACCCGGCAGTACAGAAACATAGAAATGACGGGAGGATGTGTTATAGAACCTGGTCAGTACAGAAACATAGAAATGACGGGAGAATGTGTTACAGAACCTGGTCAGTACAGAAACATAGAAATGACCGGAGGATGTGTTACAGAACCTGGTCAGTACAGAAACATAGAAATGACCGGAGGATGTGTTACAGAACCTGGTCAGTACAGAAACATAGAACTGACCGGAGGATGTGTTACAGAACCTGGTTAGTACAGAAACATAGAAATGACTGGAGGAGGTGTTACAGAACCTGGTCAGTACAGACACATATAAATGACGGGAGGATGTGTTACAGAACCGGGCAGTACATCGACATAGGTCTGACAGGGGGTAGCATATTCCGGAGAACGTCACCTGTGTAAAGAGGTTTGGATCGTTGGTAAGACCTAGCCGTGCTGCCTGTTGACACGCATCTCTGTCGGCGGGGAATGGAGTTTCATGATCGAAAGTCAAACAACAACTATCTGGAACATAGGCACTCTGAAATTGACAGCAGACGGTAAACACTAAACATGTATATGTATGGCATGCATATGTACTGTGTTTTCAAAGTAAAGTAATAACATTATTACAATACTGCATAAGTAAGATAAAACGCGATAGCTTAAATGTATATACAGTCGAACTCGGTTAGCTCGAACTCGGTTAGCTCGAACACCACCGTAGGTCTTTTTGTGTGTGTTTACGTTTATTTATCGTCGCTACCGGTTGTCCATATGAGCGACGCCTCCTGAAGAGATTAGTCATTTTAGATGTTGGAGGATAGTGCATGATACAGAGAGAGACCCATTCCCGAGTCTCCTCTGGTTCTTTTACGTGCACGGTGTACAGCACCGACACGAGACCTCGGTTTAACGTCCCATCTGAAAGACTGTTAATTTTATTATGGTCAGACGGGGGATCGAACCTACGATCCCTGGATTACCAGTCCAGCGTGTTACCACTGGACTACAGATCCATCTGTATGTCGTCTGGTGTGTGTTTTACGTTTATTTATCGTCGCTACCGGTTGCCCATATGAGCGACGCCTCCTGAATAGATTAATTATTTTAGATGTTGGAGGATAGTGCATGATACAGACAGTGACCCATTCCAGAGTATCCTCTGGTTCATTTACGTGCACGATGTACAGTACCGACACGATACCTCGGTTTAACGTCCCATCTGAAAGGCTGTTAATTTTATTAGGGTCAGACGGGGGATCGAACCTGCGATCCCTGGATTACCAGTCCAGCGTGTTACCACTGGACTACATATCCGCCTGTAAGGGAAAATTAGTTTTCTGTTTGTCAGTATATATTGTTGAGCCTTATTACATTAAGCTGCATCTGTACGCCGTAGTAAATAGTTCCTGATAGTCAAACAACTCCATGTAAATCATCGACACAATATGCTTAATCACTGTAGCATTTTATTGATTAAGCAGTTGATATTCAACATACAGTTATACAACATCACTGTATGGAATGGGTGTATTCCGGAGCAGCTGAAAGCTGTGCATTGTCGTAAAACGTCACTGTATGGAACGGGTGTATTCAGGAGGAGCTGCAAGCTATGACTAGTCACACAACATCACTGTTTGGAGCGGTTGTATTCAGGAGCAGCTGAAAGCTATGCATTGTCGTAAAACATCACTGTATGGAACATGTGTATTCCGGAGCAGCTGTTTGCTATGCATTGTCGTAAAACGTCACTGTATGGAGCGGTTGTATTCCGGAGCAGCTGAAAGCTATGCATTGTCATAAAACACTGTATGGAACGGTTGTATTCCGGAGCAGCTGAAAGCTATGCATTGTCGTAAAACGTCACTTTATGGAGGGTTGTATTCAGGAGGAGCTGAAAGCTATGCATTGTCGTAAAACTCTTGTCAATAGTGTTGATTTAACATAGCGAAAAAATGAGGAAGTAAGCCTTATACCTTGAAAATCAAACAACGTTAAAAATAAGGCTCAGTCGAAATAATGAATACATAGAAAGGAACTAGTTTAACCATAGATGAAGTGTGATAAAGGACACTTACCTTATAGCTGGTGTCGGCTTGGAAATAATAGCTGCTTCTATAATTTGTGAAATTATCAACACCACAACACTCAAACTGCAACAAGAACAAACAAACAAATCAAATATATGTGCCAATCAAAAATCCCTTTAAAGTTAATGTTTGTTCAATGGAAATAAAACCGCACTATCTAACGTGGTAGCGTGATATGTAAAAACAAACATTTGCAAACAGGTTAGCTCCTCATTAATTGGGATTCCCGCGAAACTATCTGAATCATTGTCATCGAACACGCTGAAAGACATCATTCATAGCTTTAAGAAGATCTAAGCTTCAATATGGTTCAGCTATTTGGGACAGACGGATCTGTAGCCAGTGGTAAAACGCTGGACTGGTAATCCAGGGGTCGCAGGTTCGATCCCCCGTCTGACCCTAATAAAATTAACAGTCTTTCAGATGGGACGTTAAACCGAGGTCTCGTGTCGGTGCTTTACACCGTGCACGTAAAAGAACCAGAGGAGACTCTGTAATGGGTCTCTGTCTGTATCATTGCACTATCCTCCAAAATCTAAAATTACTAATCTCTTCAGGAGGCGTCGCTCATATGGGCAACCGGTAGCGACGTTGAATAAACGTAAATCACACACGCTATTTGGGGTCCCTATTTGAAAACAGACATGGAAAAACCCTGAACACATACACAGACTGGGTGATCGATTTATCGACAACGATCATAGAAGCAAAGAGAAAGGCTGCGCTACAAACATATTAAAAGGCCTACAAATTACAAGAGGGCTGTTTTTTACAGACGAAACTGTAGTCCAGGTGGTAACACGCTGGACTGGTAATCCATGGATCGCAGGTTCGATCTCCCGTCTGACCCTAATACAATTAACAGTTTTTCAGATAGGACTTTAAACCGAGGTCTCGTTTCCATGCTGTACACAGTGCACGTAAAAGAACCAGAGGAGACTCTCTGTCTGTATCGTTGCACTATCCTCCAAAAACATATAAAATGGCTAATCTCTTAAGGAGGCGTCGCTCATAAGGGCAATCGGTAGCAACGATAAATAAAACGTAAATCACAAGAGCGCAGTGCGTACGACATACTGGTGATGTTGTACAGGATGGCCGGGGACATGGTGTTCCGGTAATGGACCATGCACTGTACCTGACAATACAATGTGTAAAACGAGCAGCGAACGCTAAGCTATACAATTCAAAGAATTTGATTCAATTCCCATTGTTGGTAGACGAGTATCAAACAGTACTGGTCCCACGCGTGTATGTTTTACGTTTATTTATCGTCGCTATCGGTTGCCCATATGAGCGACGCCTCCTGAAGAGATTAGTCATTTTAGATTTTTGGAGGATAGTGCATGATACAGACAGAGACAAATTCCAGAATCTCCTCTGGTTCTTTTACGTGCACGATGTAACGCACCGGCACGATACCTCGGTTTAACGTCCCATCTGAAAGACTGTTAATTTTTGTCCAACGCGATATGTGAAATATGTATATAAACAGAAAACCAATAAAATAAACACAATATAGGTGATCCAGGTAGTTGGTATCGACCAGGTATAATGAGATACACTCACTTAGTCAAAATAAAAGCGTGTTTCACTATATCTTAGTGTAATGGTATCGTCCTCAATACCGAGTTTCATTTGTATGTATGTATGTTCCATTAATGTCAAACCCCTTGCGGGGACCTATACATGTTTATATACGATCTTACTCTATTCCATTCACTGACACAGAACAGTTCAAACATTTGTTTTTGCGTGAAAATGATAATAGACTGGAACTACCTGGACGTTTAGTACATGTGAAGAACTTGACTATAGACGGCTTCAAGTCACCCATCCCCTCTCCCACAGCACGAGTAAGACGCTCTCTCATATTCTCAAAATCAGCAACGGTCCTGCTACGTATTTAAGTTTATTTAACGTCGCTACCGGTTTCTCATTTGAGCGATGGGCAGTTTACCTAACAACACCTTTCCTGGACAGGCTCCAGCGGTTAACCAGTACTTGGTACACCAACCTCCGTAAGAAACTGCCAACTTTTTCATATAAATGAGACACGGTCTGAGCGGGGCTCGAACCCGTGACCACCAGAGATGATAGGTTACAGTGGTATACAAGTCAGCGACCTTAACCACTCGACCACGGAGGCGGTTCATATAATGTACTGACTGACCTTGGCTTGTATAAAATCTAGATTCGACATGTTAGTGGTTGCTGTATAATTCTGCACATCTGACATTAACTGATCGCGAAGTTTGGCTTCTATCTGAAAACACAAGCAAACTAGGATAAGGTACGGTTGATGTGTGAATGAAGGCTGACAGCAATAACTTTTTGTTGTTGGTATTTAGAATATATTCATATAACCCTAACACATAGCGTAATCGGAATGTGATAACTATTTATACAACTATGCTTGCTGTAAATGTCTTCAGTCAGTGTCCATCTGTGCGTTTTCATTCTTCACATATAAACAAAAATGCATTTAAAGTTGCACCCTTAGCCTGCCAATCACAACTAAAGTCGCAACGTGGAATTTAAATGCCTTGCCTACGATTGTGCCCTTAGGCAAGGCATTTCAATTCCACGTTGCCTCCTTTCTCTCCATCGTGGCGATGGATTCCATCAGGAATGAGGTCTCGAAAGTGATTAATATAAGTTGTAAGAACTTGTTTCGCAATCGAGCTAAGATAAATTTGTATAAACTAAGGTCGCTATTGCAGCCAGCATATAGCCAGATCAGACGGCACAGAATGCTTGCTATTCGGAGAGTGGAGCTAAGACACATGTCTGAATAGCAAACAACACAGGTCCTGATAAGACACAGCGCTACGCCGCTGCTGATCTGGATCTATATTGTTTGCACATTCCGTCCAATTTATTCGGCAGTTTAAGGCTGGCTAGGTGATATTGGCGACTCTCCACCTGGTGTTTGTGGAGGTAGAACCCTAGGCCCTCCAAACAGTATTTCAGACAAGAACGGACAGCCGAGTAAAACCACCGGCTTTCCGTTGGACAGCTTGACCACCATTACTGTATTGATGGTTTTATACATAACATGAATATTACTTTACATATAATTATTTCGATGAAAAAACACGTATATATATATGTGAACAGATCTCCAAATGCACACTTTAAAAAATAAGAATACGTTATTAAACTAAAGACATATAGACAGCATACACGGTAATAAGTATTTCTGGTTTAGACAAATGTATCTCAGCTGGATCACGAGACAAGTTTTACAACATTTGATTAGTAGCTCTCGAAACCTCTGAATTTAAATGCCTTGCATATTGGCACAATCGTAACGGTTACAGCTGGGCGCAAACTCCGGGCCTTTCGCACCTAAAACGAACGCGCTACAACTGCGTTACCACCGCGTTACAGCCGCGTTACCTCTGCGCTATCATCGCGCTACCACCGTGCCATAACTGCGCAACCTATGCGCTATCATCGCTCTACCACTGCGCTATCATCGCGCTACCACAGCGCTATCATCGCGCTACCACCGCGCTATAACTGCGCTACCTATGCGCTATCATCGCGCTACCACTGCGCTATCATCGCGCTACTACTGCACTACAACCGCGCTACCATTGCGCTATCAGCGAGCTACCACTACGCTATCACCGCGCTACCACAACGCTATCATCGCGCTACTACTGCACTACAACCGCGCTACCATTGCGCTATCACCGCGCTACCACCGGGATACCAACGCACTATCACCGCGCTACCACCGCGCTACCATCGCGCTACCATTGTGCTATCACCGATCTACCACAGCACTATCACCGCGCTACCACCGCGCTACCATCGCGCTACCATTGTGCTATCACCGATCTACCACAGCACTATCACCGCGCTACCACCGCGCTACCACCGTTCTACAACTGCGCTATCACGACGTCCACACGATACGTTGTTTGTGACACCACCGTTGTGTTACCATCGTAATACATACAGTGTACACGGCATCGTAATAAGGAATTGTGGGTTCTAGCTTTGCCACAACCACCACAGCATGGTGGTGTTCCTAAGCAAACCAATCTAATATACATTACCATCTTCTCGCTTCCTTATGACGATGGATTCCATCAAGAATGAGGTCTCCTAGAGCTATTAGCCTAAACAGCAATAACCTGGGTCGAGCTGAACCAATTTGTATAAACTACCTTGTTTTAGTTGGCAAATAACTTTTATGGGCTAACGAGGACAACCAACGATTATATAATTGATATAACGTATGGTGCAATCCATCTATGCACGCTATCTATGTACGATTCTGTAGAATTGTGTTTGATTGTGTTTGTTTGTTTGTTTTACGTTTATTTATCGTCGCTACCGGTTGCCAATATGAGCGACGCCACCTGAAGAGATTAGTCATTTTAGATTTTTGGAGGATAGTCCAATGATACAGACAGAGATCCATTCCACAGTATCCTCTGGTTCTTTTACGTGCACGGTGTACAGCACCGACACGAGACCTCGGTTTAAAGTCCCATCTGAAAGACTGTTAATTTTATTACGGTCAGACGGGGATCGAACTTGCGATCCCCGGATTACTAGTCCACAAACATGTTATCGATATCCAAGCAAGTTTAAAGCTGACACCCGTCACTATGGAAATGATGTGAAAAATGATCTAAATACAGATGTAAGTTGATGCTACGGTAGTAGCGTACATAGGAAGTCTTAATTGGACATAGATCTGCACCTAACAAGAGATATGTTACGTATACATGTAGTAGCTTACAACATGAAGCTATAATTGGACATATATCTGCACCTAACAAGAGATAGGTTACGTATACATATAGTAGCTTACACCATAAAGTCATAATTTGACATAGATCTGCACCTAACAAGAGATATGTTACGTATACATATAGTAGCTTACAACATTGAAGTCATAATTGGACATCGATCTGCACCTAGCAAGAGATATGTTACGTATACATATAGTAGCTTACAACATGAAGTCATTATTGGACATCGATCTGCACCTAACAAGAGATATGTTACGTATACATATAGTAGCTTACAACATGAAGTCATTATTAGACATCGATCTGCACCTAACAAGAGATATGTTACGTATACATATAGTAGCTTACAACATGAAGTCATTATTGGACATCGATCTGCACCTAACAAGAGATGTGTTACGTATACATATAGTAGCTTACAACATGAAGTCATTATTGGACATCGATCTGCACCTAGCAAGAGATGTGTTACGTATACATATAGTAGCTTACAACATGAAGTCATTATTGGACATCGATCTGCACCTAGCAAGAGATGTGTTACGTATACATATAGTAGCTTACAACATGAAGTCATTATTGGACATCGATCTGCACCTAGCAAGAGATGTGTTACGTATACATATAGTAGCTTACAACATGAAGTCATTATTGGACATCGATCTGCACCTAGCAAGAGATGTGTTACGTATACATATAGTAGCTTACAACATGAAGTCATTATTGGACATCGATCTGCACCTAGCAAGAGATGTGTTACGTATACATATAGTAGCTTACAACATGAAGTCATTATTGGACATCGATCTGCACCTAGCAAGAGATGTGTTACGTATACATATAGTAGCGTAATACAGACATCTTAATTAGACATCTCTGCACTAACAAAATATGTTACGTATACATAAGTAGCGTAATACAGCATCTTAATTAGACATCTCTGCACCTAACAAGAGATATGTTACGTATACATATAGTAGCGTAATACAGGACAGCTTAATTGGACATCGCTGCACCAAACAATAGAGTACCATACAAACGTATGAGATTCATATTAATAATATGTTGTTCTTTCATAATGTTAAATTTTCAGCCAGTAAAGTAAAGGGTTGGTTTATTATAGTGTCACCCTATGTACAGGGCCAGCCATTACTGACCTATATGAGACACATTTTTATGAGTACTTCCCTACTCTCATCATTGAGATCAGGCGCCATGCTGATAGGCAATCGGTAGCCATTATTTAACTAGCTGGCGGATCACCAACCGGCCATATCAGAACGAACCCTCAGTTGGAACCTTCGACCTCCCGCGGTAGGCGGACAGCTTAACCACTAGGCCACGGAGATGGTTATAATTAAATATATGTATATCTGTCTATAACATACGTGTATACTTAGCTCATACTTATACAACCATACCGTCCGTGGCCGAGTGGTTAACGTCGTTGAATTAGAATAACTTGCCCCTCACCGCTGTAGGTTCGAACCCAACACGATGGTTCTACTCGGGTGCCCGTCCGTGCCTGAACGCGCATGGGGTCTTCCATAGAGTCCGTAGAGTAGTTATATGACCTAATCTGTTGGTACGAATTTAAATCCGCAAAACAAACACACGGCATAAACAAAGTATATATATATCTACACATAAACAATTGAAAATTATAGCACGAATGCCGCTGGCTATGTTTTCTCTGACTGTTCCTGCTATATGAGATAGTTCATATGTCAGGGTAGATACTATAGTTTATGGTTACCGATACGCTGATGTAAGTGAGCTAATTTAGTCTAAAATTTACGACAACGCTTGAGTGTTTGCCAGAAAACAGTACTATGACATCATCAGGATCTATTTTTGGCAGCACTCAATGAAAACCGTCTGCTTACGGTAACATCTTAATTGGTAGAAAATGAGAAATTAGTTTAGATTTAAAATAGCTTTTAGCTTTCTTTTACAGGTAGATCTTGTTGTTTTTGTTCCTGTGATATTTTTTATAACAATGTAGACCTATCTCTAATTTGTATGTCATTCGGAGGTGTGTGTTGGGGGGGGGGGACGTCTTACTAATGGTGACTGTGGCGGTGCGGCCCCATGCTATATGTCTTTTATCATTCCGTCTAGAGGAGGGTATGGTTTTGTCCACAAAGGTCTAAATTTTGGGGTGTTTGTTTAAGGGATGGTAGACATTAGATACATCCTAGTGTAGAGTGATTCTTTCTTGTAACAGACGTCGGAACGCTATGCATACCATACCAAGTACAACGCCACCCGAACATGGGCATTGCAAGCGCAGGTTCCGCGAACCCTGCTCGCAGCGCCATTGTTAAGTATATATAACGGGTTTTCTATAAATAAACTCTTTTGATGTGGTGCATACCGCCAATTAGCCTGGGAACAGGCGTCGATATATTTTGCCTCGTCAGTCAAATAAATATATTTTAACACCGAGACTCAGTTTCTGATAATATCATCATGGATTTTGCCAGAAGTTAAAAAGTGAAAAATCGACAGACTGGAACCCAGACTAACCGGCAATGAGAATAGATCGTTGTCAATGCGTTACTAGGCACGAGATAGCTGTATACAGGTGTTTCTTCTAAGTTTGTTATAACTTGTTGGTCGTTTAGAGGCTTGCCGGTGTTTCCATGAAACATCAACAACTCCAGTCACGTGTACTTACGTATGTAGCCAATGGTCAGTGTTCATGCGACCAGTCACATTATCCATCTAGGTCACATGATCGCATGACTCCGTTTGGCAATATTTATAAAATAGCATTATAATTAAAGACACACACACACGACAGACGGATCTGTAGTCCAGTGGTAACACGCTGGACTGGTAATCCAGGGATCGCAGGTTCGACCCCCCGTCTGACCAAATTAAGCCAATCATACTTAAAACCCTGTCTAAAGAACTCTCACCAATCCTTGAAGTCTTATTCCAAAAATCCCTCAACGAAGGATCACTGCCGGCCCTGTGGAAGTCAGCAAATGTTGCTCCCATTTACAAAAAAGGGGACAAGTCAAACCCCGCCAACTATAGGCCTATCTCACTGACATGTGTTCTATGCAAGGTACTAGAACATATAGTTTCCTCCTCGATAGTAAAACACTTCACTAACCACAGTATTCTGTACCATTTGCAGCATGGTTTTAGAGAAAAACGGTCATGCGTGACCCAACTAGTAATGCTAGTCAATGACTTGGTTACCTCTGTCTACAATAAGCATCAGGTAGATCTCATCCTATTAGACTTCAGTAAGGCTTTCGATAAGGTCAATCACGAGAAAGTACTACTAAAAATGCATGAATATGGAGTCAGAGGTCAAACATTAAGGTGGATTAAGAGTTTTCTAGATAATAGACTCCAGTCAGTTGTCCTTAATGGTATTAGTTCAGAGGCCATTCCAGTGTCCTCTGGAGTCCCACAGGGATCCGTACTTGGACCCCTGCTTTTCCTAGCCTACATAAACGACCTCCCACAAAACATCAGTTCCAAAGTCCGTATCTTTGCAGATGATACTGCAGTCTATCTATCACTGACATCTGCAAATGAATCGGTCACGCTCCAAAACGATCTTAAGAGATTAGAAGAGTGGGAGTTGGAATGGGACATGGAATTTAACTCCTCCAAATGTCAAGTTATCCACGTCACCAGAAGGAAACATCCTATTCCCAGCAAATATAAACTCCACGGAGTCCTACTTGAGTCGGTCACCTCAGCCAAATACCTTGGCGTGGATATCTCAAATAACCTGTCGTGGGACACTCACATAAAAAGGTCAACAAAGAGAGCAAACCAAACATTAGGATTTCTACGTAGAAACCTCCAGGTCAAATCTGAACCCTTTAAGTCCATGGCTTACCAGACACTAGTGAGACCCCAGCTTGAATATGGCTCCTAGATCTGGTCGCCCCATACCCAAACATTGATCGACCAAATTGAAGGTGTCCAGCGAAGAGCAGCCCGTTGGATAAAGGCTGACTTCTATCGTACCTCTAGTGTTACAGACATGCTACATTCCCTAAATATACGCAGACTAGATCAACGGCGTATTGACAATAGGTTATCCCTTATGTATAAAATTCATAATGATCTTGTTGCTATTCCCATTGAAAATTACCTAGTTCCTCTCACCCGTCCTGCTCGCCATTGCCATTCCTTAAGCTATATGTTAATTACAGCAACTACAGACTACTACAAGTTTTCCTTTTTTCCAAGAACAATCTACTATTGGAACCACCTCCCTCCTGACATTGTCCATCTCCCTACCATAGAGCAATTCAATACGGCAGTTTGCCATATTGAACATGCCAGTCCCTAGTTGTTCTGCGCAGCTGCTTTTAAACTTTTACCACAACTTATATTCATTACCTTCTTAAATTATACTTTTAACTACTCATACTTTTAACTTCTTTGCGGTTTTTGACGCGCAACATGTCTACGTCCCCCGAGGGGTTCGACATTAGCGGAATATAGATAGATAGATAAATAGAATGTTCACGGACAATGAAATACTTGGATTTTCTCACTTTTCCTGGAAAATTACATAGCAACCCCTCCCCCTACCTCGATCATGACTATATCAATATGTGATTAAATTCTTCATAAATCTGTCCTAATATATACACGGCTCATGTTATGTTTTACCAAGATTTTGCCAGTTCTGTCTAAGTTAGAGTCGGGTTTCATAGGCCAAGCCAAACACCACTACACATGTTGTCAAGGAAAGCCCCCGCCCCTGTATGTCATTTGAATCTTCTATACACACATGCATTATAGTGTTATTTTCAAGTCGGTGTTCAGGCCCGTAGCTACACTGAGGCACACCGAGGAAGCTGCCTCGGTTAAAATTTCCAAAGCAAAAACAAAATGCCAAAACATATCCATTTACTGTATAGAATGTTGACTGCTAGAGAGCTGAAAGATCAGTACATAATTATACGTCTAAGCTCATTACATCAGAACACGCAGGAAATCGCTGCTATACTCCTACACTTTTAAGGGGGGAACATGCCCCTGGACCCACTAGATTGCCACGGTTGAAA
This sequence comes from Archivesica marissinica, assembly GCA_014843695.1. Classification (NCBI taxonomy): domain Eukaryota; kingdom Metazoa; phylum Mollusca; class Bivalvia; order Venerida; family Vesicomyidae; genus Archivesica; species Archivesica marissinica. Next base: position 47,925,577 of record CM026402.1, on the reverse strand, counting down.
TTTGCCTCTGGTTACGGTACTGTTGTTTTAGTTTTAGGCCTCGATTCCAAAAGTCCGCACTCATTTATTAATCGCTAGCATGTCGGACGAATTCGTGGATTTCTTTCCCTCCAAAAAATCCCAATCTCCTTTACCATACGGTAACTATAAGGATTAGGTACGTATACGTGGATTGATTTGACTCAGAAAGTCCACATTCGAGCTCAAGAAATATGTGGCCGTAAATGCGACTTGAAAGAAATAAATGCGGCCCTGTGGTTTACCATTTAATTCACCATGTAGTTCACGATTACTAATTGTAACTATATATATATATATATATATATATATATATATATATATATATATATATATATAGTAGAGTAGCTGGGTGTGCACTGTGTGATACCATAGCTACAGTATCAGGTAGAGATATATACGCCATCATCTGAAGAGGTTGCTATTATCTCCCACAGATACGCTACTATATGCTCCTTGGTTTATGATTCCTGATCCATTCCTGCAGACTTATTCACCCTCGTTTATTATTTTCTGATTCACAAACAATGATAAAGGCGATGTTTTATTCACGGTTTATCTATTGTTTCTGTCAAATTACGTGTATCGTCTGATGCATTAATATGCAATATATCGCAATGAAAGAGAAGTGCGGGATCACCGCACATACTCTATCAAGTATTTACGTTACTGCAACTAGATCTATTAATAATACACTAGTATAATTGCGACATAAACATTGGTAAGAATATCATTCTGTAAATATCAAAGAGCTAACGACATAGAGGATAGCGCCTCTCGTGTAAATACAGATTTCGGTGATCACTCTATGAATTAAAATCCTAATAAACATATATCTTATTTTTTTTTATGATTTCAAATGACTTTGGCTAATATAATATTTGTTTTCAAACTGTACTCATATCAACTACCCTGTCTGGAGCCTCATTGCACTACACGACATAACCACTGGTGTGAACGTCCTATATAAGAAATAGTTCCTGTATAATTTTCAAGTTAGTTTCTTTTTGCTGTGAAAAATGAAAACTACAGTCAATACAAATTCATTAGAATATATGTTTGACTAATATAATATTTGTTTTCAAATTGTATTCATTTCAACTACCGTGTCTGGAGCCTCATTGCACTACATGACACAACCACTTATGTTAGTGTGAACGTCCGTAATAAGAAATAGTTCCTGTATACTTTTCAAGTTAGTTTCTTTTTGCTGTCAAAATTAAAAACTACAGACAATACAAATTCATTAGAATATATTACTTTATAATTAACTATTCATTATATGTCAGGAAATCGGTAAACTATAAAAGTACACCCAACGGCGGAGGAATACAAATCACAAGCAACGAGAAGAGAAAATGCCATCTTTCACTGTTTCAAAGTGGTGTAAGATGGTTGAGAAACGTCTTTCATTGAATGCATAAAAGAAAAAAAACATTTCTTCCACCCGGGATAGCGTACTCCTATATTACTTATATATTATATATACAGTCTACACCCGTTATGTCGAATTCTGTCGGACCGAACGCATTACTTCGACATAGCCGAAAATTGAGTTAACGAAATTCGATATAAACGGAGCCAGTTATATGTAAAATGATAGTGTCTGAAACGTGACTGATTCGACTTCGAGATAACCGGATAATTCGACATAACAGACTTTGACATAGCGGATGTAGACTGTAAATATAGTATAATTACAATATTCAATATAATGTACGTTATGCACGAGTGAGAGAGACTATTTAATGTGTGTCTAAGGACACCATTTCCGTGGTACCGGATGGCCTCGAACTCGCAACCCCTCGAAAATAGGACCGGAAGTCGTATATCCTTTACATCACGGAGTGTGAGTAT
>CM026402.1:47858702-47918702 GCA_014843695.1 Archivesica marissinica | reverse complement strand
ATAAACACACGGCAAGCTTTGCCGAGTTACTACATTATTTAAGATTAAAATTTCATACCCCTTAAGCCTAACCCATATCTGTTAGAGAAACCTTTCAACTGCCAAAAACAAGCAAAATACTTAGGTTAGGGGTTATGTAGGTTCTGAAGGCTCACATTTTATGCACGCGTACCATATGTGTAAATCAATGCACGAGTAACATAGGTGTAAATCAATGCACGAGTAACATATGTGTACATCAATGCACGAGTAACATATGTGTAAATCAATGCACAAGTAACATATGTGTAAATTAATGAACGAGTAACAAAGGTGTAAATCAATGCACGAGTAACATATGTGTAAATCAATGCACGAGCAACATATGTGTAAATCAATGCACGAGTAACATATGTGTAAATCAATGCACGAGTAACATATGTGTAAATCAATGCACGAGTAACATAGGTGTAAATCAATGCACGAGTAACATAGGTGTAAATCAATGCACGAGTAACATATGTGTAAATCAATGCACGAGTAACATAGGTGTAAATCAATGCACGAGTAACATAGGTGTAAATCAATGCATGAGTAACATAGGTGTAAATCAATGGCATAATTCTTCAAATCCAATAGTCCTTATTTCTATTGCTACCACAATGTCTGTAATAGTACCCACAATGCAATTACAACACTAAATGAGCCGCACATAACCATTGCCGCAAGAACAACTGAACATTGGCAAACAGTAACCATTGCTACATATTGGAATCTTAGAAGAACTGAACATTAGCAAATAGTAACCATTGCGACAAGAACAACTGGACATTGGTATACAGTAACCATTGCGACAACAACAACGGAACATTGGTATACAGTAACCATTGCGACAAGAACAACAGAACATTGGTATACAGTAACCATTGCGACAAGAACAACGGAACATTGGTATACAGTAACCATTGCGACAAGAACAACAGAACATTGGTATACAGTAACCATTGCGACAAGAACAACTGGACATTGGTATACAGTAACCATTGCGACAACAACAACGGAACATTGGTATACAGTAACCATTGCGACAAGAACAACAGAACATTGGTATACAGTAACCATTGCGACAAGAACAACGGAACATTGGTATACAGTAACCATTGCGACAAGAACAACAGAACATTGGTATACAGTAACCATTGCGACAAGAACAACTGGACATTGGTATACAGTAACCATTGCGACAACAACAACGGAACATTGGTATACAGTAACCATTGCGACAAGAACAACAGAACATTGGTATACAGTAACCATTGCGACAACAACAACTGAACATTGGTATACAGTAACCATTGCGACAACAACAACGGACCATTGGTATACAGTAACCATTGCGACAACAACAACGGAACATTGGTATACAGTAACCATTGCGACAACAACAACGGAACATTGGTGTACAGTAACCATTGCGACAACAACAACTGAACATTGGTATACAGTAACCATTGCGACAACAACAACGGAACATTGGTATACAGTAACCATTGCGACAACAACAACAGAACATTGGTATACAGTAACCATTGCGACAACAACAACAACAGAACATTGGTATACAGTAACCATTGCGACAAGAACAACAGAACATTGGTATACAGTAACCATTGCGACAACAACAACGGAACATTGGTATACAGTAACCATTGCGACAACAACAACGGACCATTGGTATACAGTAACCATTGCGACAAGAACAACTGAACATTGGTATACAGTAACCATTGCGACAAGAACAACGGACCATTGGTATACAGTAACCATTGCGACAAGAACAACTGCACATTGGTATACAGTAACCATTGCGACAAGAACAACGGAACATTGGTATACAGTAACCATTGCGACAAAAACAACGGAACATTGGTATACAGTAACCATTGCGACAACAACAACAACAGAACATTGGTATACAGTAACCATTGCGACAACAACAACAACGGAACATTGGTATACAGTAACCATTGCGACAACAACAACAACAGAACATTGGTATACAGTAACCATTGCGACAAGAACAACGGAACATTGGTATACAGTAACCATTGCGACAAGAACAACTGAACATTGGTATACAGTAACCATTGCGACAAGAACAACTGAACATTGATATACAGTAACCATTGCGACAAGAACAACGGAACATTGGTATACAGTAACCATTGCGACAAGAACAACTGAACATTGGTATACAGTAACCATTGCGACAACAACAACTGGACATTGGTATACAGTAACCATTGCGACGACAACAACAACATAACATTGGTATACAGTAACCATTGCGACAAGAACAACAGAACATTGGTATACAGTAACCATTGCGACAAGAACAACAGAACATTAGTATACAGTAACCATTGCGACAAGAACAACAGCACATTGGTATACAGTAACCATTGCGACAACAACAACTGGACATTGGTATACAGTAACCATTGCGACAAGAACAACGGAACATTAGTATACAGTAACCATTGCGACAAGAACAACAGAACATTGGTATACAGTAACCATTGCGACAACAACAACTGGACATTGGTATACAGTAACCATTGCGACGACAACAACAACAGAACATTGGTATACAGTAACCATTGCGACAAGAACAACAGAACATTGGTATACAGTAACCATTGCGACAAGAACAACGGAGCATTGGTATACAGTAACCATTGCGACAACAACAACTGGACATTGGTATACAGTAACCATTGCGACAAGAACAACTGGACATTGGTATACAGTAACCATTGCGACAAGATCAACGGAACATTGGTATATAGTAACCATTGCGACAAGAACAACTGGACATTGGTATAGAGTAACCATTGCGAAAACAACAACTGGACATTGGTATACAGTAACCATTGCGACAACAAGAACGGAACATTGGTATACAGTAACCATTGCGACAAGAACAACGAACATTGGTATACAGCAACCATTGCGACAAGTCCAACGGAACATTGGTATACAGTAACCATTGCGACAAGAACAACGGAACATTGGTATACAGTAACCATTGCGACAAGAACAACTGAACATTGGTATACAGTAACCATTGCGACAAGAACAACTGCACATTGGTATACAGTAACCATTGCGACAAGAACAACGGAACATTGGTATACAGTAACCATTGCGACAAGAACAACAGAACATTGGTATACAGTAACCATTGCGACAAGAACAACGTAACATTGGTATACAGTAACCATTGCGACAAAAACAATTGAACATTGATATACAGTAACCATTGCGACATATTGGAATCAAAGAATAACTGAACATTGGTATACAGTAACCATTGCGACAAGAACAACAGAACATTGGTATACAGTAACCATTGCGACAAGAACAACAGAACATTGGTATACAGTAACCATTGCGACAAGAACAACAGAACATTGGTATACAGTAACCATTGCGACAAGAACAACGGAACATTGGTATACAGTAACCATTGCGACAAGAACAACTGAACATTGGTATACAGTAACCATTGCGACAAGAACAACGGAACATTGATATACAGTAACCATTGCGACAAAAACAAGGGAACATTGGTATACAGTAACCAATGCGACAAGAACAACAGAACATTGGTATACAGTAACCATTGCGACAAGAACAACGGAACATTGGTATACAGTAACCATTGCGACAAGAACAACTGAACATTGGTATACAGTAACCATTGCGACAACAACAACTGAACATTGATATACAGTAACCATTGCGACAAGAACAACGGAACATTGGTATACAGTAATCATTGCGACAAGAACAACTGAACATTGGTATACAGTAACCATTGCGACAAGAACAACTGAACATTGGTACACAGTAACCATTGCGACAAGAACAACTGAACATTGGTATACAGTAACCATTGCGACAAGAACAACTGAACATTGGTATACAGTAACCATTGCGACAAGAACAACGGAACATTGGTATACAGTAACCATTGCGACCACAACAACGGAACATTGATATACAGTAACCATTGCGACAAGACCAACGGAACATTCGTATACAGTAACCATTGCGACAAGAACAACAGAACATTGTTATACAGTAACCATTGCGACAAGGTATACAGTAACCATTGCGACAAGAACAACGGAACATTAGTATACAGTAACCATTGCGACAAGAACAACAAAACATTGGTATACAGTAACCATTGCGAAAACAACAACTGGACATTGGTATACAGTAACCATTGCGACAACAAGAACGGAACATTGGTATACAGTAACCATTGCGACAAGAACAACGAACATTGGTATACAGCAACCATTGCGACAAGTCCAACGGAACATTGGTATACAGTAACCATTGCGACAAGAACAACGGAACATTGGTATACAGTAACCATTGCGACAAGAACAACTGAACATTGGTATACAGTAACCATTGCGACAAGAACAACTGCACATTGGTATACAGTAACCATTGCGACAAGAACAACGGAACATTGGTATACAGTAACCATTGCGACAAGAACAACAGAACATTGGTATACAGTAACCATTGCGACAAGAACAACGTAACATTGGTATACAGTAACCATTGCGACAAAAACAATTGAACATTGATATACAGTAACCATTGCGACATATTGGAATCAAAGAATAACTGAACATTGGTATACAGTAACCATTGCGACAAGAACAACAGAACATTGGTATACAGTAACCATTGCGACAAGAACAACAGAACATTGGTATACAGTAACCATTGCGACAAGAACAACAGAACATTGGTATACAGTAACCATTGCGACAAGAACAACGGAACATTGGTATACAGTAACCATTGCGACAAGAACAACTGAACATTGGTATACAGTAACCATTGCGACAAGAACAACGGAACATTGATATACAGTAACCATTGCGACAAAAACAAGGGAACATTGGTATACAGTAACCAATGCGACAAGAACAACAGAACATTGGTATACAGTAACCATTGCGACAAGAACAACGGAACATTGGTATACAGTAACCATTGCGACAAGAACAACTGAACATTGGTATACAGTAACCATTGCGACAAGAACAACTGAACATTGATATACAGTAACCATTGCGACAAGAACAACGGAACATTGGTATACAGTAATCATTGCGACAAGAACAACTGAACATTGGTATACAGTAACCATTGCGACAAGAACAACTTAACATTGGTACACAGTAACCATTGCGACAAGAACAACTGAACATTGGTATACAGTAACCATTGCGACAAGAACAACTGAACATTGGTATACAGTAACCATTGCGACAAGACCAACGGAACATTGGTATACAGTAACCATTGCGACCACAACAACGGAACATTGATATACAGTAACCATTGCGACAAGACCAACGGAACATTCGTATACAGTAACCATTGCGACAAGAACAACAGAACATTGTTATACAGTAACCATTGCGACAAGGTATACAGTAACCATTGCGACAAGAACAACGGAACATTAGTATACAGTAACCATTGCGACAAGAACAACAAAACATTGGTATACAGTAACCATTGCGAAAACAACAACTGGACATTGGTATACAGTAACCATTGCGACAACAACAACTGGACATTGATATACAGTAACCATTGCGACGACAACAACAACATAACATTGGTATACAGTAACCATTGCGACAAGAACAACAGAACATTGGTATACAGTAACCATTGCGACAAGAACAACGGAACATTAGTATACAGTAACCATTGTGACAAGAACAACAGCACATTGGTATACAGTAACCATTGCGACAAGAACAACGGAACATTAGTATACAGTAACCATTGAGACAAGAACAACAGAACATTGGTATACAGTAACCATTGCGACAAGGTATACAGTAACCATTGCGACAAGAACAACGGAACATTAGTATACAGTAACCATTGCGACAAGAACAACAGAACATTGGTATACAGTAACCATTGCGACAACAACAACTGGACATTGGTATACAGTAACCATTGCGACAACAACAACTGGACATTGGTATACAGTAACCATTGCGACAAGAACAACAGAACATTGGTATACAGTAACCATTGCGACAAGAACAACTGAACATTGGTATACAGTAACCATTGCGACAAGAACAACGGAACATTGGTATACAGTAACCATTGCGACAAGAACAACGGAACATTGGTATACAGTAACCATTGCGACAAGAACAACAGAACATTGGTATACAGTAACCATTGCGACAAGAACAACTGAACATTGGTATACAGTAACCATTGCGACAAGAACAACTGAACATTGGTATACAGTAACCATTGCGACAAGAACAAATGAACATTGATATACAGTAACAATTGCGACAAGAACAACTGAACATTGGTATACAGTAACCATTGCGACAAGAACAACTGAACATTGGTATACAGTAACCATTGCGAGAAGGTATACAGTAACCATTGCGACAAGAACAACGGAACATTAGTATACAGTAACCATTGCGACAAGAACAACAGAACATTGGTATACAGTAACCATTGCGACAACAACAACTGGACATTGGTATACAGTAACCATTGCGACAACAACAACTGAACATTGGTATACAGTAACCATTGCGACAAGAACAACAGAACATTGTTATACAGTAACCATTGCGACAAGGTATACAGTAACCATTGCGACAAGAACAACGGAACATTAGTATACAGTAACCATTGCGACAAGAACAACAGAACATTGGTATACAGTAACCATTGCGACAACAACAACTGGACATTGGTATACAGTAACCATTGCGACAACAACAACGGTATACAGTAACCATTGCGACAAGAACAACGGAACATTAGTATACAGTAACCATTGCGACAAGAACAACAGAACATTGGTATACAGTAACCATTGCGACAACAACAACTGGATATTGGTATACAGTAACCATTGCGACAACAACAACTGGACATTGGTATACAGTAACCATTGCACGACAACAACAACAAAACATTGGTATACAGTAACCATTGCGACAAGAACAACAGAACATTGGTATACAGTAACAATTGCGACAAGAACAACGGAACATTAGTATACAGTAACCATTGCGACAAGAACAACTGAACATTGGTATACAGTAACCATTGCGACAAGAACAACTGAACATTGGTATACAGTAACCATTGCGACAAGAACAACAGAACATTGGTATACAGTAACCATTGCGACAAGGTATACAGAAACCATTGCGACAAGAACAACGGAACATTAGTATACAGTAACCATTGCGACAAGAACAACAGAACATTGGTATACAGTAACCATTGCGACAACAACAACTGGACATTGGTATACAGTAACCATTGCGACAACAACAACTGGACATTGGTATACAGTAACCATTGCGACAACAACAACGGAACATTAGTATACAGTAACCATTGCGACAAGAACAACAGCACATTGGTATACAGTAACCATTGCGACAAGAACAACGGAACATTAGTATACAGTAACCATTGCGACGACAACAACAACAGAACATTGGTATACAGTAACCATTGCGACAAGAACAACAGATCATTGGTATACAGTAACCATTGCGACAAGAACAACAGAACATTGGTATACAGTAACCATTGCGAAAACAACAACTGGACATTGGTATACAGTAACCATTGCGACAAGAACAACTGGACATTGGTATACAGTAACCATTGCGACAAGAACAACGGAACATTGGTATACAGTAACCATTGCGACTAGAACAACTGGACATTGGTATACAGTAACCATTGCGAAAACAACAACTGGACATTGGTATACAGTAACCATTGCGACAACAACAACTGGACATTGGTATACAGTGACCATTGCGAACACAACAACGGAACATTGGTATACAGTAACCATTGCGACAAGAACAACTGGACATTGGTATACAGTAACCATTGCGACAAGAACAACGTAATATTGGTATACAGTAACCATTGCGACAACAACAACTGGGCAGTGGTATACAGTAACCATTGCGACAAGAACAACTGAACATTGGTATACAGTAACCATTGTGACAAGAACAACTGAACATTGGTATACAGTAACCATTGCGACAAGAACAACTGAACATTGGTATACAGTAACCATTGCGACAAGAACAAATGAACATTGATATACAGTAACCATTGCGACAAGAACAACTGAACATTGGTATACAGTAACCATTGCGACAAGAACAACTGAACATTGGTATACAGTAACCATTGCGACAACAACAACAGAACATTGGTATACAGTAACCATTGCGACAACATCAACAGAACATTGGTATACAGTAACCATTGCGACAAGAACAACGGAACATTGGTATACAGTAACCATTGCGACAACAACAGACCATTGGTATACAGTAACCATTGCGACAACAACAACAGAACATTGGTTAACAGTAACCATTGCGACAAGAACAACGGAACATTGGTATACAGTAACCATTGCGACAAGTACAACTGAACATTGATATACAGTAACCATTGCGACAAGAACAACGGAACATTGGTATACAGTAACCATTGCGACAAGAACAAATGAACATTGATATACAGTAACCATTGCGACAAGAACAACGGAACATTGGTATACAGTAACCATTGCGACAAGAACAATAGAACATTGGTATACAGTAACCATTGCGACAAGAACAACGGAACATTAGTATACAGTAACCATTGCGACAACAACAACTGGACATTGGTATACAGTAACCATTGCGAAAACAACAACTGGACATTGGTATACAGTAACCATTGCGACAAGAACAACGGAACATTGGTATACAGTAACCATTGCGACAAGAACAACTGGACATTGGTATACAGTAACCATTGCGAAAACAACAACTGGACATTGGTATACAGTAACCATTGCGACAACAACGGAACATTGGTATACAGTAACCATTGCGACAAGACCAACGAACATTGGTATACTGCAACCATTGCGACAAGACCAACGGATCATTGATATACAGTAACTATTGCGACAAGAACAACGGAACATTAGTATACAGTAACCATTGCGACAAGAACAACGGAATATTGGTATACAGTAACCATTGCGACAAGAACAACTGAACATTGGTATACAGTAACCATTGCGACGACAACAACAACAGAACATTGGTATACAGTAACCATTGCGACAAGAACAACAGAACATTGGTATACAGTAACCATTGCGACAAGAACAACGGAACATTAGTATACAGTAACCATTGCGACAAGAACAACTGAACATTGGTATACAGTAACCATTGCGACAAGAACAACAGAACATTGGTATACAGTAACCATTGCGACAACAACAACGGAACATTGGTATACAGTAACCATTGCGACAAGAACAACTGAACATTGCTATACAGTAACTATTGCGACAAGAACAACTGAACATTGGTATACAGTAACCATTGCGAGAAGAACAACTGAACATTGGTATACAGTAACCATTGCGAAAACAACAACTGAACATTGGTATACAGTAACCATTGCGACGACAAGAACAACAGAACATTGGTATACAGTAACCATTGCGACAAGAACAACAGAACATTGGTATACAGTAACCATTGCGACAAGAACAACGGAACATTAGTATACAGTAACCATTGCGACAAGAACAACTGAACATTGGTATACAGTAACCATTGCGACAAGAACAACAGAACATTGGTATACAGTAACCATTGCGACAACAACAACGGAACATTGGTATACAGTAACCATTGCGACAAGAACAACTGAACATTGCTATACAGTAACTATTGCGACAAGAACAACTGAACATTGGTATACAGTAACCATTGCGAGAAGAACAACTGAACATTGGTATACAGTAACCATTGCGAAAACAACAACTGAACATTGGTATACAGTAACCATTGCGACGACAACAACAACAGAACATTGGTATACAGTAACCATTGCGACAAGAACAACAACAGAACATTGGTATACAGTAACCATTGCGACGACAACAACAACAGAACATTGGTATACAGTAACCATTGCGACAAGAACACCAACAGAACATTAGTATACAGTAACCATTGCGACAACAACAACTGGACATTGGTATACAGTAACCATTGCGACAAGAACAACGGAACATTGGTATACAGTAACCATTGCGACAAGAACAACTGAACATTGGTATACAGTAACCATTGCGACAAGAACAACGTAACATTGGTATACAGTAACCATTGCGACAAGAACAACAGAGAAAATCTCAATAAGCTTCCGATTTTCGTTTTGTATACAATGTATATGAAATGTACATTATTATCGAATACATATATTTAAACCAAGAACAACAGAACATTGATATACAGTAACCATTGAGATAGATTGGAATCTACGAACCATTGAACATTGGTATACAGTAACCATTGAAATATCCAACTAACATATACTGCACTAGAGACATCCAACTAACATATACTGCACTAGAGATATCCAACTAACACATACTGCACTAGAGACATCCAACTAACATATACTGCACTAGAGATATCCAACTAACATATACTGCACTAGAGATATCCAACTAACATATACTGCACTAGGGATATCCAACTAACATATACTGCACTAGAGATATCCAACTAACATATACTACACTAGAGATATCCAACTAACATATACTGCACTAGAGATACCCAACTAACATATACTGCACTAGAGACATCCAACTAACATATACTGCACTAGAGACATCCAACTAACATATACTGCACTAGAGATACCCAACTAACATATACTGCACTAGAGACATCCAACTAACATATACTGCACTAGAGATATCCAACTAACATATACTGCACTAGAGATACCCAACTAACATATACTGCACTAGAGATACACAACTAACATATACTGCACTAGAGACATCCAACTAACATATACTGCTCTAGAGACATCCAACTAACATATACTGCACTAGAGATACCCAACTAACATATACTGCACTAGAGATATCCAACTAACATATACTGCAGTAGAGATATCCAACTAACATATACTGCACTAGAGATACCCAACTAACATATACTGCACTAGAGATACCCAACTAACATATACTGCACTAGAGACATCCAACTAACATATACTGCACTAGAGATACCCAACTAACATATACTGCACTAGAGATATCCAACTAACATATACTGCACTAGAGATATCCAACTAACATATACTGCACTAGATATATCCAACTAACATATACTGCACTAGAGATACCCAACTAACATATACTGCACTAGAGATATCCAACTAACATATACTGCACTAGAGACATCCAACTAACATGTACTGCACTAGAGACATCCAAAAAACATATACTGCACTAGAGACATCCAACTAACATATACTGCACTAGAGACATCCAACTAACATTTACTGCACTAGAGAGGTCCAACTAACATATACTGCACTAGCGATATCCAACTAACATATACTGCACTAGAGACATCCAACTAACATATACTGCACTAGAGATATCCAACTAACATGTACGGCACTAGAGATATCCAACTAACATATACTGCACTAGAGATATCCAACTAACATATACTGCACTAGAGATATCCAACCAACATATACTGCACTAGAGACATCCAATTAACATATACTGCACTAGATATATCCAACTAACATATACTGCACTAGAGATATCCAACTAACATATACTGCACTAGAGATACCCAACTAACATATACTGCACTAGAGATATCCAACTAACATATACTGCACTAGAGATATCCAACTAACATATACTGCACTAGAGATATCCAACTAACATATACTGCACTAGAGATACCCAACTAACATATACTGCACTAGAGATATCCAACTAACATATACTGCACTAGAGATATCCAACTAACATATACTGCACTAGATATATCCAACTAACATATACTGCACTAGAGATATCCAACTAACATATACTGCACTAGAGATACCCAACTAACATGTACTGCACTAGAGATACCCAACTAACATATACTGCACTAGAGATATCCAACTAACATATACTGCACTAGAGCCATCCAACTAACATGTACTGCACTAGAGACATCCAACTAACATATACTGCACTAGATATATCCAACTAACATATACTGCACTAGAGATATCCAACTAACATATACTGCACTAGAGATATCCAACTAACATATACTGCACTAGAGATATCCAACTAACATATACGGCACTAGAGACATCCAACTAACATATACTGCACTAGAGATATCCAACTAACATATACTGCACTAGAGATATCCAACTAACATATACTGCACTAGAGATACCCAACTAACATATACTGCACTAGAGATATCCAACTAACATATACTGCACTAGAGACATCCAACTAACATATACTGCACTAGAGACATCCAACTAACATATACTGCACTAGAGACATCCAACTAACATATACTGCACTAGATATATCCAACTAACATGTACTGCACTAGAGATATCCAACTAACATTTACTGCACTAGCGATACCCAACTAACATATACTGCACTAGAGATATCCAACTAACATATACTGCACTAGAGATATCCAACTAACATATACTGCACTAGAGATATCCAACTAACATATACTGCACTAGAGATATCCAACTAACATATACTGCACTAGAGATACCCAACTAACATATACTGCACTAGAGATATCCAACTAACATATACTGCACTAGAGACATCCAACTAACATATACTGCACTAGAGATATCCAACTAACATGTACTGCACTAGAGACATCCAACTAACATATACTGCACTAGAGACATCCAACTAACATATACTGCACTAGAGATATCCAACTAACATATACTGCACTAGAGATATCCAACTAACATATACTCCACTAGAGATAACCAACTAACATATACGGCACTAGAGACATCCAACTAACATATACGGCACTAGAGACATCCAACTAACATATACTGCACTAGATATATCCAACTAACATATACTGCACTAGATATATCCAACTAACATATACTGCACTAGAGACATCCAACTAACATATACTGCACTAGAGATATCCAACTAACATATACTGCACTAGATATATCCAACTAACATATACTGCACTAGAGATATCCAACTAACATATACTGCACTAGGGATATCCAACTAACATATACTGCACTAGAGATATCCAACTAACATATACTGCACTAGAGACATCCAACTAACATATACTGCACTAGAGACATCCAACTAACATATACTGCACTAGAGACATCCAACTAACATATACTGCACTAGAGATATCCAACTAACATATACTGCACTAGATATATCCAACTAACATATACTGCAGTAGAGATATCCAACTAACATATACTGCACTAGAGATATCCAACTAACATATACGGCACTAGAGATATCCAACTAACATATACTGCACTAGAGATATCCAACTAACATGTACTGCACTAGAGATAGCCAACTAACATGTACTGCACTAGAGATATCCAACTAACATATACTGCACTAGATATATCCAACTAACATATACTGCACTAGAGATACCCAACTAACATATACTGCACTAGAGATATCCAACTAACATATACTGCACTAGAGATATCCAACTAACATATACTGCACTAGAGATATCCAACTAACATATACTGCACTAGAGACATCCAACTAACATATACTGCACTAGGGACATCCAACTAACATATACTGCACTAGATATATCCAACTAACATATACTGCACTAGAGATATCCAACTAACATATACTGCACTAGAGATACCCAACTAACATATACTGCACTAGAGATATCCAACTAACATATACTGCACTAGAGACATCCAACTAACATATACTACACTAGAGATATCCAACTAACATATACTGCACTAGAGACATCCAACTAACATATACTGCACTAGAGATATCCAACTAACATATACTGCACTAGAGACATCCAACTAACATATACTGCACTAGGGACATCCAACTAACATGTACTGCACTAGAGATATCCAACTAACATATACTGCACTAGAGATATCCAACTAACATATAGTGCACTAGAGATATCCAACTAACATGTACTGCACTAGAGATATCCAACTAACATGTACTGCACTAGAGATATCCAACTAACATGTACTGCACTAGAGATATCCAACTAACATATACTGCACTAGAGATATCCAACTAACATATACTGCACTAGAGATATCCATCTAACATATACTGCACTAGAGACATCCAACTAACATATACTGCACTAGGGACATCCAACTAACATGTACTGCACTAGAGATATCCAACTAACATGTACTGCACTAGGGACATCCAACTAACATGTACTGCACTAGAGATATCCAACTAACATGTACTGCACTAGAGATATCCATCTAACATATACTGCACTAGAGATATCCAACTAACATATACTGCACTAGAGACATCCAACTAACATATACTGCACTAGATATATCCAACTAACATATACTGCACTAGAGATATCCAACTAACATATACTGCACTAGAGATACCCAACTAACATATACTGCACTAGAGACATCCAACTAACATATACTGCACTAGAGATATCCAACTAACATATACTGCACTAGAGATATCCAACTAACATATACTGCACTAGAGATATCCAACTAACATATACTGCACTAGAGACATCCAACTAACATATACTGCACTAGATATATCCAACTAACATATACTGCAGTAGAGATATCCAACTAACATATACTGCACTAGGGATATCCAACTAACATATACTGCACTAGAGATATCCAACTAACATATACTGCACTAGATATATCCAACTAACATATACTGCAGTAGATATATCCAACTAACATATACTGCACTAGAGATATCCAACTAACATATACTGCACTAGAGATATCCAACTAACATATACTGCACTAGAGACATCCAACTAACATATACTGCACTAGAGATATCCAACTAACATATACTGCACTAGAGATATCCAACTAACATATACTGCACTAGAGACATCCAACTAACATATACTGCACTAGAGATACCCAACTAACATATACTGCACTAGAGATACCCAACTAACATATACTGCACTAGAGACATCCAACTAACATATACTGCACTAGAGACATCCAACTAACATATACTGCACTAGAGATATCCAACTAACATATACTGCACTAGAGAGGTCCAACTAACTCCACCGGTCGTAATGCAAGCGATGTATCGCCATTTTGTATTGCTATCTATTGGAAAAAATAGTAAAATGCTATTGTTCAATTCCAGATGAGACATAATGGAACAAAATCAAAGTTCGTCAGGTTGTGCTGAGTGTGTGTATAATGTGAATGACCATATTAGGCATGTCGGGTATGTGGGACAGACTATGTCATGTTTCAAAATGTGTTTCGTCTGCTTTTGTTGTTCAACGTCGCTCGCATCAATATCACATGGCAACTCCTTAGCTGTGGGTGGAGGAATATACAGGGTGCCCCTTCGAGCAGTAATTAAGACACAGTCAGACGGGCACCCGGGTAGAACAGCCAGCCGTCAGCAAGCCAACTGGGTAGTTTGCTCTCAGGGAAGAGTTCGACACCCACAGCAGGATTCAACCACTCGGCAACGGAGGAAGAGGGAGTGGAAGGAGGAAGAGGGATGGAAGGGGGAAAGGGGGCTCTACAAAATATTGTATTGTAAATCACTTACCGCCGATTTTTCTAGTGCGACATAAACAATTGTAGCCAACTCGCCGCACAACAAAACTACCATGAAGATAATGTACTGAAAAAAGAAAATAATGTACTGAAAAGAAGAAAAGAAAATACCGTACTGAAAAAAGAAAAGAAAATAACGTACTGAAAAAAGAAAAGAAAATAACGTACTGAAAAAAGAAAATAATGTACTGAAAAAAGAAAAGAAAATAATGTACTGAAAAAGGAAAATTAGTTTATACAAATTTATTTGAGCTCGATTGCGAAACAAGTTATTTCAACTTATATAAATCACTCTCGAGACTTCATTCCTGATGGAATCCATCGCCACGAGGGAGAGAGAAGAGGCAATGTGGAATTTAAATGCCTTGCCTAAGGGCACAATCGTATCGGCTCCAGTGGGGCTCGAACTCCGGACCTTTCGCACCTGAAGCGAACGCGCATCCATTGCGCTATCACGACTTCCAAAAAGGAAAATAATGTACTGAAACAAAATAATGTACGGAAAAAACAAAATAATGTACTGAAAACCCCACAAAATATTACGATATTTCAATAAACATAACCCACATTTGTTATCAGAATGTTACTCTTATACATAAATGTTGAAAAATGTAATATTGCCGTGTCACTAGAAATTGCATAGTGTATGTGACTAAAATGTGTTCCGTTCGTTCGTCCGTTCGTTCGTTAGTTTATGCTTGTCAGATGGCATTATATATAGAAACGTGAACAAGTTACCTGAATTGTTGCAAAATATGAACAATAATGAAATAGCAGAAGAGTACAATACAGTTTTGAAATGACCAATCATCCGAATCAATTAGACACGTATCTATGCAACGCAAATAGACCATGCAACACAATCATTATACCGTCTCCGTCGCCTAGTGGTTAAGGCGTCTGGGGGTCCGCCTACGGAGCAGGAGGTCGAAGGTTCGTTTGATATGGCTAGTTAAATAACGGTTACCGATTGCCTACCAGCCTGGCGCCTGGCACACAAACATAGGATTAGGGAAGTACTGATGGATGCTCATAAGTCATTGTGTGTTTTACGTTTATTTATCGTCGCTACCGGTTGCCCTATGAGCGACGCCTCATGAAGAGATTAGTCATTTTAGATTTTGGAGGATAGTGCAATGATACAGACAGAGACCCATTCCAGAGTCTCTTCTGGTTCTTTTACGTGCACAGTGTAAAGCACCGACACGAGACCTCGGTTTAACGTCCCATCTGAAAGACTGTTAATGTTATTATGGTCAGACGGGGGATCGAACCTGCGAGATTACCAGTCCAACGTGTTACCCACTGGACTACAGATCCGTCTCATAAGTCAGTAATGGCTGGCCCTTTAAATAGGGGTGACACTATAATAAACAAACACTTTTATAGCGACGTTTGCCTAAGCTTAGCTTTGTACCCGAACACTCCACTCGCTTCAAACGTACGTGTTTTCAGACCCCTTGAAGCTCTATGAATGTACCCCAGCCACTGTGTGTGTTTCTTATGAGCTGCAATCTATATAGTGTAACATATTGCTAGTACAAGAATTCTGTTAACGATTTTATTATTGAAAATCGAATGTAACGGTTATGTTTATTACAAAAAAAGCATTGAACTGCCTTACATAAGGATTTATATTAATGTTTTTCATATTTTCACCTCAAGTGACATATACCGTGATGTTCATAGCGCCACTGCGTGACGTCACGGTTGAAAATATCGATTAAGAAAATAGTTTATTCCTCGGTAAAACAATGGGATGAATGTTCTTAAGATCGTGTGATTTACCATAACGCTTAATGTACATATATAAGCAGTCATTTTCCGAAAATCATTGGTCAAACCTAAAGTCGATGAGTGTTTCGGACACCATTTTGATGGACCCGCAGCATGTTGGTCCGCAGAAAAATCAAACAAAATATCATATACATACCACTCCTATCATGATGGCGCTCTCTCTGATGGCCCCACAACAGCCACAGAAGCCGATGAGGAACATGAAGGAGCCAATACTTATCACGGCATAACCGACGGACTGTAGAGTGTCGAGGTTGACCACTAAATGCAGTTGGTCCGTGATGGTCTGAATGGCAACGTCGCTGGTAACCAGCCATATTCCGACAGCCAGAAATAGGGCACCGGTAAGCTGTGGGTAAGAATGAGAAATTAGATTAAATACATGTTCAGACAGCCAGAAATAGTTATGGGTAAGAATTGGGAATTAGTTTAAATACATATTCCGACAGCCAGAAATAGTTATGGGTAAGAATGGGGAATTAGTTTAAATACATATTCCGACAGCCAGAAATAGCACACCTGTAAGTTGTGGATAGGAATAAGGAATTAGTTTAAATACATATTCCGACAGCCAGAAATAGCACACCTGTAAGTTGTGGATAGGAATAAGGAATTAGTTTAAATACATATTCCGACAGCCAGAAATAGCGTACCAGTAAGCTGTGTGTAAAAATAGGGAATTAGTTTAAATACATATTCCGACAGCCATAAATAGCTTACCGGTAAATTATGGGTAAGAATAGGGAATTAGTTTAAATACATAGTATGACAGCTAGAAATAGTGCACTGGTAAGCTGTGGGTATGAATAGGGAATTAGTTTAAATACATAGTATGACAGCTAGAAATAGTGCACTGGTAAGCTGTGGGTATGAATAGGGAATTAGTTTAAATACATAGTCTGACAGCTAGAAATAGCGCACCGGTAAGTTGTGTGGAAGAATAGGGAATTAGTTTAAATACATGTACATAGTCTGACAGCTAGAAATAGCGCACCAGTAAGTTGTGGGTAAGAATAGGGAATTAGTTTAAATACATGTACATAGTCTGACAGCTAGAAATAGCGCACCAGTAAGTTGTGTAGAAGAATAGGGAATTAGTTTAAATACATATTCCGACATCCAGAAATAGCGCACCGGTAAGTTGTGTGGAAGAATAGGGAATTAGTTTAAATACATATTCCGACATCCAGAAATAGCGCACCGGTAAGTTGTGTGGAAGAATAGGGAATTAGTTTAAATACATATTCGTGGACATGGAGAGAGTTGTTAGTTTATACACATTTAGTTGAGCTCGATTGCGAAACAAGTTCTAACAACTTATATTAATCACTCTCGAGACCTCATTCTTGATGGAATCCATCGTCACGAGGGAGAGGGAAGGGGCAATATGGAATTTAAATGCCTTGCCTAAGGGCACAATCGTAACGGCTCCAGTTGGGCTCGAACTCCAGGCCTTTCGCACCCGAAGTGAACGCGCTACCACTGGGGAGAGCTGTTGAGTTGAATACATATCTATAGATGTGTTTTTTGTTGCCATCTTAACTAAGTATGACTACCCGTGTTAATGAGGGATTAATTAAATAGTGTGCACTTATAGATGGTGTACAGGTTGCTTCACTCACTATTGTCTGATTCATTCATTGGTAGAGAGATTTGATTTTCACTCTAGGCTTGGGAGGCCAGGGGAGGGCTTGATTCGGAACACTATCGGGCAGATATAGACACAAGTTGATAACGTTCTGTAAATAGTCGTTAATAACATTCCCAGAACCAGAACAAAATGGTAGACTAAAATCACTTGGAAAAGTCATTAATAGATCAAATATGTGCACTTTTGTAAAATGAACCGCGATAAGATGTAAATATAGTGTGTATCAATCAGTTTACAAAGCAATCATTTTATAATGTAATCATTTTACAATGCAATCATTTTACAGTGCAATAATTTTACAATGCAATCATTTTACAGTGCTTCATGTTTCAAGGTGTGTTGCAGAAAACAAATATGAGTGGGGTTTCTATCAAGATGCCACTCAAAGCATGACATCTAGCAACACAATGTCTATACCCTCTCCAATATAACTCGAGATTTATGAACAATACAAAAGTAACGTAAACAGAGAAGACCAAAACAGCAGTGCTTAAATCGCAACCGTAATATGTTAATTGAATTCTGGAACCATATTATGACCCTGTGCGACATCCGATTTCAATGTTTCTTCCAAATACTAAAAAGGAAGCTATCCAACTTGCTTGCGGGAGGTCGATGGTTCTACCAGGGTGCCGGTCCGTGCCTGAAATACTGCTCGGTAGGGCACCCAGGGTAAGTTTGGGAGTTGCCATATGACCTAAGGTGTCGCTTAAAACGCTGAAAAAACATTAATGGACTCTAAAAATGATGTTTCTGAATGTGTTTGTAATTAATCTCGGCAACAATCTCCATAACTGTGAAAAGGTAATAAATCTGGTGACATTTACGAGAGTGTTGGTTATCTGCCAACCTACAAGTACGGAATAACATTGGCAAACTCTGCAGTCTGACCTTCTCTCGTTAGAGGTGTAGCGCAGGCTTACATTATGAATGAATACATGTACCGAGGTTAATGCATTCTGCAGATTTTTACGTTTTCTTTTCATTTGTCGAATCAGGTGAAAGGTATTCTAAGAAGTGCGTATACGTATTATAGCGTACCCTATCCCAGACATTACAGACGAGTTAGTAGTGCAGTGGTGATCGCAAGTTCGATCCCCCGTCTGACCCTTATAATATTAACAGTTTTTTAAATTGGAACTTTAAACCGAGGTCTCATGTCGGTGACTTACACTGTGCACGCAAAGGGAGAACCAGCGGCTACTCTGTAATGGATCTCTGATTGTATCCTATCGATTTTGAATTTATAGGCCCGACTTATAAATTGAGCGAGTTTGTTAGATGGGTCTGTGGGCATGCTCCCCCAGGAATAAATCTTAGAACGTCAATGGTGCACCCTGGCGCATTTAAATTGACGTATTGGATGTTCAAATTGACGTATTTTCAGAGATAACAAGTTGACAACCACACACCCAACCCCCTACAGTTTTTATTGCTTTGTTTGGGTTTTAGATTTTTGATTTTTTGGGGAAATCTGTAGGCCAGAGCTTTCGGGGCCTAATAGTATCTACTATCATCATCATCATCATCATCATCATCATCATCATCATCATCATCATCATCATCATCATCATCATCATCATCATCATCATCACATCATCATCATCATCATCATCATCATCATCATCATCATCATCATCATCATCATCATCATCATCATCATCATCATCATCATCATCATCATCATCATCATCATCATCATCATCATCATCATCATCATCATCATCATCATCTCATCATCATCATCATCATCATCATCATCATCATCATCATCATCATCATCATCATCATCATCATCATCATCATCATCATCATCATCATCATCATCATCATCATCATCTCATCATCATCATCATCATCATCATCATCATCATCATCATATCATCATCATCATCATCATCATCATCATCATCATCATCATCATCATCATCATCATCATCATCATCATCATCATCATCATCATCATCATCATCATCATCATCAGTGTTATCATTCTTCTTCTTATTATTGTTGTTGCTATTATTATTATAGTCTACACACTATATTAACGTATCTTTCTTTTCAGCATAGGACATGAGCAGACTATGACATGCATAGACACACGAGGATATTACTACAGAAGTACCATTAACACGAGTAAACTGTCAGAGCGTCTTACAGATGCATTAGAAACTATAACTGATCTTAAGCCAAATGTCGCTGCATTGGAAAACTTGTTTCCGGTAAATTCGGCTTAAAACAATGAAACGGTAATATTAATTACTGAGCGAACTGTACTTAAAATGAAACGTCAAAGAATAAATAGGTTAGTTTATACACATTTATTTTAGCTCCATTACGAAACAAGTTGTTACAACATTATATTAATTAGTCTAAACAATATTTATTTCTTTGAATAAACATAGTCAGGTATAAATAACATGTAGGATTGGGGAGAAAGCAACCTGCTTGTATGGTTATATGTACATACATGTAGGATTGAGGAAAAAGCAACTTGCTTGTATGGTTACCTCTATATACATGTAGGAATGAGGAGAAAGCAACCTGCTTGTATGGATACCTCTATATACATGTAGGATTGAGGAGAAAGCAACCTGCTTGTATGGTTACCTCTATATACATATAGGATTGAGGAGAAAGCAACCTGCTTGTATGGTTACCTCTATATACATGTAGGATTGAGGAGAAAGCAACCTGCTTGTATGGTTACCTCTATATACATGTAGGATTGAGGAGAAAGCAACCTGTTTGTGTGGTTACCACTATATACATGTATGATTGAGGGGAAAGCAATCTGCTTGTATGGTTACCTCTATATACATGTAGGATTGAGGAGAAAGCAACCTGCTTGTATGGTTACCACTATATACATGTAGGAATGAGGCGAAAGCAACCTGCTTGTATGGTTACCTCTATATACATGTAGGATTGAGGTGAAAGCAACCTGCTTGTATGGATACCTCTATATACATGTAGGATTGAGGAGAAAGCAACCTGCTTGTACGGTTACCTCTATATACATGTAGGATTGAGGAGAAAGCAACCTGCTTGTATGGTTACCTCTATGTACATGTAGGATTGATATATACAATGTTTAGTTTACCGTGCATTACAACAGGACTGTATAGTTTACAGTGCAATACAACATGAGTGTATAGTTTACCGTGCATAACAACAGGACTGTATAGTTTAGAGTGCAATACAACATGAGTGTATAGTTTACCGTGTACTACAACATGAGTGTATAGTTTACTGTGTACTACAACATGGGTGTATAGTTTACAGTGTACTACAACATGAGTGTATAGTTTACTGTGCAATACAACATGAGTGTATAGTTTACAGTGCAATACAACATGAGTGTATAGTTTACTGTGTACTACAACATGAGTGTATAGTTTATAGTGCAATACAACATGACTGTATAGTTTACTGTGTACTACAACATGAGTGTATAGTTTACTGTGTACTACAACATGAGTGTATAGTTTACCATGTACTACAACATGAGTGTATAGCTTACTGTGTACTACAACATGTGTATAGTGTACTGTGTACTACAACATGAGTGTATACTTTACTGTGCAATACAACATGAGTGTATAGTTTACCGTGCAATACAACATGAGTGTATAGTTTACTGTGCAATACAACATGAGTGTATATTTTACCGTCCAATACAACATGAGTGTATAGTTTACCGTGTACTACAACATGAGTGTATAGTTTACCGTGTACTACAACATGAGTGTATAGTTTACCGTGCAATAAAACATGAGTGTATAGTTTACCGTGCAATACAACATGAGTGTATAGTTTACAGTGCAATACAACATGAGTGTATAGTTTACCGTGTACTACAACATGAGTGTATAGTTTATCGTGTACTACAACATGAGTGTATAGTTTACCGTGCATTACAACATGAGTGTATAGTTTACAGTGCATTACAACATGAGTGTATAGTTTACCGTGCAATACAACATGAGTGTTTAGTTTACTGTGTACTACAACATGAGTATATAGTTTACAGTGCAATACAACATGAGTGTATAGTTTACCGTGTACTACAACATTAGTGTATAGTCTACAGTGCAATACAGCATGAGTGTATAGTTTACTGTGTACTACAACATGAGTGTATAGTTTACAGTGTAATACAACATGAGTGTATAGTTTACCGTGTACTACAACATGAGTGTATAGTTTACAGAGCAATACAACATGAGTGTATAGTTTACAGAGCAATACAACATGAGTGTATAGTTTACCGTGCAATACAACATGAGTGTATAGTTTACCGTGTACTACAGCATGAGTGTATAGTTTACCGTGTACTACAGCATGAGTGTATATTTTACAGTGCAATACAACATGAGTGTATAGTTTACAGTGCAATACAACATGAGTGTATAGTTTACAATGCAATACAACATGAGTGTATAGTTTACCGTGCAATACAACATGAGTGTATAGTTTAGAATGCATTACAACATGAGTGTATAGTTTACTGTGTACTACAACATGAGTGTATAGTTTACAGTGCAATACAACATGTGTGTATAGTTTAAAGAGCAATACAACATGAGTGTATAGTTTACAGTGCAATACAACATGAGTGTATAGTTTACCGTGTACTACAGCATGAGTGTATAGTTTACAGTGCAATACAACATGAGTGTATAGTTTACAGTGCAATACAACATGAGTGTATAGTTTACAGTGTACTACAACATGAGTGTATAGTTTACAGTGCATTACAACATGAGTGTATAGTTTACAGTGCACTACAACATGAGAGTATAGTTTACAGTGCAATACAACATGAGTGTATAGTATACCGTGCAATACAACATGAGTGTATAGTTTACTGTGCAATACAAAATGAGTGTACAGTTTACCGTGTACTATAACATGAGTGTATAGTTTACCGTTTTCTTACCACATGGGTGTATAGTTTACAATGCAATACAACATGAGTGCATAGTTTACCGTGTACTACAACATGAGTGTATAGTTTACCGTGTACTACAACATGAGTGTATAGTTTACTGTGTACTACAACATGAGTGTATAGTTTACAGTGCAATACAACATGAGTGTATAGATTACCGTTTTCTTACCACATGGGTGTATAGTTTACAATGCAATACAACATGAGTGTATAGTTTACCGTGTACTACAACATGAGTGTGTAGTTTACCGTGTACTACAACATGAGTGTATAGTTTACCGTGCATTACAACATGACTGTATAGTTTACAGTGCAATATAGCATGAGTGTATAGTTTACTGTGTACTACAACATGAGTGTAGAGTTTACCGTGTACTACAACATGAGTGTATAGTTTACCGTGCATTACAACATGAGTGTATAGTTTACAGTGCAATACAACATGAGTGAATAGTTTACTGTGTACTACAACATGAGTGTATAGTTTACTGTGTACTACAACATGAGTGTATAGTTTACAATGCAATACAGCATGAGTGTATAGTTTACCGTGTACTACAACATGAGTGTATAGTTGACCGTGTACTACAACATGAGTGTATAGTCTACCGTGCAATACAACATGAGAGTATAGTTTACAGTGCAATACAACATGAGTGTATAGTTTACCGTGCAATACAACATGAGTGTATAGTTTACCGTGCAATAAAACATGAGTGTATAGTTTACCGTGCAAGACAACATGAGTGTATAGTTTACAGTGCAATACAACATGAGTGTATAATTTACCGTGTACTACAACATGGGTGTATAGTTTACAGTGCAATACAACATGAGTGTATAGTTTACAATGCAATACAACATGAGTGTATAGTTTACCGTGCAATACAACATGAGTGTATAGTTTAGAATGCAATACAACATGAGTGTATAGTTTACTGTGTACTACAACATGAGTGTATAGTTTACCGTGCACTACAACATGTGTGTATAGTTTACCGTGTACTACAACATGATTGTATAGTTTACCGTGCAATACAACATGAGTGTATAGTTTACCGTGTATTACAACATGAGTGTATAGTTTACAGAGCAATACAACATGAGTGTATAGTTTACAGTGTAATACAACATGAGTGTATAGTTTACCGTGTACTACAACATGAGTGTATAGTTTACAGAGCAATACAACATGAGTGTATAGTTTACAGAGCAATACAACATGAGTGTATAGTTTACCGTGCAATACAACATGAGTGTATAGTTTACCGTGTACTACAGCATGAGTGTATAGTTTACAGTGCAATACAACATGAGTGTATAGTTTACAGTGCAATACAACATGAGTGTATAGTTTACAGTGTACTACAACATGAGTGTATAGTTTACAGTGCATTACAACATGAGTGTATAGATTACTGTGTACTTCAACATGAGTGTATAGTGTACAGTGCAATACAACATGAGTGTATAGTTTACCGTGTACTACAACATGAGTGTATAGTTTACCGTTTTCTTACCACATGGGTGTATAGTTTACAATGCAATACAACATGAGTGTATAGTTTACCGTGTACTACAACATGAGTGTGTAGTTTACCGTGTACAACAACATGAGTGTATAGTTTACAGTGCAATATAGCATGAGTGTATAGTTTACCGTGCAATACAACATGAGTGTATAGTTTACCGTGCAATAAAACATGAGTGTATAGTTTACAGTGCAACACAACATGAGTGTATAGTTTACAGTGTACTACAACATGAGTGTATAGTTTACAGTGCATTACAACATGAGTGTATAGTTTACAGTGCACTACAACATGAGAGTATAGTTTACAGTGCAATACAACATGAGTGTATAGTTTACCGTGCAATACAACATGAGTGTATAGTTTACTGTGCAATACAAAATGAGTGTACAGTTTACCGTGTACTACAACATGAGTGTATAGTTTACCGTTTTCTTACCACATGGGTGTATAGTTTACAATGCAATACAACATGAGTGCATAGTTTACCGTGTACTACAACATGAGTGTATAGTTTACCGTGTACTACAACATGAGTGTATAGTTTACTGTGTACTACAACATGAGTGTATAGTTTACAGTGCAATACAACATGAGTGTATAGTTTACCGTGCAATACAACATGAGTGTATAGTTTACCGTGCAATACAACATGAGTGTATAGTTTATTGTGCAATACAACATAAGTGTATAGCTTACTGTGTACTACAACATGAGTGTATAGTTTACAGTGAAATACAACATGAGTGTATAGTCTACCGTGTACTACAACATGAGTGTATAGTTTTCCGTGTACTACAACATGGGTGTATAGTTTACAATGCAATACAACATGAGTGTATAGTTTACAGTGCAATATAGCATGAGTGTATAGTTTACTGTGTACTACAACATGAGTGTATAGTTTACCGTGCATTACAACATGAGTATATAGTTTACAGTGCAATACAGTATGAGTGTATAGTTTACTGTGTACTACAACATGCGTGTATAGTTTACCGTGTACTACAACATGAGTGTATAGTTTACCGTGCATTACAACATGAGTGTATAGTTTACAGTGCAACACAGCATGAGTGTATAGTTTACTGTGTACTACAACATGCGTGTATAGTTTACTGTGTACAACAACATGAGTGTATAGTTTACAATGCAATACAGCATGAGTGTATAGTTTACTGTGTACTACAACATGAGTGTATAGTTTACTGTGTACTACAACATGAGTGTATAGTTTACTGTGCAATACAACATGAGTGTATAGTTTACCGTGTACTACAACATGAGTGTATAGTTTACAGTGCAATACAACATGACTATATAGTTTACCGTGTACTACAACATGGGTGTATAGTTTACAGTGTACTACAACATGAGTGTATAGTTTACAGTGCAAAACAACATGAGTGTATAGTTTACCGTGTACTACAACATGAGTGTATAGTTTACCGGGTACTACAACATGAGTGTATAGTTTACCGTGCAATACAACATGAGTGTATAGTTTACCGTGCAATACAACATGAGTGTATAGTTTACAGTGCAATACAACATGAGTGTATAGTTTACCGTGTACTACAACATGAGTGTATAGTTTACCGTGTACTACAACATGAGTGTATAGTTTACCGTGCAATACAACATGAGTGTATAGTTTACCGTGCATAACAACATGAGTGTTTAGTTTACTGTGTACTACAACATGAGTATATACTATATAGTTTACTGTGTACTACAACATGAGTATATAGTTTACAATGCAATACAACATGAGTGTATAGTTTACCGTGTACTACAACATTAGTGCATAGTCTACAGTGCAATACAGCATCAGTGTAGAGTTTACTGTGTACTACAACATGAGTGTATAGTTTACAGTGTAATACAACATGAGTGTATAGTTTACCGTGTACTATAACATGAGTGTATAGTTTACAGAGCAATACAACATGAGTGTATAATTTACAGAGCAATACAATATGAGTGTATAGTTTACCGTGCAATAAAACATGAGTGTATAGTTTACCGTGTACTACAGCATGAGTGTATAGTTTACCGTGTACTACAGCATGATTGTATAGTTTACAGTGCAATACAACATGAGTGTATAGTTTACAGTGCACTACAACATGAGTGTATAGTTTACAGTGCAATACAACATGAGTGTATAGTTTACCGTGCAATACAACATGAGTGTATAGTTTACCGTGCAATACAACATGAGTGTATTGTTTACTGTGCAATACAACATGAGTGTATAGTTTAATGTGTACTACAACATGAGTGTATAGATGACAGTGCAATACAAAATGAGTGTATAGTTTACCGTGTACTACAACATGAGTGTATAGTTTACCGTGCATTACAACATGAGTGTATAGTTTACAGTGCAATATAGCATGAGTGTATAGTTTACTGTGTACTACAACAGGATTGTATAGTTTACCGTGTACTACAACATGAGTGTATAGTTTACCGTGCATTACAACATGAGTGTATAGTTTACAGTGCAATACAGCATGAGTGTATAGTTTACTGTGTACTACAACATGAATGTATAGTTTACTGTGTATTACAACATGAGTGTATAGTTTACAATGCAATACAGCATGAGTGTATAGTTTACCGTGTACTACAACATGAGTGTATAGTTTACAATGCAATACAACATGAGTGTATAGTTGACCGTGTACTACAACATGAGTGTATAGTCTACCGTGCAATACAACATGAGTGTATAGTTTACTGTGTAATACAACATGAGTGTATAGTTTACAGTGCAATACAACATGAGTGTATAGTTTACCGTGCAATACAACATGAGTGTATAGTTTACCGTGCAATAAAACATGAGTGTATAGTTTACCGTGCAATACAACATGAGTGTATAGTTTACAGTGCAATACAACATGAGTGTATAGTTTACCGTGCAATACAACATGAGTGTATAGTTTACTGTGCAATACAACATGAGTGTATAGTTTACTGTGTACTACAACATGAGTGTATAGTGTACAGTGCAATACAACATGAGTGTATAGTTTACCGTGTACTACAACATGAGTGTATAGTTTACCGTTTTCTTACCACATGGGTGTATAGTTTACAATGCAATACAACATGAGTGTATAGTTTACCGTGTACTACAACATGAGTGTGTAGTTTACCGTGTACTACAACATGAGTGTATAGTTTACCGTGCATTACAACATGACTGTATAGTTTACAGTGCAATATAGCATGAGTGTATAGTTTACTGTGTACTACAACATGAGTGTAGAGTTTACCGTGTACTACAACATGAGTGTATAGTTTACCGTGCATTACAACATGAGTGTATAGTTTACAGTGCAATACAACATGAGTGAATAGTTTACTGTGTACTACAACATGAGTGTATAGTTTACTGTGTACTACAACATGAGTGTATAGTTTACAATGCAATACAGCATGAGTGTATAGTTTACCGTGTACTACAACATGAGTGTATAGTTGACCGTGTACTACAACATGAGTGTATAGTCTACCGTGCAATACAACATGAGAGTATAGTTTACAGTGCAATACAACATGAGTGTATAGTTTACCGTGCAATACAACATGAGTGTATAGTTTACCGTGCAATAAAACATGAGTGTATAGTTTACCGTGCAAGACAACATGAGTGTATAGTTTACAGTGCAATACAACATGAGTGTATAATTTACCGTGTACTACAACATGGGTGTATAGTTTACAGTGCAATACAACATGAGTGTATAGTTTACAATGCAATACAACATGAGTGTATAGTTTAACGTGCAATACAACATGAGTGTATAGTTTAGAATGCAATACAACATGAGTGTATAGTTTACTGTGTACTACAACATGAGTGTATAGTTTACCGTGCACTACAACATGTGTGTATAGTTTACCGTGTACTACAACATGATTGTATAGTATACCGTGCAATACAACATGAGTGTATAGTTTACCGTGTATTACAACATGAGTGTATAGTTTACAGAGCAATACAACATGAGTGTATAGTTTACAGTGTAATACAACATGAGTGTATAGTTTACCGTGTACTACAACATGAGTGTATAGTTTACAGAGCAATACAACATGAGTGTATAGTTTACAGAGCAATACAACATGAGTGTATAGTTTACCGTGCAATACAACATGAGTGTATAGTTTACCGTGTACTACAGCATGAGTGTATAGTTTACAGTGCAATACAACATGAGTGTATAGTTTACAGTGCAATACAACATGAGTGTATAGTTTACAGTGTACTACAACATGAGTGTATAGTTTACAGTGCATTACAACATGAGTGTATAGATTACTGTGTACTTCAACATGAGTGTATAGTGTACAGTGCAATACAACATGAGTGTATAGTTTACCGTGTACTACAACATGAGTGTATAGTTTACCGTTTTCTTACCACATGGGTGTATAGTTTACAATGCAATACAACATGAGTGTATAGTTTACCGTGTACTACAACATGAGTGTGTAGTTTACCGTGTACAACAACATGAGTGTATAGTTTACAGTGCAATATAGCATGAGTGTATAGTTTACCGTGCAATACAACATGAGTGTATAGTTTACCGTGCAATAAAACATGAGTGTATAGTTTACCGTGCAATACAACATGAGTGTATAGTTTACAGTGCAATACAACATGAGTGTATAGTTTACCGTGTACTACAACATGGGTGTATAGTTTACCGTGTACTACAACATGAGTATATAGTTTACTGTGCAATACAACATGAGTGTATAGTTTACAATGCAATACAACATGAGTGTATAGTTTACCGTGTACTACAACATGAGTGTATAGTTTACTGTGTACTACAACATGAGTGTATAGTTTACAATGCAATACAACACGAGTGTATAGTCTACAGTGTACTACAACATGAGTGTATAGTCTACAGTACAATACAACATGAGTGTATAGTTTACCGTGTACTACAACATGAGTGTATAGTTTACAGTGCAATACAACATGAGTGTATAGTTTACCGTGTACTACAACATGAGTGTATAGTTTACAGTGCAATACAACATGAATATATAGTTTACAGTGTACTACAACATGAGTGTATAGTATACCGTGTACTACAACATGAGTGTATAGTTTACTGTGTAATACAACATGAGTGTATAGTTTACAGTGCAATACAACATGAGTGTATAGTTTACCGTGCAATACAACATGAGTGTATAGTTTACAGGGCATTACAACATGAGTGTATAGTTTACCGTGTACTACAACATGAGTGTATAGTTTACAGTGCACTACAACATGAGTGTATAGTCTACAGTGCACTACAACATGAGTGTATAGTATACCGTCTACTACAACATGAGTGTATAGTTTACAGTGTACTACAACATGAGTGTATAGTTTACAATGCAATACAACATGAGTGTATAGTTTACCGTGTACTACAACATGAGTGTATAGTTTACCGTGTACTACAACATGAGTGTATAGTTTACAGTGCAATACAACATGAATATATAGTTTACAGTGTACTAAAACATGAGTGTATAGTTTACCGTGTACTACAACATGAGTGTATAGTTTACTGTGCAATACAACATGAGTGTATAATTTACAGTGCAATACAACATGAGTGTATAGTTTACAGTGCAATACAACATGAGTTTATAGTTTACAATACAATACAACATGAGTGTATAGTTTACCGTGCAATACAACATGTGTGTATAGTTTAGAATGCAATACAACATGAGTGTATAGTTTACTGTGTACTACAACATGAGTGTATAGTTTACCGTGCAATACAACATGTGTGTATAGTTTACCGTGTACTACAACATGATTGTATAGTTTACCGTGCAATACAACATGAGTGTATAGTTTACCGTATACTACAACATGAGTGTATAGTTTATAGAGCAATACAACATGAGTGTATAGTTTACAGTGTAATACAACATGAGTGTATAGTTTACCGTGTACTACAACATGAGTGTATAGTTTACAGAGCAATACAACATGAGTGTATAGTTTACAGAGCAATACAACATGAGTGTATAGTTTACGGTGTACTACAGCATGAGTGTATAGTTTACAGTGCAATACAACATGAGTGTATAGTTTACAGTGCATTACAACATGAGTGTATAGTTTACAGTGCACTACAACATGAGAGTATAGTTTACAGTGCAATACAACATGAGTGTATAGTTTACAGTGCAATACAACATGAGTGTATAGTTTACTGTGCAATACAACATGAGTGTATAGTTTACTGTGTACTACAACATGAGTGTATAGTGTACAGTGCAATACAACATGAGTGTATAGTTTACCGTTTACTACAAAATGAGTGTATAGTTTACCGTTTTCTTACCACAAGGGTGTATAGTTTACAATGCAATACAACATGAGTGTATAGTTTACCGTATACTACAATATGAGGTTATAGTTTACCGTGATCAACAACATGAGTGTATAGTTTACCGTGTACTACAACATGAGTGTATAGTTTACTGTGTAATACAACATGAGTGTATAGTTTACAGTGCAATACAACATGAGTGTATAGTTTACCGTGCAATACAACATGAGTGTATAGTTTACAGGGCATTACAACATGAGTGTATAGTTTACCGTGTACTACAACATGAGTGTATAGTTTACAGTGCACTACAACATGAGTGTATAGTTTACAGTGCACTACAACATGAGTGTATAGTTTACCGTCTACTACAACATGAGTGTATAGTTTACTGGGCAATACAACATGAGTGTATAATTTACCGTGAACTACAAC
Source organism: Archivesica marissinica (assembly GCA_014843695.1). Classification (NCBI taxonomy): domain Eukaryota; kingdom Metazoa; phylum Mollusca; class Bivalvia; order Venerida; family Vesicomyidae; genus Archivesica; species Archivesica marissinica. The sequence goes on along the minus strand of CM026402.1, from coordinate 47,886,119 downwards.
ATGAGTGTATAGTTTACAATGCAATACAACATGAGTGTATAGTTTACCGTGTACTACAACATGAGTGTATAGTTTACCGGGTACTACAACATGAGTGTATAGTTTACCGTGTACTACAACATGAGTGTATAGTTTACCGTGTACTACAACATGAGTGTATAGTTTACCGTGCATTACAACATGAGTGTATAGTTTACAGTGCATTACAACATGAGTGTATAGTTTACCGTGCAATACAACATGAGTGTATAGTTTACTGTGTACTAAAACATGAGTATATAGTATATAGTTTTCTGTGTACTACAACATGAGTATATAGTTTACAGTGCAATACAACATGAGTGTATAGTTTACCGTGTACTACAACATGAGTGTATAGTTTACCGTGTACTACAACATGAGTGTATAGTTTACTGTGTACTACAACATGAGTGTATAGTTTACAGTGCAATACAAAATGAGTGTATAGTTTACAGTGTACTACAACATGAGTGTATAGTTTACCGTGTACTACAACATGAGTGTATAGTTTACCGTGCATTACAACATGAGTGTATAGGTTACAGTGCAATATAGCATGAGTGTATAGTTTACTGTGTACTACAACATGAGTGTATAGTTTACCGTGTACTACAACATGAGTGTATAGTTTACAGTGCAATATAGCATGAGTGTATAGTTTACTGTGTACTACAACATGAGTGTATAGTTTACAATGCAATACAAATTGAGTGTATAATTTACAGCGCAATACAACATGAGTGTATAGTCTACAGTGTACTACAACATGAGTGTATAGTTTACAGTACAATACAACATGAGTGTATAGTTTACCGTGTACTACAACATGAGTGTATAGTTTACAGTGCAATACAACATGAGTGTAAAGTTTACCGTGTACTACAACATGAGTGTATAGTTTACCTTGTACTACAACATGAGTGTATGGTTACCGTGTACTACAACATGGGGGTATAGTTTACAATGCAATACAACATGAGTGTATAGTTTACCGTGTACTACAACATGAGTGTATAGTTTACCGTGTACTACAACATGAGTGTATAGTTTACCGTGTACTACAACATGAGTGTATAGTGTACTGTGTACTACAACATGAGTGTATAGTTTACCGTGCAATACAACATGAGTGTACAGTTTACCGTCTACTACAACATGAGTGTATAGTTTACTGTGCAATACAACATGAGTGTATAATTTACAGTGCAATACAACATGAGTGTATATTTTACCGTCTACTACAACATGAGTGTATAGTATACTGTGCAATACAACATGAGTGTATAGTTTACCGTGTACTACAACAAGAGTGTATAGTTTACAATACAATATAACATGAGTGTATAGTTTACCGTGTACTACAACATGAGTGTATAGTTTACCGTGTACTACAACATGAGTGTATAGTTTACCGTGCAATACAACATGAGTGTATAGTTTACAGTGCAATACAACATGAGTGTATAGTTTACCGTGTACTACAACATGAGTGTATAGTTTACAGTGCAATACAACATGAGTGTATAGTTTACCGTGTACTACAACATGAGTGTATAGTTTACCGTGCAATACAACATGAGTGTATAGTTTACCGTGCATTACAACATGAGTGTATAGTTTACCGTGCAATACAACATGAGTGTATAGTTTACTGTGTACTACAACATGAGTGTATAGTTTACTGTGCACTACAACATGAGTGTATAGTTTACAGTGCAATACAACATGAGTGTATAGTTTACCGTGTACTACAACATGAGTGTATAGTTTACAGTGCAATACAGCATGAGTGTATAGTTTACTGTGTACTACAACATGAGTGTATAGTTTACTGTGTACTACAACATGAGTGTATAGTTTACCGTGTACTACAACATGAGTGTATAGTTTACCGTGCAATACAACATGAGTGTATAGTTTACCGTGTACTACAACATGAGTGTATAGTTTACCGTGTACTACAACATGAGTGTATAGTTTACCGTGCACTACAACATGAGTGTATAGTTTACAGTGCAATACAACATGAGTGTATAGTTTACCGTGTACTACAACATGAGTGTATAGTTTACCGTGTACTACAACATGAGTGTATAGTTTACCGTGCATTACAACATGAGTGTATAGTTTACAGTGCAATACAACATGAGTGTATAGTTTACTGTGTACTACAACATGAGTTATAGTTTACGTGATACAACATGAGTGTATAGTTTACAGTGCAATACAACATGAGTGTATAGTTTACCGTGTACTACAACATGAGTGTATAGTTTACCGTGCAATACAACATGAGTGTATAGTTTACCGTGCAATACAACATGAGTGTATAGTTTACTGTGTAATACAACATGAGTGTATAGTTTACAGTGCAATACAACATGAGTGTATAGTTTACCGTGCAATACAACATGAGTGTATAGTTTACCGTGCAATACAACATGAGTGTATAGTTTACCGTGCAATACAACATGAGTGTATATTTTACAGTGCAATACAACATGAGTGTATAGTTTACCGTGTAATACAGCATGAATGTATAGTTTACCGTGTACTACAACATGAGTGTATAGTTTACCGCGTACTACATCATGAGTATATAGTTTACAGTGTACTACAACATGAGTGTATAGTTTACAGTGCACTACAACATGAGTGTATAGTTTACCGTGCAATACAACATGGGTGTATAGTTTACCGTGTATTACAACATGAGTGTATAGTTTACCGTGCAATACAACATGAGTATATAGTTTACAGTGTACTACAACATGAGTGTATAGTTTACAGTGCAATGCAACATGAATATATAGTTTACTGTGTACTACAACATGAGTGTATAGTTTATAGTGCAATACAACATGAGTGTATAGTTTACCGTGCAATACTGCATGAGTGTATAGTTTACCGTGTACTACAACATGAGTGTATAGTTTACTGTGCAATACAACATGAGTGTATAGTTTACCGTACAATACAACATGAGTGTATAGTTTACTGTGCAATACAACATGAGTGTATAGTTTACCGTGTACTACAACATGAGTATATAGTTTACTGTGCAATACAACATGAGTGTATAGTTTACAATGCAATACAACATGAGTGTATAGTTTACCGTGTACTACAACATGAGTTTATAGTTTACTGTGTTCTACAACATGAGTTTATAGTTTACAATGCAATACAACATGAGTGTATAGTCTACAGTGTACTACAACATGAGTGTATAGTTTACAGTACAATACAACATGAGTGTATAGTTTTCCGTGTACTACAACTTGAGTTTATAGTCTACAGTGCAATACAACATGAGTGTATAGTATACCGTGTACTACAACATGAGTGTATAGTTTATAGTGCAATACAACATGAGTGTATAGTTTACTGTGTACTACAACATGAGTGTATAGTTTACAGTGCAATACAACATGAGTATATAATTTACTGTGTACTACAACATGAGTGTATAGTTTATAGTGCAATACAACATGAGTGTATAGTTTACCGTGCAATACAGCATGAGTGTATAGTTTACCGTGCAATACAACATGAGTGTATAGTTTACCGTGCAATACAACATGAGTGTATAGTTTACCGTGCAATACAGCATGAGTGTATAGTTTACTTGTACTACAACATGAGTGTATAGTTTACTGTCCAATACAACATGAGTGTATAGTTTACCGTACAATACAACATTAGTGTATAGTTTACTGTGCAATACAACATGAGTGTATAGTTTACCGTGTACTACAACATGAGTGTATAGTTTACTGTGTACTACAACATGAGTGTATAGTTTACAATGCAATACAACATGAGTTTATAATTTACAGCCCAATACAACATGAGTGTATAGTCTACAGTGTACTACAACATGAGTGTATAGTTTACAGTACAATACAACATGAGTGTATAGTTTACCGTGTACTACAACATGAGTGTATAGTTTACCGTGGACTAGAACATGAGTGTATAGTTTACAGTGCAATACAACATGAGTGTACAGTTTACCGTGTACTACAACATGAGTGTATAGTTTACCTTGTACTACAACATGAGTGTATAGTTTACCGTGTACTACAACATGGGGGTATAGTTTACAATGCAATACAACATGAGTGTATAGTTTACCGTGTACTACAACATGAGTGTATAGTTTACCGTGTAGTACAACATGAGTGTATAGTTTACCGTGTACTACAACATGAGTGTATAGTTTACTGTGTACTACAACATGAGTGTATAGTTTACCTTGCAATACAACAAGAGTGTATAGTTTACCGTCTACTACAACATGAGTGTATAGTTTACTGTGCAATACAACATGAGTGTATAGTTTACCGTGTACTACAACATGAGTGTATAGTTTACAATACAATACAACATGAGTGTATAGTTTACCGTGCAATACAACATGAGTGTATAGTTTACCGTGCAATACAACATGAGTGTATAGTTTACCGTGCAATACAGCATGAGTGTACAGTTTACTGTGTACTACAACATGAATGTATAGTTTACTGTGCAATACAACATGAGTGTATAGTTTACCGTACAATACAACATGAGTGTATAGTTTACTGTGCAATACAACATGAGTGTATAGTTTACCGTGTAATACAACATGAGTGTATAGTTTACCGTGTACTACGACATGAGTGTATAGTTTACAGAGCAATACAACATGAGTGTATAGTTTACCGTGTACTACAACATGAGTGTATAGTTTACCGTGCATTACAACATGAGTGTATAGTGTACAGTGCATTACAACTTGAGTGTATAGTTTACCGTGCAATACAACATGAGTGTATAGTTTACTGTATACTACAACATGCAACATGAGTATACAGTATATAGTTTACTGTGTACTACAACATGAGTATATAGTTAACAGTGCAATACAACATGAGTGTATAGTTTACCGTGTACTACAACATTAGTGTATATTTTACAGTGCAATACAGCATGAGAGTATAGTTTACTGTGTACTACAACATGAGTGTTTAGTTTACTGTGTACTACAACATGAGTGTATAGTTTACCGTGTACTACAACATGAGTGTATAGTTTACCGTGCAATACAACATGAGTGTATAGTTTACTTGTACTACAACATGAGTGTATAGTTTACCGTGTACTTCAACATGAGTGTATAGTTTACCGTGCATTACAACATGAGTGTATAGTTTACAGTGCAATATAGCATGAGTGTATAGTTTACTGTGTACTTCAACATGAATGTATAGTTTACCGTGTACTACAGCATGAGTGTATAGTTTACCGTGCATTACAACATGAGTATATAGTTTACAGTGCAATACAGCATGAGTGTATAGTTTACTGTGTAATACAACATGAGTGTATAGTTTACAATGCAATACAGCATGAGTGTATAGTTTACCGTGTACTATAACATGAGTGTATAGTTGACCGTGTTCTACAACATGAGTGTATAGTCTACCGTGCAATACAACATGAGTGTAAAGTGTACTGTGTAATACAACATGAGTGTATAGTTTACAGTGCAATACAACATGAGTGTATAGTTTACCGTGCAATACAACATGAGTGTATAGTTTACCGTGCAATACAACATGAGTGTATAGTTTACCATGCAATACAACATGAGTGTATATTTTACAGTGCAATACAACATGAGTGTATAGTTTACCGTGTAATACAGCATGAATGTATAGTTTACCGTGTACTACAACATGAGTGTATAGTTTACCGCGTACTACATCATGAGTATATAGTTTACAGTGTACTACAACATGAGTGTATAGTTTACAGTGCACTACAACATGAGTGTATAGTTTACCGTGCAATACAACATGGGTGTATAGTTTACCGTGTATTACAACATGAGTGTATTATTTACCGTGCAATACAACATGAGTATATAGTTTACAGTGTACTACAACATGAGTGAATAGTTTACAGTGCAATGCAACATGAATATATAGTTTACTGTGTACTACAACATGAGTGTATAGTTTATAGTGCAATACAACATGAGTGTATAGTTTACCGTGCAATACTGCATGAGTGTATAGTTTACCGTGTACTACAACATGAGTGTATAGTTTACTGTGCAATACAACATGAGTGTATAGTTTACCGTACAATACAACATGAGTGTATAGTTTACTGTGCAATACAACATGAGTGTATAGTTTATTGTGTACTACAACATGAGTGTATAGTTTACCGTGTACTACAACATGAGTGTATAGTTTACCGTGCAATACAACATGAGTGTATAGTTTACTTGTACTACAACATGAGTGTATAGTTTACCGTGTACTTCAACATGAGTGTATAGTTTACCGTGCATTACAACATGAGTGTATAGTTTACAGTGCAATATAGCATGAGTGTATAGTTTACTGTGTACTACAACATGAATGTATAGTTTACCGTGTACTACAGCATGAGTGTATAGTTTACCGTGCATTACAACATGAGTATATAGTTTACAGTGCAATACAGCATGAGTGTATAGTTTACTGTGTAATACAACATGAGTGTATAGTTTACAATGCAATACAGCATGAGTGTATAGTTTACCGTGTACTATAACATGAGTGTATAGTTGACCGTGTTCTACAACATGAGTGTATAGTCTACCGTGCAATACAACATGAGTGTAAAGTGTACTGTGTAATACAACATGAGTGTATAGTTTACAGTGCAATACAACATGAGTGTATAGTTTACCGTGCAATACAACATGAGTGTATAGTTTACCGTGCAATACAACATGAGTGTATAGTTTACCATGCAATACAACATGAGTGTATATTTTACAGTGCAATACAACATGAGTGTATAGTTTACCGTGTAATACAACATGAGTGTATAGTTTACCGCGTACTACATCATGAGTATATAGTTTACAGTGTACTACAACATGAGTGTATAGTTTACAGTGCACTACAACATGAGTGTATAGTTTACCGTGCAATACAACATGGGTGTATAGTTTACCGTGTATTACAACATGAGTGTATTATTTACCGTGCAATACAACATGAGTATATAGTTTACAGTGTACTACAACATGAGTGAATAGTTTACAGTGCAATGCCACATGAATATATAGTTTACTGTGTACTACAACATGAGTGTATAGTTTATAGTGCAATACAACATGAGTGTATAGTTTACCGTGCAATACTGCATGAGTGTATAGTTTACCGTGTACTACAACATGAGTGTATAGTTTACTGTGCAATACAACATGAGTGTATAGTTTACCGTACAATACAACATGAGTGTATAGTTTACTGTGCAATACAACATGAGTGTATAGTTTACCGTGTACTACAACATGAGTATATAGTTTACTGTGCAATACAACATGAGTGTATAGTTTACAATGCAATACAACATGAGTGTATAGTTTACCGTGTACTACAACATGAGTTTATAGTTTACTGTGTTCTACAACATGAGTTTATAGTTTACAATGCAATACAACATGAGTGTATAGTCTACAGTGTACTACAACATGAGTGTATAGTTTACAGTACAATACAACATGAGTGTATAGTTTTCCGTGTACTACAACTTGAGTTTATAGTCTACAGTGCAATACAACATGAGTGTATAGTTTACCGTGTACTACAACATGAGTGTATAGTTTATAGTGCAATACAACATGAGTGTATAGTTTACTGTGTACTACAACATGAGTGTATAGTTTACAGTGCAATACAACATGAGTATATAATTTACTGTGTACTACAACATGAGTGTATAGTTTATAGTGCAATACAACATGAGTGTATAGTTTACCGTGCAATACAGCATGAGTGTATAGTTTACCGTGCAATACAACATGAGTGTATAGTTTACCGTGCAATACAACATGAGTGTATAGTTTACCGTGCAATACAGCATGAGTGTATAGTTTACTTGTACTACAACATGAGTGTATAGTTTACTGTCCAATACAACATGAGTGTATAGTTTACCGTACAATACAACATTAGTGTATAGTTTACTGTGCAATACAACATGAGTGTATAGTTTACCGTGTACTACAACATGAGTGTATAGTTTACTGTGTACTACAACATGAGTGTATAGTTTACAATGCAATACAACATGAGTTTATAATTTACAGCGCAATACAACATGAGTGTATAGTCTACAGTGTACTACAACATGAGTGTATAGTTTACAGTGCAATACAACATGAGTGTATAGTTTACCGTGTACTACAACATGAGTGTATAGTTTACAGTGTACTACAACATGAGTGTATAGTTTACCGTGCACTACAACATGAGTGTATAGTTTACAGTGCAATACAACATGAGTGTACAGTTTACCGTGTACTACAACATGAGTGTATAGTTTACCTTGTACAACATGAGTGTATAGTTTACCGTGTACTACAACATGGGGGTATAGTTTACATGCAATACAACATGAGTGTATAGTTTACCGTGTACTACAACATGAGTGTATAGTTTACCGTGTACTACAACATGAGTGTATAGTTTACCGTGTACTACAACATGAGTGTATAGTTTACTGTGTACTACAACATGAGTGTATAGTTTACCTTGCAATACAACATGAGTGTATAGTTTACCGTCTACTACAACATGAGTGTATAGTTTACTGTGCAATACAACATGAGTGTATAGTTTACCGTGTACTACAACATGAGTGTATAGTTTACAATACAATACAACATGAGTGTATAGTTTACCGTGCAATACAACATGAGTGTATAATTTACCGTGCAATACAACATGAGTGTATAGTTTACCGTTCAATACAGCATGAGTGTACAGTTTACTGTGTACTACAACATGAATGTATAGTTTACTGTGCAATACAACATGAGTGTATAGTTTACCGTACAATACAACATGAGTGTATAGTTTACTGTGCAATACAACATGAGTGTATAGTTTACCGTGTAATACAGCATGCATGTATAGTTTACCGTGTACTACAACATGAGTGTATAGTTTACCGTGTACTACATCATGAGTATATAGTTTACAGTGTACTACAACATGAGTGTATAGTTTACAGTGCACTACAACATGAGTGTATAGTTTACCGTGCAATACAACATGGGTGTATAGTTTACCGTGTATTACAACATGAGTGTATAGTTTACCGTGCAATACAACATTAGTATATAGTTTACAGTGTACTACAACATGAGTGTATAGTTTACAGTGCAATGCAACATGAATATATAGTTTACTGTGTACTACAACATGAGTGTATAGTTTATAGTGCAATACAACATGAGTGTATAGTTTACCGTGCAATACTGCATGAGTGTATAGTTTACCGTGTACTACAACATGAGTGTATAGTTTACTGTGCAATACAACATGAGTGTATAGTTTACCGTACAATACAACATGAGTGTATAGTTTACTGTGCAATACAACATGAGTGTATAGTTTACCGTGTACTACAACATGAGTATATAGTTTACTGTGCAATACAACATGAGTGTATAGTTTACAATGCAATACAACATGAGTGTATAGTTTACCGTGTACTACAACATGAGTTTATAGTTTACTGTGTTCTACAACATGAGTTTATAGTTTACAATGCAATAAAACATGAGTATATAGTCTACAGTGTACTACAACATGAGTGTATAGTTTACAGTACAATACAACATGAGTGTATAGTTTTCCGTGTACTACAACTTGAGTTTATAGTTTACAGTGCAATACAACATGAGTGTATAGTTTACCGTGTACTACAACATGAGTGTATAGTTTATAGTGCAATACAACATGAGTGTATAGTTTACAGTGTACTACAACATGAGTGTATAGTTTACAGTGCAATACAACATGAGTATATAGTTTACTGTGTACTACAACATGAGTGTATAGTTTATAGTGCAATACAACATGAGTGTATAGTTTACCGTGCAATACAGCATGAGTGTATAGTTTACCGTGCAATACAACATGATGTATAGTTTACCGTGCAATACAACATGAGTGTATAGTTTACCGTGCAATACAGCATGAGTGTATAGTTTACTGTGTACTACAACATGAGTGTATAGTTTACTGTGCAATACAACATGAGTGTATAGTTTACCGTACAATACAACATGAGTGTATAGTTTACTGTGCAATACAACATGAGTGTATAGTTTACCGTGTACTACAACAGGAGTATATAGTTTTCTGTGCAATACAACATGAGTGTACAGTTTACAATGCAATACAACATGAGTGTATAGTTTACCGTGTACTACAACATGAGTGTATAGTTTACTGTGTACTACAACATGAGTGTATAGTTTACTATGCAATACAACATGAGTGTATAATTTACAGCGCAATACAACATGAGTGTATAGTCTACAGTGTACTACAACATGAGTGTATAGTTTACAGTACAATACAACATGAGTGTATAGTTTACCGTGTACTACAACATGAGTGTATAGTTTACAGTGCAATACAACATGAGTGTACAGTTTACCGTGTACTACAACATGAGTGTATAGTTTACCTTGTACTACAACATGAGTGTATAGTTTACCGTGTACTACAACATGGGTTATAGTTTACAATGCAATACAACATGAGTGTATAGTTTACCGTGTACTACAACATGAGTGTATAGTTTACCGTGTACTACAACATGAGTGTATAGTTTACCGTGTACTACAACATGAGTGTATAGTTTACTGTGTACTACAACATGAGTGTATAGTTTACCGTGCAATACAACATGAGTGTATAGTTTACCGTCTACTACAACATGAGTGTATAGTTTACTGTGCAATACAACATGAGTGTATAGTTTACCGTGTACTACAACATGAGTGTATAGTTTACAATACAATACAACATGAGTGTATAGTTTACCGTGCAATACAACATGAGTGTATAGTTTACCGTGCAATACAACATGAGTGTATAGTTTACCGTGCAATACAGCATGAGTGTATAGTTTACTGTGTACTACAACATGAGTGTATAGTTTACTGTGCAATACAACATGAGTGTATAGTTTACCGTGTAATACACATGAATGTATAGTTTACCGTGTACTACAACATGAGTGTATAGTTTACCGTGTACTACAACATGAGTATATAGTTTACAGTGTACTACAACATGAGTGTATAGTTTATAGTGCACTACAACATGAGTGTATAGTTTACCGTGCAATACAACATGAGTGTATAGTTTACCGTGTATTACAACATGAGTGTATAGTTTACCGTGCAATACAACATGAGTGTATAGTTTACCGTGTACTACAACATGAGTGTATAGTTTACCGTGATACACAATGCAATACACATGAGTGTATAGTTTACCGTGTACTACAACATAGGATAGTTTACCGTGTACTACAACATGAGTGTATAGTTTACTGTCCAATACAACATGAGTGTATAGTTTACCGTGTACTACAACATGAGTGTATAGTTTACTGTGCAATACAACATGAGTGTATAGTTTACCGTGTACTACAACATGAGTGTATAGTTTACTGTGTACTACAACATGAGTGTATAGTTTACAATGCAATACAACATGAGTTTATAATTTACAGCGCAATACAACATGAGTGTATAGTCTACAGTGTACTACAACATGAGTGTATAGTTTACAGTACAATACAACATGAGTGTATAGTTTACCGTGTACTACAACATGAGTGTATAGTTTACAGTGCAATACAACATGAGTGTATAGTTTACCGTGGACTAGAACATGAGTGTATAGTTTACAGTGCAATACAACATGAGTGTACAGTTTACCGTGTACTACAACATGAGTGTATAGTTTACCTTGTACTACAACATGAGTGTATAGTTTACCGTGTACTACAACATGGGGGTATAGTTTACAATGCAATACAACATGAGTGTATAGTTTACCGTGTACTACAACATGAGTGTATAGTTTACCGTGTAGTACAACATGAGTGTATAGTTTACCGTGTACTACAACATGAGTGTATAGTTTACTGTGTACTACAACATGAGTGTATAGTTTACCTTGCAATACAACAAGAGTGTATAGTTTACCGTCTACTACAACATGAGTGTATAGTTTACTGTGCAATACAACATGAGTGTATAGTTTACCGTGTACTACAACATGAGTGTATAGTTTACAATACAATACAACATGAGTGTATAGTTTACCGTGCAATACAACATGAGTGTATAGTTTACCGTGCAATACAACATGAGTGTATAGTTTACCGTTCAATACAGCATGAGTGTACAGTTTACTGTGTACTACAACATGAATGTATAGTTTACTGTGCAATACAACATGAGTGTATAGTTTACCGTACAATACAACATGAGTGTATAGTTTACTGTGCAATACAACATGAGTGTATAGTTTACCGTGTAATACAGCATGCATGTATAGTTTACCGTGTACTACAACATGAGTGTATAGTTTACCGTGTACTACATCATGAGTATATAGTTTACAGAGTACTACAACATGAGTGTATAGTTTACAGTGCACTACAACATGAGTGTATAGTTTACCGTGCAATACAACATGGGTGTATAGTTTACCGTGTATTACAACATGAGTGTATAGTTTACCGTGCAATACAACATTAGTATATAGTTTACAGTGTACTACAACATGAGTGTATAGTTTACAGTGCAATGCAACATGAATATATAGTTTACTGTGTACTACAACATGAGTGTATAGTTTATAGTGCAATACAACATGAGTGTATAGTTTACCGTGCAATACTGCATGAGTGTATAGTTTACCGTGTACTACAACATGAGTGTATAGTTTACTGTGCAATACAACATGAGTGTATAGTTTACCGTACAATACAACATGAGTGTATAGTTTACTGTGCAATACAACATGAGTGTATAGTTTACCGTGTACTACAACATGAGTATATAGTTTACTGTGCAATACAACATGAGTGTATTATTTACAATGCAATACAACATGAGTGTATAGTTTACCGTGTACTACAACATGAGTTTATAGTTTACTGTGTTCTACAACATGAGTTTATAGTTTACAATGCAATAAAACATGAGTATATAGTCTACAGTGTACTACAACATGAGTGTATAGTTTACAGTACAATACAACATGAGTGTATAGTTTTCCGTGTACTACAACTTGAGTTTATAGTTTACAGTGCAATACAACATGAGTGTATAGTTTACCGTGTACTACAACATGAGTGTATAGTTTATAGTGCAATACAACATGAGTGTATAGTTTACAGTGTACTACAACATGAGTGTATAGTTTACAGTGCAATACAACATGAGTATATAGTTTACTGTGTACTACAACATGAGTGTATAGTTTATAGTGCAATACAACATGAGTGTATAGTTTACCGTGCAATACAGCATGAGTGTATAGTTTACCGTGCAATACAACATGAGTGTATAGTTTACCGTGCAATACAACATGAGTGTATAGTTTACCGTGCAATACAGCATGAGTGTATAGTTTACTGTGTACTACAACATGAGTGTATAGTTTACTGTGCAATACAACATGAGTGTATAGTTTACCGTACAATACAACATGAGTGTATAGTTTACTGTGCAATACAACATGAGTGTATAGTTTACCGTGTACTACAACAGGAGTATATAGTTTTCTGTGCAATACAACATGAGTGTACAGTTTACAATGCAATACAACATGAGTGTATAGTTTACCGTGTACTACAACATGAGTGTATAGTTTACTGTGTACTACAACATGAGTGTATAGTTTACTATGCAATACAACATGAGTGTATAATTTACAGCGCAATACAACATGAGTGTATAGTCTACAGTGTACTACAACATGAGTGTATAGTTTACAGTACAATACAACATGAGTGTATAGTTTACCGTGTACTACAACATGAGTGTATAGTTTACAGTGCAATACAACATGAGTGTACAGTTTACCGTGTACTACAACATGAGTGTATAGTTTACCTTGTACTACAACATGAGTGTATAGTTTACCGTGTACTACAACATGGTTATAGTTTACAATGCAATACAACATGAGTGTATAGTTTACCGTGTACTACAACATGAGTGTATAGTTTACCGTGTACTACAACATGAGTGTATAGTTTACCGTGTACTACAACATGAGTGTATAGTTTACTGTGTACTACAACATGAGTGTATAGTTTACCTTGCAAACAACATGAGTGTATAGTTTACCGTCTACTACAACATGAGTGTATAGTTTACTGTGCAATACAACATGAGTGTATAGTTTACCGTGTACTACAACATGAGTGTATAGTTTACAATACAATACAACATGAGTGTATAGTTTACCGTGCAATACAACATGAGTGTATAGTTTACCGTGCAATACAACATGAGTGTATAGTTTACCGTGCAATAGAGCATGAGTGTATAGTTTACTGTGTACTACAACATGAGTGTATAGTTTACTGTGCAATACAACATGAGTGTATAGTTTACCGTGTAATACAGCATGAATGTATAGTTTACCGTGTACTACAACATGAGTGTATAGTTTACCGTGTACTATATCATGAGTATATAGTTTACAGTGTACTACAACATGAGTGTATAGTTTATAGTGCACTACAACATGAGTGTATAGTTTACCGTGCAATACAACATGGGTGTATAGTTTACCGTGTATTACAACATGAGTGTATAGTTTACCGTGTACTACAACATGAGTGTATAGTTTACCTTGTACTACAACATGAGTGTATAGTTTACCGTGTACTACAGCATGGGGGTATATTTTACAATGCAATACTACATGAGTGTATAGTTTACCGTGTACTACAACATGAGTGTATAGTTTACCGTGTACTACAACATGAGTGTATAGTTTACCGTGTACTACAACATGAGTGTATAGTTTACTGTGTACTACAACATGAGTGTATAGTTTACCTTGCAATACAACATGAGTGTATAGTTTATCGTCTACTACAACATGAGTGTATAGTTTACTGTGCAATACAACATGAGTGTATAGTTTACCGTGTACTACAACATGAGTGTATAGTTTACAATACAATACAACATGAGTGTATAGTTTACCGTGCAATACAACATGAGTGTATAGTTTACCGTACAATACAACATGAGTGTATAGTTTACCGTGCAATACAGCATGAGTGTATAGTTTACTGTGTACTACAACATGAGTGTATAGTTTACTGTGCAATACAACATGAGTGTATAGTTTACCGTACAATACAACATGAGTGTATAGTTTACTGTGCAATACAACATGAGTGTATAGTTTACCGTGTAATACAGCATGAATGTATAGTTTACCGTGTACTACAACATGAGTGTATAGTTTACCGTGTACTACATCATGAGTATATAGTTTACAGTGTACTACAACATGAGTGTATACTTTACAGTGCACTACAACATGAGTGTATAGTTTACGTGCAATACAACATGGGTGTATAGTTTACCGTGTATTACAACATGAGTGTATAGTTTACCGTGCAATACAACATGAGTATATAGTTTACAGTGTACTACAACATGAGTGTATAGTTTATAGTGCAATACAACATGAGTGTATAGTTTACCGTGCAATACTGCATGAGTGTATAGTTTACCGTGTACTACAACATGAGTGTATAGTTTACTGTGCAATACAACATGAGTGTATAGTTTACCGTACAATACAACATGAGTGTATAGTTTACTGTGCAATACAACATGAGTGTATAGTTTACTGTGTACTACAACATGAGTATATAGTTTACTGTGCAATACAACATGAGTGTATAGTTTACAATGCAATACAACATGAGTGTATAGTTTACCGTGTACTACAACATGAGTTTATAGTTTACTGTGTTCTACAACATGAGTTTATAGTTTACAATGCAATACAACATGAGTGTATAGTCTACAGTGTACTACAACATGAGTGTATAGTTTACAGTACAATACAACATGAGTGTATAGTTTTCCGTGTACTACAACATGAGTGTATAGTTTACTGTGTACTACAACATGAGTGTATAGTTTACAATGCAATACAACATGAGTGTATAATTTACAGCGCAATACAACATGAGTGTATAGTCTACAGTGTACTACAACATGAGTGTATAGTTTACAGTACAATACAACATGAATGTATAGTTTACCGTGTACTACAACATGAGTGTATAGTTTACAGTGCAATACAACATGAGTGTATAGTTTACCGTGTACTACAACATGAGTGTATAGTTTACAGTGCAATACAACATGAGTGTACAGTTTACCGTGTACTACAACATGAGTGTATAGTTTACCTTGTACTACAACATGAGTGTATAGTTTACCGTGTACTACAACATGGGGGTATAGTTTACAATGCAATACAACATGAGTGTATAGTTTACCGTGTACTACAACATGAGTGTATAGTTTACCGTGTACTACAACATGAGTGTATAGTTTACCGTGTACTTCAACATGAGTGTATAGTTTACTGTGTACTACAACATGAGTGTATAGTTTACCGTGCAATACAACATGAGTGTATAGTTTACCGTCTACTACAACATGAGTGTATAGTTTACTGTGCAATACAACATGAGTGTATAGTTTACCGTGTACTACAACATGAGTGTATAGTTTACAATACAGTAAAACATGAGTGTATAGTTTACCGTGTACTACAACATGAGTGTA
Source organism: Archivesica marissinica (assembly GCA_014843695.1). Classification (NCBI taxonomy): domain Eukaryota; kingdom Metazoa; phylum Mollusca; class Bivalvia; order Venerida; family Vesicomyidae; genus Archivesica; species Archivesica marissinica. The sequence goes on along the minus strand of CM026402.1, from coordinate 47,869,393 downwards.
TAGTTTACCGGGTACTACAACATGAGTGTATAGTTTACAGTGCACTACAACATGAGTGTATAGTTTACCGTGCAATACAACATGGGTGTATAGTTTACCGTGTATTACAACATGAGTGTATAGTTTACCGTGCAATACAACATGAGTATATAGTTTACAGTGTACTACAACATGAGTGTATAGTTTACTGTGCAATACAACATGAGTGTATAGTTTACCGTACAATACAACATGAGTGTATAGTTTACTGTGTACTACAACATGGGGGTATAGTTTACAATGCAATACAACATGAGTGTATAGTTTACCGTGTACTACAACATGAGTGTATAGTTTACCGTGTACTACAACATGAGTGTATAGTTTACTGTGTACTACAACATGAGTGTATAGTTTACCTTGCAATACAACATGAGTGTATAGTTTACCGTCTACTACAACATGAGTGTATAGTTTACTGTGCAATACAACATGAGTGTATAGTTTACCGTGTACTACAACATGAGTGTATAGTTTACAATACAATACAACATGAGTGTATAGTTTACCGTGCAATACAACATGAGTGTATAGTTTACCGTGCAATACAACATGAGTGTATAGTTTACCGTGCAATACAGCATGAGTGTATAGTTTACTGTGTACTACAACATGAGTGTATAGTTTACTGTGCAATACAACATGAGTGTATAGTTTACCGTACAATACAACATGAGTGTATAGTTTACTGTGCAATACAACATGAGTGTATAGTTTACGTGATACAACAGAGTTATAGTTCTGCAATACAACAAAAACACACACAATGTATAGTTTACGTGTACTACAACATGAGTATATAGTTTACAGTGCAATACAACATGAGTGTATAGTTACATGCAATACAACATGAGTGTATAGTTTACCGTGTACTACAACATGAGTGTATAGTTTACTGTGTACTACAACATGAGTGTATAGTTTACAATGCAATACAACATGAGTGTATAATTTACAGCGCAATACAACATGAGTGTATAGTCTACAGTGTACTACAACATGAGTGTATAGTTTACAGTCAATACAACATGAGTGTATAGTTTACCGTGTACTCATACAACATGAGTGTATAGTTTACCGTGTACTACAACATGAGTGTATAGTTTACCGTGTACTACAACATGAGTGTATAGTTTACCGTGTACTACAACATGAGTGTATAGTTTACAGTGCAATACAACATGAGTGTATAGTTTACCGTTACTACAACATGAGTGTATAGTTTACAGTGCAATACAACATGAGTGTATAGTTTACCGTGTACTACAACATGAGTGTATAGTTTACCGTGTACTACAACATGAGTGTATAGTTTACCAACAACAAAAACGTGTACTACAACATGAGTGTATAGTTTACCGTGTACTACAACATGAGTGTATAGTTTACCGTGCAATACAACATGAGTGTATAGTTTACAGTGCAATACAACATGAGTGTATAGTTTACTGTGTACTACAACATGAGTGTATAGTTTACCGTGTACTACAACATGAGTGTATAGTTTACAATGCAATACAACATGAGTGTATAGTTTACCGTGTACTACAACATGAGTGTATAGTTTACCGTGTACTACAACATGAGTGTATAGTTTACCGTGCAATACAACATGAGTGTATAGTTTACAGTGCAATACAACATGAGTGTATAGTTTACCGTGCAATACAACATGAGTGTATAGTTTACCGTGCACTACAACATGAGTGTATAGTTTACCGTGCAATACAACATGAGTGTATAGTTTACCGTGCAATACAACATGAGTGTATAGTTTACCGTGTACTACAACATGAGTGTATAGTTTACGTGCAATACAACATGAGTGTATAGTTTACAATGCAATACAACATGAGTGTATAGTTTACCGTGATACAACATATACAACATGAGTGTATAGTTTACTGTGTACTACAACATGAGTGTATAGTTTACAGTGCAATACAACATGAGTGTATAGTTTACCGTGTACTACAACATGAGTGTATAGTTTACCGTGCAATACAACATGAGTGTATAGTTTACCGTGTACTACAACATGAGTGTATAGTTTACAGTGCAATACAACATGAGTGTATAGTTTACCGTGTAATACAACATGAGTGTATAGTTTACCGTGTACTACAACATGAGTGTATAGTTTACAGTGCAATACAACATGAGTGTATAGTTTACAGAGCAATACAACATGAGTGTATAGTTTACCGTGCAATACAACATGAGTGTATAGTTTACCGTGTACTACAACATGAGTGTATAGTTTACAGTGCAATACAACATGAGTGTATAGTTTACAGTGCAATACAACATGAGTGTATAGTTTACAGTGTACTACAACATGAGTGTATAGTTTACAGTGCAATACAACATGAGTGTATAGTTTACTGTGTACTACAACATGAGTGTATAGTTTACAGTGCAATACAACATGAGTGTATAGTTTACCGTGTACTACAACATGAGTGTATAGTTTACCGTTTTCTTACCACATGGGTGTATAGTTTACAATGCAATACAACATGAGTGTATAGTTTACCGTGTACTACAACATGAGTGTGTAGTTTACCGTGTACAACAACATGAGTGTATAGTTTACAGTGCAATATAGCATGAGTGTATAGTTTACCGTGCAATACAACATGAGTGTATAGTTTACCGTGCAATAAAACATGAGTGTATAGTTTACAGTGCAACACAACATGAGTGTATAGTTTACAGTGTACTACAACATGAGTGTATAGTTTACAGTGCATTACAACATGAGTGTATAGTTTACAGTGCACTACAACATGAGAGTATAGTTTACAGTGCAATACAACATGAGTGTATAGTTTACCGTGCAATACAACATGAGTGTATAGTTTACTGTGCAATACAAAATGAGTGTACAGTTTACCGTGTACTACAACATGAGTGTATAGTTTACCGTTTTCTTACCACATGGGTGTATAGTTTACAATGCAATACAACATGAGTGCATAGTTTACCGTGTACTACAACATGAGTGTATAGTTTACCGTGTACTACAACATGAGTGTATAGTTTACTGTGTACTACAACATGAGTGTATAGTTTACAGTGCAATACAACATGAGTGTATAGTTTACCGTGCAATACAACATGAGTGTATAGTTTACCGTGCAATACAACATGAGTGTATAGTTTATTGTGCAATACAACATAAGTGTATAGCTTACTGTGTACTACAACATGAGTGTATAGTTTACAGTGAAATACAACATGAGTGTATAGTCTACCGTGTACTACAACATGAGTGTATAGTTTTCCGTGTACTACAACATGGGTGTATAGTTTACAATGCAATACAACATGAGTGTATAGTTTACAGTGCAATATAGCATGAGTGTATAGTTTACTGTGTACTACAACATGAGTGTATAGTTTACCGTGCATTACAACATGAGTATATAGTTTACAGTGCAATACAGTATGAGTGTATAGTTTACTGTGTACTACAACATGCGTGTATAGTTTACCGTGTACTACAACATGAGTGTATAGTTTACCGTGCATTACAACATGAGTGTATAGTTTACAGTGCAACACAGCATGAGTGTATAGTTTACTGTGTACTACAACATGCGTGTATAGTTTACTGTGTACAACAACATGAGTGTATAGTTTACAATGCAATACAGCATGAGTGTATAGTTTACTGTGTACTACAACATGAGTGTATAGTTTACTGTGTACTACAACATGAGTGTATAGTTTACTGTGCAATACAACATGAGTGTATAGTTTACCGTGTACTACAACATGAGTGTATAGTTTACAGTGCAATACAACATGACTATATAGTTTACCGTGTACTACAACATGGGTGTATAGTTTACAGTGTACTACAACATGAGTGTATAGTTTACAGTGCAAAACAACATGAGTGTATAGTTTACCGTGTACTACAACATGAGTGTATAGTTTACCGGGTACTACAACATGAGTGTATAGTTTACCGTGCAATACAACATGAGTGTATAGTTTACCGTGCAATACAACATGAGTGTATAGTTTACAGTGCAATACAACATGAGTGTATAGTTTACCGTGTACTACAACATGAGTGTATAGTTTACCGTGTACTACAACATGAGTGTATAGTTTACCGTGCAATACAACATGAGTGTATAGTTTACCGTGCATAACAACATGAGTGTTTAGTTTACTGTGTACTACAACATGAGTATATACTATATAGTTTACTGTGTACTACAACATGAGTATATAGTTTACAATGCAATACAACATGAGTGTATAGTTTACCGTGTACTACAACATTAGTGCATAGTCTACAGTGCAATACAGCATCAGTGTAGAGTTTACTGTGTACTACAACATGAGTGTATAGTTTACAGTGTAATACAACATGAGTGTATAGTTTACCGTGTACTATAACATGAGTGTATAGTTTACAGAGCAATACAACATGAGTGTATAATTTACAGAGCAATACAATATGAGTGTATAGTTTACCGTGCAATAAAACATGAGTGTATAGTTTACCGTGTACTACAGCATGAGTGTATAGTTTACCGTGTACTACAGCATGATTGTATAGTTTACAGTGCAATACAACATGAGTGTATAGTTTACAGTGCACTACAACATGAGTGTATAGTTTACAGTGCAATACAACATGAGTGTATAGTTTACCGTGCAATACAACATGAGTGTATAGTTTACCGTGCAATACAACATGAGTGTATTGTTTACTGTGCAATACAACATGAGTGTATAGTTTAATGTGTACTACAACATGAGTGTATAGATGACAGTGCAATACAAAATGAGTGTATAGTTTACCGTGTACTACAACATGAGTGTATAGTTTACCGTGCATTACAACATGAGTGTATAGTTTACAGTGCAATATAGCATGAGTGTATAGTTTACTGTGTACTACAACAGGATTGTATAGTTTACCGTGTACTACAACATGAGTGTATAGTTTACCGTGCATTACAACATGAGTGTATAGTTTACAGTGCAATACAGCATGAGTGTATAGTTTACTGTGTACTACAACATGAATGTATAGTTTACTGTGTATTACAACATGAGTGTATAGTTTACAATGCAATACAGCATGAGTGTATAGTTTACCGTGTACTACAACATGAGTGTATAGTTTACAATGCAATACAACATGAGTGTATAGTTGACCGTGTACTACAACATGAGTGTATAGTCTACCGTGCAATACAACATGAGTGTATAGTTTACTGTGTAATACAACATGAGTGTATAGTTTACAGTGCAATACAACATGAGTGTATAGTTTACCGTGCAATACAACATGAGTGTATAGTTTACCGTGCAATAAAACATGAGTGTATAGTTTACCGTGCAATACAACATGAGTGTATAGTTTACAGTGCAATACAACATGAGTGTATAGTTTACCGTGCAATACAACATGAGTGTATAGTTTACTGTGCAATACAACATGAGTGTATAGTTTACTGTGTACTACAACATGAGTGTATAGTGTACAGTGCAATACAACATGAGTGTATAGTTTACCGTGTACTACAACATGAGTGTATAGTTTACCGTTTTCTTACCACATGGGTGTATAGTTTACAATGCAATACAACATGAGTGTATAGTTTACCGTGTACTACAACATGAGTGTGTAGTTTACCGTGTACTACAACATGAGTGTATAGTTTACCGTGCATTACAACATGACTGTATAGTTTACAGTGCAATATAGCATGAGTGTATAGTTTACTGTGTACTACAACATGAGTGTAGAGTTTACCGTGTACTACAACATGAGTGTATAGTTTACCGTGCATTACAACATGAGTGTATAGTTTACAGTGCAATACAACATGAGTGAATAGTTTACTGTGTACTACAACATGAGTGTATAGTTTACTGTGTACTACAACATGAGTGTATAGTTTACAATGCAATACAGCATGAGTGTATAGTTTACCGTGTACTACAACATGAGTGTATAGTTTACCGTGTACTACAACATGAGTGTATAGTCTACCGTGCAATACAACATGAGAGTATAGTTTACAGTGCAATACAACATGAGTGTATAGTTTACCGTGCAATACAACATGAGTGTATAGTTTACCGTGCAATAAAACATGAGTGTATAGTTTACCGTGCAATACAACATGAGTGTATAGTTTACAGTGCAATACAACATGAGTGTATAATTTACCGTGTACTACAACATGGTTATATTTACAGTGCAATACAACATGAGTGTATAGTTTACAATCAATACAACATGATGTATAGTTTACACTACAACATGAGTGTATAGTTTACGTGTACTACAACATGAGTGTATAGTTTACAGTGCACTACAACATGAGTGTATAGTTTACCGTGTACACAACAAAATACCGTGCAATACAACATGAGTGTATAGTTTACCGTGTATTACAACATGAGTGTATAGTTTACAGTGCAATACAACATGAGTGTATAGTTTACAGTGTAATACAACATGAGTGTATAGTTTACCGTGTACTACAACATGAGTGTATAGTTTACAGAGCATACAACATGAGTGTATAGTTTACAGAGCAATACAACATGAGTGTATAGTTTACCGTGCAATACAACATGAGTGTATAGTTTACCGTGTACTACAGCATGAGTGTATAGTTTACAGTGCAATACAACATGAGTGTATAGTTTACAGTGCAATACAACATGAGTGTATAGTTTACAGTGTACTACAACATGAGTGTATAGTTTACAGTGCAATACAACATGAGTGTATAGATTACCGTGTACTACAACATGAGTGTATAGTTACAGTGCAATACAACATGAGTGTATAGTTTACCGTGTACTACAACATGAGTGTATAGTTTACCGTCTACCACATGGTGTATAGTTTACAATGCAATACAACATGAGTGTATAGTTTACCGTGTACTACAACATGAGTGTGTAGTTTACCGTGTACAACAACATGAGTGTATAGTTTACAGTGCAATACAGCATGAGTGTATAGTTTACCGTGCAATACAACATGAGTGTATAGTTTACCGTGCAATAAAACATGAGTGTATAGTTTACCGTGCAATACAACATGAGTGTATAGTTTACAGTGCAATACAACATGAGTGTATAGTTTACCGTGTACTACAACATGGGTGTATAGTTTACCGTGTACTACAACAGATATATAGTTTACTGTGCAATACAACATGAGTGTATAGTTTACAATGCAATACAACATGAGTGTATAGTTTACCGTGTACTACAACATGAGTGTATAGTTTACTGTGTACTACAACATGAGTGTATAGTTTACAATGCAATACAACATGAGTGTATATCTACAGTACAATACAACATGAGTGTATAGTTTACCGTGTACTACAACATGAGTGTATAGTTTACAGTGCAATACAACATGAGTGTATAGTTTACCGTGTACTACAACATGAGTGTATAGTTTACAGTGCAATACAACATGAATATATAGTTTACAGTGTACTACAACATGAGTGTATAGTATACCGTGTACTACAACATGAGTGTATAGTTTACTGTGTAATACAACATGAGTGTATAGTTTACAGTGCAATACAACATGAGTGTATAGTTTACCGTGCAATACAACATGAGTGTATAGTTTACAGGGCATTACAACATGAGTGTATAGTTTACCGTGTACTACAACATGAGTGTATAGTTTACAGTGCACTACAACATGAGTGTATAGTCTACAGTGCACTACAACATGAGTGTATAGTATACCGTCTACTACAACATGAGTGTATAGTTTACAGTGTACTACAACATGAGTGTATAGTTTACAATGCAATACAACATGAGTGTATAGTTTACCGTGTACTACAACATGAGTGTATAGTTTACCGTGTACTACAACATGAGTGTATAGTTTACAGTGCAATACAACATGAATATATAGTTTACAGTGTACTAAAACATGAGTGTATAGTTTACCGTGTACTACAACATGAGTGTATAGTTTACTGTGCAATACAACATGAGTGTATAATTTACAGTGCAATACAACATGAGTGTATAGTTTACAGTGCAATACAACATGAGTTTATAGTTTACAATACAATACAACATGAGTGTATAGTTTACCGTGCAATACAACATGTGTGTATAGTTTAGAATGCAATACAACATGAGTGTATAGTTTACTGTGTACTACAACATGAGTGTATAGTTTACCGTGCAATACAACATGTGTGTATAGTTTACCGTGTACTACAACATGATTGTATAGTTTACCGTGCAATACAACATGAGTGTATAGTTTACCGTATACTACAACATGAGTGTATAGTTTATAGAGCAATACAACATGAGTGTATAGTTTACAGTGTAATACAACATGAGTGTATAGTTTACCGTGTACTACAACATGAGTGTATAGTTTACAGAGCAATACAACATGAGTGTATAGTTTACAGAGCAATACAACATGAGTGTATAGTTTACGGTGTACTACAGCATGAGTGTATAGTTTACAGTGCAATACAACATGAGTGTATAGTTTACAGTGCATTACAACATGAGTGTATAGTTTACAGTGCACTACAACATGAGAGTATAGTTTACAGTGCAATACAACATGAGTGTATAGTTTACAGTGCAATACAACATGAGTGTATAGTTTACTGTGCAATACAACATGAGTGTATAGTTTACTGTGTACTACAACATGAGTGTATAGTGTACAGTGCAATACAACATGAGTGTATAGTTTACCGTTTACTACAAAATGAGTGTATAGTTTACCGTTTTCTTACCACAAGGGTGTATAGTTTACAATGCAATACAACATGAGTGTATAGTTTACCGTATACTACAATATGAGGTTATAGTTTACCGTGATCAACAACATGAGTGTATAGTTTACCGTGTACTACAACATGAGTGTATAGTTTACTGTGTAATACAACATGAGTGTATAGTTTACAGTGCAATACAACATGAGTGTATAGTTTACCGTGCAATACAACATGAGTGTATAGTTTACAGGGCATTACAACATGAGTGTATAGTTTACCGTGTACTACAACATGAGTGTATAGTTTACAGTGCACTACAACATGAGTGTATAGTTTACAGTGCACTACAACATGAGTGTATAGTTTACCGTCTACTACAACATGAGTGTATAGTTTACTGGGCAATACAACATGAGTGTATAATTTACCGTGAACTACAACATGAGTGTATAGTTTACAATGCAATACAACATGAGTGTATAGTTTACCGTGTACTACAACATGAGTGTATAGTTTACCGGGTACTACAACATGAGTGTATAGTTTACCGTGTACTACAACATGAGTGTATAGTTTACCGTGTACTACAACATGAGTGTATAGTTTACCGTGCATTACAACATGAGTGTATAGTTTACAGTGCATTACAACATGAGTGTATAGTTTACCGTGCAATACAACATGAGTGTATAGTTTACTGTGTACTAAAACATGAGTATATAGTATATAGTTTTCTGTGTACTACAACATGAGTATATAGTTTACAGTGCAATACAACATGAGTGTATAGTTTACCGTGTACTACAACATGAGTGTATAGTTTACCGTGTACTACAACATGAGTGTATAGTTTACTGTGTACTACAACATGAGTGTATAGTTTACAGTGCAATACAAAATGAGTGTATAGTTTACAGTGTACTACAACATGAGTGTATAGTTTACCGTGTACTACAACATGAGTGTATAGTTTACCGTGCATTACAACATGAGTGTATAGGTTACAGTGCAATATAGCATGAGTGTATAGTTTACTGTGTACTACAACATGAGTGTATAGTTTACCGTGTACTACAACATGAGTGTATAGTTTACAGTGCAATATAGCATGAGTGTATAGTTTACTGTGTACTACAACATGAGTGTATAGTTTACAATGCAATACAAATTGAGTGTATAATTTACAGCGCAATACAACATGAGTGTATAGTCTACAGTGTACTACAACATGAGTGTATAGTTTACAGTACAATACAACATGAGTGTATAGTTTACCGTGTACTACAACATGAGTGTATAGTTTACAGTGCAATACAACATGAGTGTAAAGTTTACCGTGTACTACAACATGAGTGTATAGTTTACCTTGTACTACAACATGAGTGTATGGTTACCGTGTACTACAACATGGGGGTATAGTTTACAATGCAATACAACATGAGTGTATAGTTTACCGTGTACTACAACATGAGTGTATAGTTTACCGTGTACTACAACATGAGTGTATAGTTTACCGTGTACTACAACATGAGTGTATAGTGTACTGTGTACTACAACATGAGTGTATAGTTTACCGTGCAATACAACATGAGTGTACAGTTTACCGTCTACTACAACATGAGTGTATAGTTTACTGTGCAATACAACATGAGTGTATAATTTACAGTGCAATACAACATGAGTGTATATTTTACCGTCTACTACAACATGAGTGTATAGTATACTGTGCAATACAACATGAGTGTATAGTTTACCGTGTACTACAACAAGAGTGTATAGTTTACAATACAATATAACATGAGTGTATAGTTTACCGTGTACTACAACATGAGTGTATAGTTTACCGTGTACTACAACATGAGTGTATAGTTTACC
>CM026402.1:47767921-47857702 GCA_014843695.1 Archivesica marissinica | reverse complement strand
ACAGTGTAATACAGCATGAGTGTATAGTTTACCGTGTACTACAACATGGGTGTATAGTTTACAGTGTAATACAACATGAGTGTATAGTTTACAGTGTACTACAACATGAGTGTATAGTTTACCGTGTACTACAACATGAGTGTATAGTTTACCGTGTACTTCAACATGAGTGTATAGTTTACTGTGTAATACAACATGAGTGTATAGTTTACCGTGCAATACAACATGAGTGTATAGTTTACCGTGTACTACAACATGAGTGTATAGTTTACTGTGCAATACAACATGAGTGTATAGTTTACCGTGTACTACAACATGAGTGTATAGTTTACAGTGCAATACAACATGAGTGTATAGTTTACTGTGTACTACAACATGAGTGTATAGTTTACTGTGTACTACAACATGAGTGTATAGTTTACAGTGCAATACAACATGAGTGTATAGTTTACCGTGTAATACAACATGAGTGTATAGTTTACCGTGCATTACAACATGAGTGTATAGTTTACAGTGCAATACAACATGAGTGTATAGTTTACAGTGTACTACAACATGAGTGTATAGTTTACTGTGCAATACAACATGAGTGAATAGTTTACAATGCAATACAACATGAGTGTATAGTTTACCGTGTACTACAACATGAGTGTATAGTTTACCGTGTACTACAACATGAGTGTATAGTTTACTGTGCAATACAACATGAGTGTATAGTTTACAGTGCAATACAACATGAGTGTATAGTTTACAGTGCAATACAACATGAGTGTATAGTTTACAGTGCAATACAACATGAGTGTATAGTTTACCGTGTACTACAACATGAGTGTATAGTTTACAGTGCAATACAGCATGAGTGTATAGTTTACCGTGTACTACAACATGAGTGTATAGTTTACCGTGTAATACAACATGAGTGTATAGTTTACTGTGTAATACAACATGAGTGTATAGTTTACTGTGCAATACAACATGAGTGTATAGTTTACCGTGCAATACAACATGAGTGTATAGTTTACAGTGTACTACAACATGAGTGTATAGTTTACCGTGTACTACAACATGAGTGTATAGTTTACCGTGTACTACAACATGAGTGTATAGTTTACAGTGCAATACAACATGAGTGTATAGTTTACCGTGTACTACAACATGAGTGTATAGTTTACAGTGCAATACAACATGAGTGTATAGTTTACCGTGCAATACAACATGAGTGTATAGTTTACCGTGTACTACAACATGAGTGTATAGTTTACTGTGTACTACAACATGAGTGTATAGTTTACAGTGCAATACAACATGAGTGTATAGTTTACCGTGTACTACAACATGAGTGTATAGTTTACTGTGCAATACAACATGAGTGTATAGTTTACCGTGTTGTGTATAGTTACTGTATACAACATGAGTGTATAGTTTACCGTGTACTACAACATGAGTGTATAGTTTACAATGCAGTACAACATGAGTGTATAGTTTACCGTGTACTACAACATGAGTGTATAGTTTACCGTGTATACAACATGAGTGTATAGTTTACGTGCAATACAACATGAGTGTATAGTTTACCGTGTATACAACATGAGTGTATAGTTTACGTGTATACAACATGAGTGTATAGTTTACCGTGTATCACATGAGTTATAGTTTACGTACTACAACATGAGTGTATAGTTTACAGTACACTACAAAATAAGTGTATAGTTTACCGTGCAATACAACATGGGTGTATAGTTTACCGTGTACTACAACATGAGTGTATAGTTTACAGTGCAATGCAACATGAATATACAGTTTACTGTGTACTACAACATGAGTGTATAGTTTATAGTGCAATACAACATGAGTGTATAGTTTACCGTGCAATACTGCATGAGTGTATAGTTTACCGTGTACTACAACATGAGTGTATAGTTTACTGTGCAATACAACATGAGTGTATAGTTTAACGTACAATACAACATGAGTGTATAGTTTACTGTGCAATACAACATGAGTGTATAGTTTACCGTGTACTACAACATGAGTATATAGTTTACTGTGCAATACAACATGAGTGTATAGTTTACAATGCAATACAACATGAGTGTATAGATTACCGTGTACTACAACATGAGTTTATAGTTTACTGTGTTCTACAACATGAGTTTATAGTTTACAATGCAATACAACATGAGTGTATAGTCTACAGTGTACTACAACATGAGTGTATAGTTTACAGTACAATACAACATGAGTGTATAGTTTTCCGTGTACTACAACTTGAGTTTATAGTTTACAGTGCAATACAACATGAGTGTATAGTTTACCGTGTACTACAACATGAGTGTATAGTTTATAGTGCAATACAACATGAGTGTATAGTTTACAGTGTACTACAACATGAGTGTATAGTTTACAGTGCAATACAACATGAGTATATAGTTTACTGTGTACTACAACATGAGTGTATAGTTTATAGTGCAATACAACATGAGTGTATAGTTTACCGTGCAATACAGCATGAGTGTATAGTTTACCGTGCAATACAACATGAGTGTATAGTTTACCGTGCAATACAACATGAGTGTATAGTTTACCGTGCAATACAGCATGAGTGTATAGTTTACTGTGTACTACAACATGAGTGTATAGTTTACTGTGCAATACAACATGAGTGTATAGTTTACCGTACAATACAACATGAGTGTATAGTTTACTGTGCAATACAACATGAGTGTATAGTTTACCGTGTACTACAACAGGAGTATATAGTTTTCTGTGCAATACAACATTAGTGTATAGTTTACCGTGTACTACAACATGAGTGTATAGTTTACTGTGTACTACAACATGAGTGTATAGTTTACAATGCAATACAACATGAGTGTATAATTTACAGCGCAATACAACATGAGTGTATAGTCTACAGTGTACTACAACATGAGTGTATAGTTTACAGTACAATATAACATGAGTGTATAGTTTACCGTGTACTACAACATGAGTGTATAGTTTACAGTGCAATACAACATGAGTATAGTTTACCGTGTACTACAACATGAGTGTATAGTTTACAGTGCAATACAACATGAGTGTACAGTTTACCGTGTACTACAACATGAGTGTATAGTTTACCTTGTACTACAACATGAGTGTATAGTTTACCGTGTACTACAACATGGGGGTATAGTTTACAATGCAATACAACATGAGTGTATAGTTTACCGTGTACTACAACATGAGTGTATAGTTTACCGTGTACTACAACATGAGTGTATAGTTTACCGTGTACTACAACATGAGTGTATAGTTTACTGTGTACTACAACATGAGTGTATAGTTTACCGTGCAATACAACATGAGTGTATAGTTTACCGTCTACTACAACATGAGTGTATAGTTTACTGTGCAATACAACATGAGTGTATAGTTTACCGTGTACTACAACATGAGTGTATAGTTTACAATACAATACAACATGAGTGTATAGTTTACCGTGCAATACAACATGAGTGTATAGTTTACCGTGCAATACAACATGAGTGTATAGTTTACCGTGCAATACAGCATGAGTGTATAGATTACTGTGTACTACAACATGAGTGTATAGTTTACTGTGCAATACAACATGAGTGTATAGTTTACCGTACAATACAACATGAGTGTATAGTTTACTGTGCAATACAACATGAGTGTATAGGTTACCGTGTACTACAACATGAGTGTATAGTTTACCGTGCAATACAACATGAGTGTATAGTTTACAATGCAATACAACATGAGTGTATAGTTTACCGTGTACTACAACATGAGTGTATAGTTTACTGTGTACTACAACATGAGTGTATAGTTTACAATGCAATACAACATGAGTGTATAGTTTACAGTGCAATACAACATGAGTGTATAGTTTACAGTGTGTACTACAACATGAGTGTATAGTTTACAGTGCAATACAACATGAGTGTATAGTTTACCGTGTACTACAACATGAGTGTATAGTTTACAGTGCAATACAACATGAGTGTATAGTTTACGTGTACTACAACATGAGTGTATAGTTTACAGTGTACTACAACATGAGTGTATAGTTTACCGTGTACTACAACATGAGTGTATAGTTTACAGTGAATACAATGAGTGTATAGTTTACCGTGTATTGTTGTTTTTTGTGTGTTTGTGTTTGGTGTTAGTTTACGTGTATACAACATGAGTGTATAGTTTACAGTGCAATACAACATGAGTGTATAGTTTACCGTGTACTACAACATGAGTGTATAGTTTACCGTGCAATACAACATGAGTGTATAGTTTACAGTGTAATACAACATGAGTGTATAGTTTACTGTGTACTACAACATGAGTGTATAGTTTACCGTGTACTACAACATGAGTGTATAGTTTACAGTGCAATACAACATGAGTGTATAGTTTACCGTGTACTACAACATGAGTGTATAGTTTACGTTACAGTGCAATACAACATGAGTGTATAGTTTACCGTGTACTACAACATGAGTGTATAGTTTACAGTGTAATACAACATGAGTGTATAGTTTACAGTGTACTACAACATGAGTGTATAGTTTACAGTGCAATACAACATGAGTGTATAGTTTACAGTGCAATACAACATGAGTGTATAGTTTACAGTGCAATACAACATGAGTGTATAGTTTACCGTGTATACACATGAGTGTATAGTTTACCGGGTACTACAACATGAGTGTATAGTTTACCGTGCAATACAACATGAGTGTATAGTTTACCGTGCAATACAACATGAGTGTATAGTTTACCGTACAATACAACATGAGTGTATAGCTTACCGTGCAATACAACATGAGTGTATAGTGTACAGTGCATTACAACTTGAGTGTATAGTTTACCGTGCAATACAACATGAGTGTATAGTTTACTGTGTACTACAACATGAATATACAGTATATAGTTTACTGTGTACTACAACATGAGTATATAGTTAAAAGTGCAATACAACATGAGTGTATAGTTTACCGTGTACTACAACATTAGTGTATATTTTACAGTGCAATACAGCATGAATGTATAGTTTACTGTGTACTACAACATGAGTGTTTAGTTTACTGTGTACTACAACATGAGTGTATAGTTTACCGTGTACTACAACATGAGTGTATAGTCTACCGTGCAATACAACATGAGTGTATAGTTTACTGTGTACTACAACATGAGTGTATCGTTTACAGTGTACTACAACTACTACAACATGAGTGTATAGTTTACCGTGTACTACAACATGAGTGTATAGTTTACCGTGTACTACAACATGAGTGTATAGTTTACCGTGCATTACAACATGAGTGTATATTTACAGTGCAATATAGCATGAGTGTATTGTTTACTGTGTACTACAACATGAATGTATAGTTTACCGTGTACTACAACATGAGTGTATAGTTTACCGTGCATTACAACATGAGTATATAGTTTACAGTGCAATACAGCATGAGTGTATAGTTTACTGTGTAATACAACATGAGTGTATAGTTTACAATGCAATACAGCATGAGTGTATAGTTTACCGTGTACTACAACATCAGTGTATAGTTGACCGTGTTCTACAACATGAGTGTATAGTCTACCGTGCAATACAACATTAGTGTAAAGTTTACTGTGTAATACAACATGAGTGTATAGTTTACAGTGCAATACAACATGAGTGTATAGTTTACCGTGCAATACAACATGAGTGTATAGTTTACCGTGCAATACAACATGAGTGTATAGTTTACCGTGCAATACAACATGAGTGTATAGTTTACAGTGCAATACAACATGAGTGTATAGTTTACCGTGTAATACAGCATGAATGTATAGTTTACCGTGTACTACAACATGAGTGTATAGTTTACCGTGTACTACATCATGAGTATATAGTTTACGGTGTACTACAACATGAGTGTATAGTTTACAGTGCACTACAACATGAGTGTATAGTTTACCGTGCAATACAACATGGGTGTATAGTTTACCGTGTATTACAACATGAGTGTATAGTTTACCCTGCAATACAACATGAGTATATAGTTTACAGTGTACTACAACATGAGTGTATAGTTTACAATGCAATACAACATGAGTATATAGTTTTCTGTGTACTACAACATGAGTGTATAGTTTATAGTGCAATACAACATGAGTGTATAGTTTACCGTGCAATACTGCATGAGTGTATAGTTTACCGTGTACTACAACATGAGTGTATAGTTTACTATGCAATACAACATGAGTGTATAGTTTACCGTACAATACAACATGAGTGTATAGTTTACTGTGCAATACAACATGAGTGTATAGTTTACCGTGTACTACAACATGAGTATATAATTTACTGTGCAATACAACATGAGTGTATAGTTTACAATGCAATACAACATGAGTGTATAGTTTACCGTGTACTACAACATGAGTGTATAGTTTACTGTGTTCTACAACATGAGTTTATAGTTTACAATGCAATACAACATGAGTGTATAGTCTACAGTGTACTACAACATGAGTGTATAGTTTACAGTACAATACAACATGAGTGTATAGTTTTCCGTGTGCTACAACATGAGTTTATAGTTTACAGTGCAATACAACATGAGTGTATAGTTTACCGTGTACTACAACATGAGTGTATAGTTTACAGTGCAATACAACATGAGTGTATAGTTTACAGTGTACTACAACATGAGTGCATAGTTTACCGTGTACTACAACATGAGTGTATAGTTTACCGTGCAATACAACATGAGTGTATAGTTTACAGTGCAATACAACATGATTATATAGTTTACAGTGCAATACAACATGAGTGTATAGTTTACAATGCAATACAACATGAGTGTATAGTTTACCGTGCAAAACAACATGAGTGTATAGTTTAGAATGTAATACAACATGAGTGTATAGTTTACTGTGTACTACAACATGAGTGTATAGTTTACCGTGCAATACAACATGTGTGTATAGTTTACCGTGTACTACAACATGAGTGTATAGTTTACAGAGTAATACAACATGAGTGTATAGTTTACAGAGCAATACAACATGAGTGTATAGTTTACCGTGCAATACAACATGAGTGTATAATTTACCGTGTACTACGGCATGAGTGTATAGTCTACAGTGTAATACAACATGAGTGTATAGTTTACAGTGCACTACAACATGAGTGTATAGTTTACAGTGCAATACAACATGAGTGTATAGTTTACAGTGTACTACAACATGAGTGTATAGTTTACAGTGCATTACAACATGAGTGTATAGTTTACAGAGCACTACAACAGGAGTGTATAGTTTACAGTGCAATACAACATGAGTGTATAGTTTACCGTGCAATACAACATGAGTGTATAGTTTACTGTGCAATACAACATGAGTGTATAGTTTACCGTGTACTACAACATGAGTGTATAGTTTACCGTGTACTACAACATGAGTGTATAGTTTACCGTGTACTACAACATGGGTGTATAGTTTATAATGCAATACAACATGAGTGTATAGTTTACCGTGTACTACAACATGAGTGTATAGTTTACCGTGTACTACAACATGAGTGTATAGTTTACCGTGTACTACAACATGATTGTATAGTTTACTGTGTACTACAGCATGAGTGTATAGTCTACATTGCAATACAACATGAGTGTATAGTTTACAGTGCACTACAACATGAGTGTATAGTTTACAGTGCAATACAACATGAGTGTATAGTTTACAGTGTACTACAACATGAGTGTATAGTTTACAGTGCATTACAACATGAGTGTATAGTTTACAGTGCACTACAACATGAGTGTATAGTTTACAGTGCAATACAACATGTGTGTATAGTTTACCGTGCAATACAACATGAGTGTATAGTTTACTGTGCAATACAACATGAGTGTATAGTTTACCGTGTACTACAACATGAGTGTATAGTTTACCGTGTACTACAACATGAGTGTATAGTTTACCGTGTACTACAACATGAGTGTATAGTTTACCGTGTACTACAACATGAGTGTATAGTTTACCGTGTACTACAACATGATTGTATAGTTTACTGTGTACTACAACATGAGTGTATAGTTTACAGTGCAATACAACTTGAGTGTATAGTCTACCGTGCAATACAACATGAGTGTATAGTTTACAGGGCATTACAACATGAGTGTATAGTTTACCGTGTACTACAACATGAGTGTATATTTTTCAATGCACTACAACATGAGTGTATAGTTTACATTGCAATACAACATGAGTGTATAGTTTACCGTCTACTACAACATGAGTGTATAGTTTACTGTGCAATACAACATGAGTGTATAGTTTACCGTGTACTACAACATGAGTGTACAATTTACAATGCAATATAACATGAGTGTATAGTTTACCGTGTACTACAACATGAGTGTATAGTTTACCGGGTACTACAACATGAGTGTATAGTTTACCGTGTACTACAACATGAGTGTATAGTTTACCGGGTACTACAACATGAGTGTATAGTTTACCGTGTACTACAACATGAGTGTATAGTTTACCGTGTAATACAACATGAGTATATAGTTTACCGTGCAATACAATATGAGTGTATAGTTTACTGTGTACTACAACATGAGTATATAGTATATAGTTTACTGTGTACTACAACATGAGTATATCGTTTACAGTGCAATACAACATGAGTGTATAGTTTACCGTGAACTACAACATGAGTGTATAGGTTACCGTGTACTACAACATGAGTATATAGTATATAGTTTACTGTGTACTACAACATGAGTATATAGTTTACAGTGCAATACAACATGAGTGTATAGTTTACCGTGTACAACAACATGAGTGTATAATTTACTGTGTACTACAACATGAGTGTATAGTTTACCGTGTACTACAACATGAGTGTATAGTTTACAGTGCAATACAACATGAGTGTATAGTTTACTGTATACTACAACATGAGTGTATATTTTACCGTGTACTACAACATGAGTGTATAGTTTACCGTGCATTACAACATGAGTGTATAGTTTACAGTGCAATATAGCATGAGTGTATAGTTTACTGTGTACTACTACATGAGTGTATAGTTTACCGTGTACTACAACATGAGTGTATAGTTTACCGTGCATTACAACATGAGTGTATAGTTTACAGTGCAATACAGCATGAGTGTATAGTTTACTGTGTACTACAACATGAGTGTATAGTTTACTGTGTACTACAACATGAGTGTATAGTTTACAATGCAATACAGCATGAGTGTATAGTTTACCGTGTACTACAACATAAGTGTATAGTTGACCGTGTACTACAACATGAGTGTATAGTCTACCGTGCAATACAACATGAGTGTATAGTTTACTGTGTAATACAACATGAGTGTATAGTTTACAGTGCAATACAACATGAGTGTATAGTTTACCGTGCATTACAACATGAGTGTATAGTTTACCGTGCAATACAACATGAGTGCATAGTTTACCGAACAATACAACATGAGTGTATAGTTTACAGTGCAATACAACATGAGTGTATAGTTTACCGTGTACTACACCATGGGTGTATAGTTTACAGTGTAATACAGCATGAATGTATAATTTACCGTGTACTACAACATGAGTGTATAGTTTACCGTGTACTACAACATGAGTATATAGTTTACAGTGTACTACAACATGAGTGTATATTTTACAGTGCACTGCAACATGAATGTATAGTTTACCGTGCAATACAACATGAGTGTATAGTTTACAGAGCAATACAACATGAGTGTATAGTTTACAGTGTAATACAACATGAGTGTATAGTTTACCGTGTACTACAACATGAGTGTATAGTTTACAGAGCAATACAACATGAGTGTATAGTTTACAGAGCAATACAACATGAGTGTATAGTTTACCGTGCAATACAACATGAGTGTATAGTTTAAAGTGTACTACAACATGAGTGTATAATTTACAGTGCATTACAACATGAGTGTATAGTTTACACTGCACTACAACATGAGTGTGTAGTTTACCGTGTACTACAACATGATTGTATAGTTTACCGTGCAATACAACATGAGTGTATAGTTTACTGTGTACTACAACATGAGTGTATATTTTACCGTGTACTACAACATGAGTGTATAGTTTACCGTGCATTACAACATGAGTGTATAGTTTACAGTGCAATATAGCATGAGTGTATAGTTTACTGTGTACTACTACATGAGTGTATAGTTTACCGTGTACTACAACATGAGTGTATAGTTTACCGTGCATTACAACGTGAGTGTATAGTTTACAGTGCAATACAGCATGAGTGTATAGTTTACTGTGTAATACAACATGAGTGTATAGTTTACTGTGTACTACAACATGAGTGTATAGTTTACAATGCAATACAGCATGAGTGTATAGTATACCGTGTACAACAACATGAGTGTATAGTTGACCGTGTACTACAACATGAGTGTATAGTCTACCGTGCAATACAACATGAGTGTATAGTTTACTGTGTAATACAACATGAGTGTATATTTTACAGTGCAATACAACATGAGTGTATAGTTTACCGTGCAATACAACATGAGTGTATAGTTTACCGTGCAATACAACATGAGTGTATAGTTTACCGTGCAATACAACATGAGTGTATAGTTTACAGTGCAATACAACATGAGTGTATAGTTTACCGTGTACTACACCATGGGTGTATAGTTTACAGTGTAATACAGCATGAATGTATAGTTTACCGTGTACTACAACATGAGTGTATAGTTTACCGTGTACTACAACATGAGTATATAGTTTACAGTGTACTACAACAGGAGTGTATATTTTACAGTGCACTGCAACATGAATGTATAGTTTACCGTGCAATACAACATGAGTGTAGAGTTTGCAGTGCAATACAACATGAGTGTATAGTTTACAGTGCACTACAACATGAGTGTATAGTTTACAGTGCAATACAACATGAGTGTATAGTTTAAAGTGTACTACAACATGAGTGTATAGTTTACAGTGCATTACAACATGAGTGTATAGTTTACAGTGCACTTCAACATGAGTGTGTAGTTTACAGTGCAATACTACATGAGTGTATAGTTTACCGTGCAATACAACATGAGTGTATAGTTTACTGTGCAATACAACATGAGTGTATAGTTTACTGTGTACTACAACATGAGTGTATAGTTTTCCGTTTACTACACCATGGGTGTATAGTTTACAGTGTAATACAGGATGAATGTATAGTTTACCGTGTATAACAACATGAGTGTATAGTTTACCGTGTACTACAACATGAGTATATAGTTTACAGTGTACTACAACATGAGTGTATATTTTACAGTGCACTGCAACATGAATGTATAGTTTACCGTGCAATACAACATGAGTGTATATTTTACAGAGCAATACAACATGAGTGTATAGTTTACAGAGCAATACAACATGAGTGTATAGTTTACCGTGCAATACAACATGAGTGTATAGTTTACCGTGTACTACAGCATGAGTGTAGAGTTTACAGTGCAATACAACATGAGTGTATAGTTTACAGTGCACTACAACATGAATGTATAGTTTACAGTGCAATACAACATGAGTGTATAGTTTAAAGTGTACTACAACATGAGTGTATAGTTTACAGTACATTACAACATGAGTGTATAGTTTACAGTGCACTTCAACATGAGTGTGTAGTTTACAGTGCAATACTACATGAGTGTATAGTTTACCGTGCAATACAACATGAGTGTATAGTTTACTGTGCAATACAACATGAGTGTATAGTTTACTGTGTACTACAACATGAGTGTATAGTTTACAGTGCAATACAACATGAGAGTATAGTTTACCGTGTACTACAACATGAATGTATAGTTTACCGTTTACTACAACATGAGTGTATAGTTTCCCGTGTACTACAACATGGGTGTATAGTTTACAATGCAATACAACATGAGTGTATAGTTTACCGTGTACTACAACATGAGTTTATAGTTTACCGTGTACTACAACATGAGTGTATAGTTTACTGTGTACTACAACATGAGTGTATAGATTACAGTGCAATACAACATGAGAGTATAAATTACAGTGTACTACAACATGAGTGTATAGTTTACCGTGTACTACAACATGAGTGTATAGTTTACCGTGCATTACAACATGAGTGTATAGTTTACAGTGCAATATAGCATGAGTGTATAGTTTACTGTGTACTTCTACATGAGTGTATAGTTTACCGTGTACTACAACATGAGTGTATAGTTTACCGTGTACTACAACATGAGTATATAGTTTACCGTGCATTACAACATGAGTGTATAGTTTACAGTGCATTACAACATGAGTGTATAGTCTACTGTGCAATACAATATGAGTGTATAGTTTACCGTGTACTACAACATGAGTGTATAGTTTACTGTGTACTACAACATGTGTGTATAGTTTACAGTGCAATACAACATGAGTGTATAGTTTACCGTGCAATACAACATGAGTGTATAGTTTACAGGGCATTACAACAGGAGTGTATAGTTTACCGTGTACTACAACATGAGTATATAGTATATAGTTTACTGTGTACTACAACATGAGTATATAGTTTACAGTGCAATACAACATGAGTGTATAGTTTACCGTGTACTACAACATGAGTGTATAGTTTACCGTGCATTACAACATGAGTGTATAGTTTACAGTGCAATACAGCATGAGTGTATAGTTTACTGTGTACTACAACATGAGTGTATAGTTTACTGTGTACTACAACATGAGTGTATAGTTTACAATGCAATACAGCATGAGTGTATAGTTTACCGTGTACTACAACATGAGTGTATAGTTGACCGTGTACTACAACATGATTGTATAGTCTACCGTGCAATACAACATGAGTGTATAGTTTACTGTGTAATACAACATGAGTGTATAGTTTACAGTGCAATACATCATGAGTGTATAGTTTACCGTGCAATACAACATGAGTGTATAGTTTACTGTGCAATACAACATGAGTGTATAGTTTACAGTGCATTACAACATGAGTGTATAGTTTACCGTGCAATACAATATGAGTGTATAGTTTACCGTGTACTACAACATGAGTATATAGTATATAGTTTACTGTGTACTACAACATGAGTATATAGTTTACAGTGCAAGACAACATGAGTGTATAGTTTACCGTGTACTACAACATGAGTGTATAGTTTACCGTGTACTACAACATGAGTATATAGTATATAGTTTACTGTGTGCTACAACATGAGTATATAGTTTAGAGTGCAATACAACATGAGTTTATAGTTTACCGTGTACAACAACATGAGTGTATAATTTACTGTGTACTACAACATGAGTGTATAGTTTACCGTGTACTACAACATGAGTGTATAGTTTACCGTGCAATACAACATGAGTGTATAGTTTACTGTGTACTACAACATGAGTGTATAGTTTACTGTGTACTACAACATGAGTGTATAGATTACAGTGCAATACAACATGAGTGTATAATTTACAGTGTACTACAACATGAGTGTATACTTTACCGTGCATTACATCATGAGTGTATAGTTTACAGTGCAATACAGCATGAGTGTATAGTTTACTGTGTACTACAACATGAGTGTATAGTTTACTGTGTACTACAACATGAGTGTATAGATTACAGTGCAATACAACATGAGAGTATAAATTACAGTGTACTACAACATGAGTGTATAGTTTACCGTGTACTACAACATGAGTGTATAGTTTACCGTGCATTACAACATGAGTGTATAGTTTACAGTGCAATATAGCATGAGTGTATAGTTTACTGTGTACTTCTACATGAGTGTATAGTTTACCGTGTACTACAACATGAGTGTATAGTTTACCGTGTACTACAACATGAGTATATAGTTTACCGTGCATTACAACATGAGTGTATAGTTTACAGTGCATTACAACATGAGTGTATAGTCTACCGTGCAATACAATATGAGTGTATAGTTTACCGTGTACTACAACATGAGTGTATAGTTTACTGTGTACTACAACATGTGTGTATAGTTTACAGTGCAATACAACATGAGTGTATAGTTTACCGTGCAATACAACATGAGTGTATAGTTTACAGGGCATTACAACAGGAGTGTATAGTTTACCGTGTACTACAACATGAGTATATAGTATATAGTTTACTGTGTACTACAACATGAGTATATAGTTTACAGTGCAATACAACATGAGTGTATAGTTTACCGTGTACTACAACATGAGTGTATAGTTTACCGTGCATTACAACATGAGTGTATAGTTTACAGTGCAATACAGCATGAGTGTATAGTTTACTGTGTACTACAACATGAGTGTATAGTTTACTGTGTACTACAACATGAGTGTATAGTTTACAATGCAATACAGCATGAGTGTATAGTTTACCGTGTACTACAACATGAGTGTATAGTTGACCGTGTACTACAACATGAGTGTATAGTCTACCGTGC
Organism: Archivesica marissinica; assembly: GCA_014843695.1. Lineage (NCBI taxonomy): Eukaryota > Metazoa > Mollusca > Bivalvia > Venerida > Vesicomyidae > Archivesica > Archivesica marissinica. The sequence goes on along the minus strand of CM026402.1, from coordinate 47,843,193 downwards.
AATACAACATGAGTGTATAGTTTACTGTGTAATACAACATGAGTGTATAGTTTACAGTGCAATACATCATGAGTGTATAGTTTACCGTGCAATACAACATGAGTGTATAGTTTACTGTGCAATACAACATGAGTGTATAGTTTACAGTGCATTACAACATGAGTGTATAGTTTACCGTGTAATACAACATGAGTGTATAGTTTACCGTGTACTACAACATGAATGTATAGTTTACTGTGTACTACAACATGAGTGTATAGTTTACGTGCAATACAACATGAGTGTATAGTTTACCGTGTACTACAACATGAGTGTATAGTTTACCGTGCAATACAACATGAGTATATAGTTTAGAGTGCAATACAACATGAGTTTATAGTTTACCGTGTACAACAACATGAGTGTATAGTTTACTGTGTACTACAACATGAGTGTATAGTTTACCGTGTACTACAACATGAGTGTATAGTTTACCGTGCAATACAACATGAGTGTATAGTTTACTGTGTACTACAACATGAGTGTATAGTTTACTGTGTATTACAACATGAGTGTATAGTTTACAGTGCAATACAACATGAGTGTATAGTTTACAGTGTACTACAACATGAGTGTATAGTTTACCGTGCATTACAACATGAGTGTATAGTTTACAGTGCAATACAGCATGAGTGTATAGTTTACTGTGTACTACAACATGAGTGTATAGTTTACTGTGTACTACAACATGAGTGTATAGTTTACAATTCAATACAGCATGAGTGTATAGTTTACCGTGTACTACAACATGAGTGTATAGTTTACCGTGTACTACAACATGAGTGTATAGTCTACCGTGCAATACAACATGAGTGTATAGTTTACTGTGTAATACAACATGAGTGTATAGTTTACAGTGCAATACAACATGAGTGTATAGTTTACAGTGTAATACAGCATGAATGTATAGTTTACCGTGTATTACAACATGAGTGTATAGTTTACCGTGTACTACAACATGAGTATATAGTTTAAAGTGTACGACAACATGAGTTTATATTTTACAGTGCACTACAACATGAGTGTATAGTTTACCGTGCAATACAACATGAGTGTATGGTTTACAGAGCAATACAACATGAGTGTATAGTTTACCGTGTACTACAACATGAGTGTATAGTTTACCGTGTACTACAACATGAGTATATAGTTTACCGTGCATTACAACATGAGTGTATAGTTTACAGTGCATTACAACATGAGTGTATAGTTTACCGTGCAATACAATATGAGTGCATAGTTTACTGTGTACTACAACATGAGTATATAGTATATAGTTTACTGTCTACTACAACATGAGTATATAGTTTACAGTGCAATACAACATGAGTGTATAGTTTACCGTGTACTACAACATGAGTGTATAGTTTACAGTGTATTACAACATGAGTGTATAGTTTACCGTGTACTACAACATGAGTGTATAGTCTACCGTGCAATACAACATGAGTGTATAGTTTACTGTGTAATACAACATGAGTGTATAGTTTACAGTGCAATACAACATGAGTGTATAGTTTACCGTGCAATACAACATGAGTGTATAGTTTACCGTGCAATACAACATGAGTGTATAGTTTACCGTGCAATACAACAGGAGTGTATAGTTTACAGTGCAATACAACATGAGTGTATAGTTTACCGTGTACTACACCATGGGTGTATAGTTTACAGTGTAATACAGCATGAATGTATAGTTTACCGTGTATTACAACATGAGTGTATAGTTTACCGTGTACTACAACATGAGTATATAGTTTAAAGTGTACGACAACATGAGTTTATATTTTACAGTGCACTACAACATGAGTGTATAGTTTACCGTGCAATACAACATGAGTGTATAGTTTACAGAGCAATACAACATGAGTGTATAGTTTACAGTGTAATACAATATGAGTGTATAGTTTACCGTGTACTACAACATGAGTGTATAGTTTACAGAGCAATACAACATGAGTGTATGGTTTACAGAGCAATACAACATGAGTGTATAGTTTACCGTGTACTACAACATGAGTGTATAGTTTACCGTGTACTACAACATGAGTATATAGTTTACCGTGCATTACAACATGAGTGTATAGTTTACAGTGCATTACAACATGAGTGTATAGTTTACCGTGCAATACAATATGAGTGTATAGTTTACTGTGTACTACAACATGAGTATATAGTATATAGTTTACTGTCTACTACAACATGAGTATATAGTTTACAGTGCAATACAACATGAGTGTATAGTTTACCGTGTACTACAACATGAGTGTATAGTTTACCGTGCATCACAACATGAGTGTATAGTTTACAGTGCAATACAGCATGAGTGTATAGTTTCCTGTGCACTATAACATGAGTGTATAGTTTACTGTGTACTACAACATGAGTGAATAGTTTACAATGCAATACAACATGAGTGTATAGTTTACTGTGTAATACAACATGAGTGTATAGTTTACCGTGCATTACAACATGAGTGTATAGTTTACAGTGCAATACAGCATGAGTGTATAGTTTACTGTGTACTACAACATGAGTGTATAGTTTACTGTGTACTACAACATGAGTGTATAGTTTACAATGCAATACAGCATGAGTGTATAGTTTACCGTGTACTACAACATGAGTGTATAGTTGATCGTGTACTACAACATGAGTGTATAGTCTACCGTGCAATACAACATGAGTGTATAGTTTACTGTGTAATACAACATGAGTGTATAGTTTACAGTGCAATACATCATGAATGTATAGCTAACCTTGCAATACAACATGAGTGTATAGTTTACCGTGTAATACAACATGAGTGTATAGTTTACAGTGCAATACAACATGAGTGTATAGTTTACCGTGTACTACAACATGGGTGTATAGTTTACAGTGTAATACAGCATGAATGTATAGTTTACCGTGTACTACAACATGAGTGTATAGTTTACCGTGTACTACAACATGAGTATATAGTTTAAAGTGTACTACAACATGAGTGTATAGTTTACCGTGTACTACAACATGAGTATATAGTTTACCGTGCATTACAACATGAGTGTATAGTTTACCGTGCAATACAATATGAGTGTATAGTTTACTGTGTACTATAACATGAGTATATAGTATATAGTTTACTGTGTACTACAACATGAGTATATAGTTTACAGTGCAATACAACATGAGTGTATAGTTTACCGTGTACTACAACATGAGTGTATAGTTTACAGTGCAATACAGCATGAGTGTATAGTTTACTGTGTACTACAACATGAGTGTATAGTTTACTGTGTACTACAACATGAGTGTATAGTTTACAATGCAATACAACATGAGTGTATAGTTTACCGTGTACTACAACATGAGTGTATAGTTTACCGTGCATTACAACATGAGTGTATAGTTTACAGTGCAATACAGCTTGAGTGTATAGTTTACTGTGTACTACAACATGAGTGTATAGTTTACTGTGTACTACAACATGAGTGAATAGTTTACAATGCAATACAGCATGAGTGTATAGTGTACCGTGTACTACAACATGAGTGTATAGTTGACCGTGTACTACAACATGAGTGTATAGTCTACCGTGCAATACAACATGAGTGTATAGTTTACTGTGTAATACAACATGAGTGTATAGTTTACAGTGCAATACATCATGAGTGTATAGTTTACCGTGCAATACAACATGAGTGTATAGTTTACCGCGTACTACAACATGGGTGTATAGTTTACAGTGTAATCCAGAATGAATGTATAGTTTACCGTGTACTACAACATGAGTGTATAGTTTACCGTGTACTACAACATGAGTGTATAGTTTACTGTGTATTACAACATGTGTGTATAGTTTACAGTGCAATACAACATGAGTGTATAGTTTACCGTGCAATACAACATGAGTGTATAGTTTACAGGGCATTACAACATGAGTGTATAGTTTACCGTGTACTACAACATGAGTGTATAGTTTACAATGCAATACAACATGAGTGTATAGTTTACCGTGTACTACAACATGAGTGTATAGTTTACCGTGTACTACAACATGAGTATATAGTTTACCGTGCATTACAACATGAGTGTATAGTTTACAGTGCATTACAACATGAGTGTATAGTTTACTGTGTACTACAACATGAGTATATAATATATAGTTTACTGTGTACTACAACATGAGTATATAGTTTACAGTGCAATACAACATGAGTGTATAGTTTACTGTGTACTACAACATGAGTGTATAGTTTACCGTGCATTACAACATGAGTGTATAGTTTACAGTGCAATACAGCATGAATGTATAGTTTACTGTGTACTACAACATGAGTGTATAGTTTACTATGTACTACAACATGAGTGTATAGTTTACAATGCAATACAGCATGAGTGTATAGTTTACCGTGCAATACAACATGAGTGTATAGTTTACCGTGTACTACAACATGAGTGTATAGTTTACCGTGCATTACAACATGAGTGTATAGTTTACAGTGCAATACAGCATGAGTGTATAGTTTACTGTGTACTACAACATGAGTGTATAGTTTACTGTGTACTACAACATGAGTGTATAGTTTACAATGCAATACAGCATGAGTGTATAGTTTACCGTGTACTACAACATGAGTGTATAGTTGATCGTGTACTACAACATGAGTGTATAGTCTACCGTGCAATACAACATGAGTGTATAGTTTACTGTGTAATACAACATGAGTGTATAGTTTACAGTGCAATACATCATGAATGTATAGCTTACCTTGCAATACAACATGAGTGTATAGTTTAGAATGCAATACAACATGAGTGTATAGTTTACAGTGCAATACAACATGAGTGTATAGTTTACCGTGTACTACAACATGGGTGTATAGTTTACAGTGTAATACAGCATGAATGTATAGTTTACCGTGTACTACAACATGAGTGTATAGTTTACCGTGTACTACAACATGAGTATATAGTTTACCGTGCATTACAACATGAGTGTATAGTTTACAGTGCATTACAACATCAGTGTATAGTTTACCGTGCAATACAATATGAGTGTATAGTTTACTGTGTACTACAACATGAGTATATAGTATATAGTTTACTGTGTACTACAACATGAGTATATAGTTTACAGTGCAATACAACATGAGTGTATAGTTTACCATGTACTACAACATGAGTGTATAGTTTACCGTGCATTACAACATGAGTGTATAGTTTACCGTGTACTACAACATGAGTGTATAGTTTACCGTGCATTACAACATGAGTGTATAGTTTACAGTGCAATACAGCATGAATGTATAGTTTACTGTGTACTACAACATGAGTGTATAGTTTACTATGTACTACAACATGAGTGTATAGTTTACAATGCAATACAGCATGAGTGTATAGTTTACCGTGCAATACAACATGAGTGTATAGTTTACCGTGTACTACAACATGAGTGTATAGTTTACCGTGCATTACAACATGAGTGTATAGTTTACAGTGCAATACAGCATGAGTGTATAGTTTACTGTGTACTACAACATGAGTGTATAGTTTACTGTGTACTACAACATGAGTGTATAGTTTACAATGCAATACAGCATGAGTGTATAGTTTACCGTGTACTACAACATGAGTGTATAGTTGATCGTGTACTACAACATGAGTGTATAGTCTACCGTGCAATACAACATGAGTGTATAGTTTACTGTGTAATACAACATGAGTGTATAGTTTACAGTGCAATACATCATGAATGTATAGCTTACCTTGCAATACAACATGAGTGTATAGTTTAGAATGCAATACAACATGAGTGTATAGTTTACAGTGCAATACAACATGAGTGTATAGTTTACCGTGTACTACAACATGGGTGTATAGTTTACAGTGTAATACAGCATAAATGTATAGTTTACCGTGTACTACAACATGAGTGTATAGTTTACCGTGTACTACAACATGAGTATATAGTTTACAGTGTACTACAACATGAGTGTATAGTTTACCGTGTACTACAACATGAGTATATAGTTTACCGTGCATTACAACATGAGTGTATAGTTTACAGTGCATTACAACATCAGTGTATAGTTTACCGTGCAATACAATATGAGTGTATAGTTTACTGTGTACTACAACATGAGTATATAGTATATAGTTTACTGTGTACTACAACATGAGTATATAGTTTACAGTGCAATACAACATGAGTGTATAGTTTACCATGTACTACAACATGAGTGTATAGTTTACCGTGCATTACAACATGAGTGTATAGTTTACAATGCAATACAGCATGAGTGTATAGTTTACTGTGTACTACAACATGAGTGTATAGTTTACTGTGTACTACAACATGAGTGTATAGTTTACAATGCAATACAGCATGAGTGTATAGTTTACCGTGTACTACAACATGAGTGTATAATTTACCGTGTACTACAGCATGAGTGTAGAGTTTACAGTGCAATACAACATGAGTGTATAGTTTACAGTGCACTACAACATGAGTGTATAGTTTCAGTGCAATACAACATGAGTGTATAGTTTAAAGTGTACTACAACATGAGTGTATAGTTTACAGTGCATTACAACATGAGTGTATAGTTTACAGTGCACTACAACATGAGTGTATAGTTTACAGTGCAATACAACATGAGTGTATAGTTTACCGTGCAATACAACATGAATGTATAGTTTACTGTGTACTACAACATGAGTGTATAGTTTACAGTGCAATACAACATGAGTGTATAGTTTACCGTGTACTACAACATGAATGTATAGTTTACCGTGTACTACAACAAGAGTGTATAGTTTCCCGTGTACTACAACATGGTTGTATAGTTTACAATGCAATACAACATGAGTGTATAGTTTACCGTGTACTACAACATGAGTTTATAGTTTACCGTGTACTACAACATGAGTGTATAGTTTACCGTGTACTACAACATGAGTGTATAGTTTACTGTGTACTACAACATGTGTGTATAGTTTACAGTGCAATACAACATGAGTGTATAGTTTACCGTGCAATACAACATGAGTGTATAGTTTACAGGGCATTACAACATGAGTGTATAGTTTACCGTGTACTACAACATGAGTATATAGTATATAGTTTACTGTGTACTACAACATGAGTATATACTTTACAGTGCAATACAACATGAGTGTTTAGTTTACCGTGTACTACAACATGAGTGTATAGTTTACCGTGCATTACAACATGAGTGTATAGTTTACAGTGCAATACAGCATGAGTGTATAGTTTACTGTGTACTACAACATGAATGTATAGTTTACTGTGTACTACAACATGAGTGTATAGTTTACAATGCAATACAGCATGAGTGTATAGTTTACCGTGTACTACAACATGAGTGTATATTTGACCGTGTACTACAACATGAGTGTATAGTCTACCGTGCAATACAACATGAGTGTATAGTTTACTGTGTAATACAACATGAGTGTATAGTTTACAGTGCAATACATCATGAGTGTATAGTTTACCGTGCAATACAACATGAGTGTATAGTTTACCGTGCAATACAACATGAGTGTATAGTTTACAGTGCAATACAACATGAGTGTATAGTTTACCGTGTACTACAACATGGGTGTATAGTTTACAGTGTAATACAGCATGAATGTATAGTTTACCGTGTACTACAACATGAGAGTATAGTTTACCCTGTACTACAACATGAGTGTATAGTTTACTGTGTACTACAACATGTGTGTATAGTTTACAGTGCAATACAACATGAGTGTATAGTTTACCGTGCAATACAACATGAGTGTATAGTATACAGGGCATTACAACATGAGTGTATATTTTACCGTGTACTACAACATGAGTGTATAGTTTACAATGCAATACAACATGAGTGTATAGTTTACCGTGTACTACAACATGAGTGTATAGTTTACCGTGTACTACAACATGAGTATATAGTTTACCGTGCATTACAACATGAGTGTATAGTTTACAGTGCATTACAACATGAGTGTATAGTTTACCGTGCAATACAATATGAGTGTATAGTTTACTGTGTACTACAACATGAGTATATAGTATATAGTCTACTGTCTACTACAACATGAGTATATAGCTTACAGTGCAATACAACATGAGTGTATAGTTTACCGTGTACTACAACATGAGTGTATAGTTTACCGTGCATTACAACATGAGTGTATAGTTTACAGTGAAATACAGCATGAGTGTATAGTTTACTGTGTACTACAACATGAGTGTATAGTTTACTGTGTACAACAACATGAGTGAATAGTTTACAATGCAATACAGCATGAGTGTATATTTTACCGTGTACTACAACATGAGTGTATAGTTGACCGTGTACTACAACATGAGTGTATAGTCTACCGTGCAATACAACATGAGTGTATAGTTTACTGTGTAATACAACATGAGTGTATAGTTTACAGTGCAGTACATCATGAGTGTATAGTTTACCGTGCAATACAACATGAGTGTATAGTTTACCGTGCAATACAACATGAGTGTATAGTTTACAGTGCAATACAACATGAGTGTATAGTTTACCGTGTACTACAACATGGGTGTATAGTTTACAGTGTAATAAAGCATGAATGTATAGTTTACCGTGTACTACAACATGAGTGTATAGTTTACCGTGTACTACAACATGAGTGTATAGTTTACTGTGTACTACAACATATGTGTATAGTTTACAGTGCAATACAACATGAGTGTATAGTTTACCGTGCAATACAACATGAGTGTATAGTTTACAGGGCATTACAACATGAGTGTATAGTTTACCGTGTACTACAACATGAGTGTATAGTTTACAATGCAATACAACATGAGTGTATAGTTTACCGTGTACTACAACATGAGTGTATAGTTTACCGTGTACTACAACATGAGTATATAGTTTACCGTGCATTACAACATGAGTGTATAGTTTACAGTGCATTACAACATGATTGTATAGTTTACTATGTACTACAACATGAGTATATAGTATATAGTTTACTGTGTACTACAACATGAGTATATAGTTTACAGTGCAATACAACATGAGTGTATAGTTTACCGTGTACTACAACATGAGTGTATTGTTTACCGTGCATTACAACATGAGTGTATAGTTTACAGTGCAATACAGCATGAGTGTATAGTTTACTGTGTACTACAACATGAGTGTATAGTTTACTGTGTACTACAACATGAGAGTATAGTTTACAATGCAATACAGCATGAGTGTATAGTTTACCGTGTACTACAACATGAGTGTATAGTTGACCGTGTACTACAACATGAGTGTATAGTCTACCGTGCAATACAACATGAGTGTATAGTTTACTGTGTAATACAACATGAGTGTATAGTTTACAGTGCAATACATCATGAATGTATAGCTTACCGTGCAATACAACATGAGTGTATAGTTAACCGTGCAATACAACATGAGTGTATAGTTTACCGTGTACTACAACATGGGTGTATAGTTTACAGTGTAATACAGCATGAATGTATAGTTACCGTGTACTACAAGATGAGTGTATAGTTTACCGTGTACTACAACATGAGTATATAGTTTACAGTGTACTACAACATGAGTGTATAGTTTACAGTGCACTACAACATGAGTGTATAGTTTACCGTGCAATACAACATGGGCGTATAGTTTACCGTGTATTACAACATGAGTATATAGTTTACAGTATACTTCAATATGAGTGTATAGTTTACCGTGCAATACAGCATGAGTGTATAGTTTACTGTGTACTACAACATGAGTGTATAGTTTACTGTGTACTACAACATGAGTGTATAGTTTACAATGCAATACAGCATGAGTGTATAGTTTACCGTGTACTACAACATGAGTGTATAGTCTACCGTGCAATACAACATGAGTGTATAGTTGACCATGTACTACAACATGAGTGTATATTCTACCGTGCAATACAACATGAGTGTATAGTTTACTGTGTAATACAACATGAGTGTATAGTTTACAGTGCAATACAACATGAGTGTATAGTCTACCGTGCAATACAACATGAGTGTATAGTTGACCGTGTACTACAACATGAGTGTATATTCTACCGTGCAATACAACATGAGTGTATAGTTTACTGTGTAATACAACATGAGTGTATAGTTTACAGTGCAATACAACATGAGTGTATATTTTACAGTGCAATACAACATGAGTGTATAGTTTACCGTGCAATACAACATGAGTGTATAGTTTACCGTGCAATACAACATGAGTGTATAGTTTACAGTGCAATACAACATGAGTGTATAGTTTACCGTGTACTACAACATGGGTGTATAGTTTACTGTGTAATACAGCATGAATGTATAGTTTACCGTGTACTACAACATGAGTGTATAGTTTACCGTGTACTACAACATGAGTATATAGTTTACAGTGTACTACAACATGAGTGTATAGTTTACCGTGCAATACAACATGGGTGTATAGTTTACCGTGTATTACAACATGAGTATATAGTTTACAGTGTACTACAATATGAGTGTATAGTTTACCGTGCAATACAACATGAGTATATAGTTTACAGTGTACTACAACATGAGTGTATAGTTTACAGTGCAATACAACATGAGTATATTTTACTGTGTACTACAACATGAGTGTATATTTTATAGTGCAATACAACATGAGTGTATAGTTTACCGTGCAATACAGCATGAGTGTATAGTTTACCGTTCAATACAACATGAGTGTATAGTTTACCGTGCAATACAACATGAGTGTATAGTTTACCGTGCAATACAGCATGAGTGTACAGTTTACTGTGTACTACAACATGGGTGTATAGTTTACTGTGCAATACAACATTAGTGTATAGTTTACCGTACAATACAACATTAGTGTATAATTTACTGTGCAATACAACATCATGAGTGTATAGTTTACCGTGTACTATAACATGAGTATATAGTTTACTGTGCAATACAACATGAGTGTATAGTTTACAATGCAATACAACATGAGTGTATAGTTTACCGTGTACTACAACATGAGTGTATAGTTTACTGTGGACTACAACATGAGTGTATAGTTTACAATGCAATACAACATGAGTGTATAGTTTACAGTGCAATACAACATGAGTGTATATTCTACAGTGCAATACAACATGAGTGTATAGTTTACCGTGTACTACAACATGAGTATATAGTTTACAGTGTACTACAACATGAGTGTATAGTTTACCGTGCAATACAACATGGGTGTATAGTTTACCGTGTATTACAACATGAGTATATAGTTTACAGTGTACTACAACATGAGTGTATAGTTTACCGTGCAATACAACATGGGTGTATAGTTTACCGTGTATTACAACATGAGTATATAGTTTACAGTGTACTACAATATGAGTGTATAGTTTACCGTGCAATACAACATGAGTATATAGTTTACAGTGTACTACAACATGAGTGTATAGTTTACAGTGCAATACAACATGAGTATATAGTTTACTGTGTACTACAACATGAGTGTATAGTTTATAGTGCAATACAACATGAGTGTATAGTTTACCGTGCAATACAGCATGAGTGTATAGTTTACCGTGCAATACAGCATGAGTGTACAGTTTACTGTGTACTACAACATGGGTGTATAGTTTACTGTGCAATACAACATTAGTGTATAGTTTACCGTACAATACAACATGAGTGTATAGTTTACAATGCAATACAACATGAGTGTATAGTTTACCGTGTACTACAACATAAGTGTATAGTTTACTGTGGACTACAACATGAGTGTATAGTTTACAGTGCAATACAACATGAGTGTATAGTCTACAGTGCAATACAACATGAGTGTATAGTTTACCGTGTACTACAACATGGGTGTATAGTTTACAGTGTAATACAGCATGAATGTATAGTTTACCGTGTACTACAACATGAGTGTATAGTTTACCGTGTACTACAACATGAGTATATAGTTTACAGTGTACTACAACATGAGTGTATAGTTTACAGTGCACTACAACATGAGTGTATAGTTTACCGTGCAATACAACATGGGTGTATAGTTTACCGTGTATTACAACATGAGTATATAGTTTACAGTGTACTACAATATGAGTGTATAGTTTACCGTGCAATACAACATGAGTATATCGTTTACCGTGTACTACAACATGAGTGTATAGTTTACAGTGCAATACAACATGAATATATAATTTATGTGTACTACAACATGAGTGTATAGTTTACCGTGCAATACAGCATGAGTGTACAGTTTACTGTGTACTACAACATGAGTGTATAGTTTACAATGCAATACAACATGAGTGTATAGTTTACAGTGCAATACAACATGAGTGTATATTCTACAGTGCAATACAACATGAGTGTATAGTTTACCGTGTACTACAACATGAGTATATAGTTTACAGTGTACTACAACATGAGTGTATAGTTTACCGTGCAATACAACATGGGTGTATAGTTTACCGTGTATTACAACATGAGTATATAGTTTACAGTGTACTACAACATGAGTGTATAGTTTACCGTGCAATACAACATGGGTGTATAGTTTACCGTGTATTACAACATGAGTATATAGTTTACAGTGTACTACAATATGAGTGTATAGTTTACCGTGCAATACAACATGAGTATATAGTTTACAGTGTACTACAACATGAGTGTATAGTTTACAGTGCAATACAACATGAGTATATAGTTTACTGTGTACTACAACATGAGTGTATAGTTTATAGTGCAATACAACATGAGTGTATAGTTTACCGTGCAATACAGCATGAGTGTATAGTTTACCGTGCAATACAGCATGAGTGTACAGTTTACTGTGTACTACAACATGGGTGTATAGTTTACTGTGCAATACAACATTAGTGTATAGTTTACCGTACAATACAACATGAGTGTATAGTTTACAATGCAATACAACATGAGTGTATAGTTTACCGTGTACTACAACATAAGTGTATAGTTTACTGTGGACTACAACATGAGTGTATAGTTTACAGTGCAATACAACATGAGTGTATAGTCTACAGTGCAATACAACATGAGTGTATAGTTTACCGTGTACTACAACATGGGTGTATAGTTTACAGTGTAATACAGCATGAATGTATAGTTTACCGTGTACTACAACATGAGTGTATAGTTTACCGTGTACTACAACATGAGTATATAGTTTACAGTGTACTACAACATGAGTGTATAGTTTACAGTGCACTACAACATGAGTGTATAGTTTACCGTGCAATACAACATGGGTGTATAGTTTACCGTGTATTACAACATGAGTATATAGTTTACAGTGTACTACAATATGAGTGTATAGTTTACCGTGCAATACAACATGAGTATATCGTTTACCGTGTACTACAACATGAGTGTATAGTTTACAGTGCAATACAACATGAATATATAATTTATGTGTACTACAACATGAGTGTATAGTTTACCGTGCAATACAGCATGAGTGTACAGTTTACTGTGTACTACAACATGAGTGTATAGTTTACCGTGTACTACAACATGAGTGTATAGTTTACTGTGCAATACAACATGAGTGTATAGTTTACAATGCAATACAACATGAATGTATAGTTTACCGTGTACTACAACATGAGTGTATAGTTTACTGTGGACTAAAACATGAGTGTATAGTTTACAATGCAATACAACATAAGTGTATAGTTTACAGTGCAATACAACATGAGTGTATAGTCTACAGTGTACTACAACATGAGTGTATAGTGTACAGTACAATACAACATGAGTGTATAGTTTACCGTGTACTACAACATGAGTGCATAGTTTACAGTGCAATACAACATGAGTGTATAGTTTACCGTGTACTACAACATGAATGTATAATTTACAGTGCAATACAACATGAGTGTATAGTTTACAGTGTATTACAACATGAGTGTATAGTTTACCGTGCATTACAACATAAGTGTATAGTTTACAGTGCAATACAACATGAGTGTATAGTTTACTGTGTACTACAACATGAGTGTATAGTTTACAGTGCAATACAACATGAGTGTATAGTTTACCGTGCAATACAACATGAGTGTATAGTTTACCGTGTACTACAACATGAGTGTATAGTTTACCGTGTATTACAACATGAGTGTATAGTTTACAATGCAATACAACATGAGTGTATAGTTTACTGTGCAATACAACATGAGTGTATAGTTTAGAATGCAATCCAACATGAGTGTATAGTTTACTGTGTATTACAACATGAGTGTATAGTTTACCGTGCAATACAACATGTGTGTATAGTTTACCGTGTACTACAACCTGAGTGTATAGTTTACAGAGCAATACAACATGAGTGTATAATTTACAGTGTAATACAACATGAGTGTATAGTTTACCGTGTACTACAACATGAGTGTATAGTTTACAGAGCAATACAACATGAGTGTATAGTTTACAGAGCAATACAACATGAGTGTATAGTTTACCGTGCAATACAACATGAGTGTATAGTTTACCGTGTACTACAGCATGAGTGTATAGTTTACAGTGCAATACAACATGAGTGTATAGTTTACAGTGCACTACAACATGAGTGTATAGTTTACAGTGTACTACAACATGAGTGTATAGTTTACAGTGCATTACAACATGAGTGTATAGTTTACAGTGCACTACAACATGAGTGTATAGTTTACAGCGCAATACAACATGAGTGTATAGTTTACCGTGCAATACAACATAAGTGTATAGTTTACTGTGCAATACAACATGAGTGTATAGTTTACTGTGTACTACAACATGAGTTTATAGTTTACAGTGCAATACAACATGAGTGTATAGTTTACCGTGCAATACAACATGAGTGTATAGTTTACCGTGTACTACAACATGAGTGTATAGTTTACCGTGTATTACAACATGAGTGTATAGTTTACCTGTACTACAACATGGGTGTATAGTTTACAATGCAATACAACATGAGTGTATAGTTTACCGTGTACTACAACATGAGTGTATAGTTTACCGTGTACTACAACATGAGTGTATAGTTTACCGTGTACTACAACATGAGTGTATATTTTACTGTGTACTACAACATGAGTGTATAGTTTACAGTGCAATACAACATGAGTGTATAGTTTACCGTGCAATACAACATGAGTGTATAGTTTACAGGGCATTACAACATGAGTGTATAGTTTACCGTGTACTACAACATGAGTGTATAGTTTACAGTGCACTACAACATGATTGTATATTTTACAGTGCAATACAACATGAGTGTATAGTTTACCGTCTACTACAACATGAGTGTGTAGTTTACTGTACAATACAACATGAGTGTATAGTTTACCGTGTACTACAACATGAGTGTATAGTTTACAATGCAATACAACATGAGTGTATAGTTTACCGTGTACTACAACATGATTGTATAGTTTACAGTGCAATACAACATGAGTGTATAGTTTACCGTGCAATACAACATGAGTGTATAGTTTACCGTGTACTATAACATGAGTGTATAGTTTACCGTGTACTACAACATGAGTGTATAGTTTACCGTGTACTACAACATGGGTGTATAGTTTACAATGCAATACAACATGAGTGTATAGTTTACCGTGTACTACAACATGAGTGTATAGTTTACCGTGTACTACAACATGAGTGTATAGTTTACCGTGTACTACAACATGAGTGTATATTTTACTGTGTACTACAACATGAGTGTATAGTTTACAGTGCAATACAACATGAGTGTATAGTTTACCGTGCAATACAACATGAGTGTATAGTTTACAGGGCATTACAACATGAGTGTATAGTTTACCGTGTACTACAACATGAGTGTATAGTTTACAGTGCACTACAACATTAGTGTATATTTTACAGTGCAATACAACATGAGTGTATAGTTTACCGTCTACTACAACATGAATGTGTAGTTTACTGTGCAATACAACATGAGTGTATAGTTTACCGTGTACTACAACATGAGTGTATAGTTTACAATGCAATACAACATGAGTGTATAGTTTACCGTGTACTACAACATGATTGTATAGTTTACAGTGCAATACAACATGAGTGTATAGTTTACCGTGCAATACAACATGAGTGTATAGTTTAAAGTGCAATACAACATGAGTATATAGTTTACACAATACGAATAGCATCATTGTCTGCATAACAAAACTTGATAAGCCATAGAGTGTGTTCTCACTAAAAACATGAGTTAATTAAACTTACCCAAAATATCAAATTAAGAATAACTAGTAAATATCTGGCACAGGATGCACATTTTCCTTCCGCCATGCTTCTAGTAAGTAATTCCAAATTTCGAAAGCAAAATAAATATTCCTCAATTACATAGGATCCTCTGCTATCATTTTTTCGTACATTTGTTACGAGTGAGAAGTGGAAATGTACGTTAAGAGAGACAAGCACAGAATGTTTCGCATTATTGCTACGTCATTTCCATGCGAAACATCTGGAAAATCGCACAAGACAAAGCTCGTGATATAATCCTCAAATTATTAAATACGCTATTTTACGCGATATAGCCGATTGTCTGATTCATAATGAATAGACATCAAAATAAAATAACCACGCACAAAAAACTATAATATTCTTGCAGCCAAGTGGGTAAATTTAGTGGATTTGTCTTATCGATATGCCTATAGGAGATACAAGTAACACAACTGCGAACTAAATGTGCCGCACTAGTAACTGATCAGTTAGATCGAATTAATTATCAGAAAGTAAGTGTATGCTTATGTGAACTCGGTACCCCATCTGATTGCGTCAGACGAGATGTACAAGTATGCATAGCCTGTTCTCATGCAACGCCTATAGCTTACAATGATTTGCTATCACTTAACCATTAACCTGCCGAATAAATTGGATGCATGTCTATGTTTTAGCTCCACTATCCGAATAGCAAACCGCATAGAGCCTGATCAGACGGCACGTTCTGTGTTTATAATACACTGGAATACGTATTTCGTCCGGTAGTATACCGAACCGTCAGGTAACAATAGAAACATTTATATATAATACACTGTGTATACATTGGAATACGTATTTCGTCCGGTAGTATACCGAACCGTCAGGTAATACTATAAACATTTATATATAATACACTGTGTATACATTGGAATACGTATTTCTTCCAGTAGTATACCGAACTGTCAGGTAATACTATAAACATTTATATATAATACACTGTGTATACATTGCAATACGTATTTCTTCCAGTAGTATACCGAACCGTCAGGTAATACTATAAACATTTATATATAATACACTGTGTATACATTGGAATACGTATTTCGTCCTGTAGTATACCGAACTGTCAGGTAATAATATAAACATTTATATATAATACACTGTGTATTCATTGGAATACATATTTCGTCCAGTAGTATACCGAACCGTCAGGTAATACTATAAACATTTATATATAATACACTGTGTATTCATTGGAATACGTATTTCGTCCAGTAGTATACCGAACCGTCAGGTAACAATAGAAACATTTATATATAATACACTGTGTATACATTGCAATACGTATTTCGTCCTGTAGTATACCGAACAGTCAGGTAACAGTATAAAGATATAAAAGTGTTTGTTTATTATAGTGTCACCCCTATTTAAAGAGCTAGACATTTCTGACGTATGAGACACCTCTATTTAATGAACATCAGTACTTCCCGAATCATATGCTGCTTGTATGCCAGGCGCCAGGCTTGTAAGCAATCGGTAACCATTATTTAACTAGCTCGCGGCTCACCAACCGGCCATATCAGAACGAACCCCTAACGAGATTCGAACATTCGACCTCCCGCTCCGTAGGCGGACACCTTAACAACTAGGCCACGGGGACGGTTATAATTATGTAGCATTTTTCTCTGTTTTATATCTACATTACCCATTTACTTATATATATATATATATGTGTGTGTTTCATCTGCATCTATGTAATGTCCGTGGCGTCCGTGTGGCGTCCGTTGTCCAATGGTAGAGCATCGGATTTGGAATCGAACGGTCTTGGTTCGATACTCAGTCAGGCCACGTATGTAGTGTCATTGAGCAAGGCACCTCACACGCATTGCTTAGTACTGGTTAACCGCTATGGTCAGCTAAGCATGCCCAGGAAAACATATATAGGTCCCCGCAAGGGGTTTGACATTAATGGAACATACATACAATGTCCACTCGCAACACAGCATGAACAATCTAACCTGAGTATGTCCTTAGCTCGGACATGATGATCGGTGTCGGGTCTTGGGAGGACTGATCGCCGAGCAGTATCGGTCGGTTCGGAGCTGTTCGTTGCGAGCTTTGTGGCGGGTGCGGGTGTGTGCCAGGAATTGATGCAACAAAGTACGTATACGACTACAATATATGGTTCTCATCTATATATAAGCTACTATTTCACAACAGCTTAATAGTGTGTGAGCAGGGATACAGCAAACATACCATTATACTGAGACCTATTTTTGAAATAAAGCATATCTTTGGTAGATATGCAAACTGCCATTTTCGAAATTAAATTTCTTCTGTTTAGGCACTCGGGAAACGTTGCTAGAACTTGTTCAACACACACGTTGGGGGCGCGTTCGCTTCAGGTGTGAAATGCCACGGGTTCGCGCCCCGTTGTAGCCGTTACGAATGTTCCCTTAGGCAAGGCATTTAAATTTCACATGTCTCTTCTATCTCCCTCATGGCGATGGATTCCATCCGGATATATATACATATATATGTTGTAATAACTTGTTTCACAATCGAGCTAAACTAAATTGTATAGACACGCTGGGGACTGATCTCTATTGCGTCGTATAGAGCCTCCGTGACAGAGTGATCTAGCGCGCCGTCGTGTGACTTGTGAAATCAGACTTAGGACAGTGGAATTGTGTCAGGTTGCTAAGGAAGTCGACCATTGCAAAGAATGCTATAATGATGGTTGCTAGGGAAGTACACGGCACAGTTCTGACACATTTAGTGTGATCGCTCTCGAGACACCAGTCCGGGTGGATTCAATCGCCATGCGTGAGTGACAGAAATGAGAAATGTGGAATATAAGTGCATGACTTGCCCAAGGGCACAATCGTAACGACTACACACTGGCCCCCTCACGCCTGGAGTGTCCATGCAATTGATTATGATGTGCAGATAACTGTTTCTGTCATCTTCAGCACTTCATACATCATCTATGTTCCAGACAGTATGTTTTCCGACTTCAGTTCAACGGAGCCTCCATATGTATTGTAGCATCTTCGCTGTTCTACAGGCAAGCCGATTCTCATGAGAATGATAAGTCGGGATTCCCTTATCATAAACTTTGGCAATTTCAATTTTCGTGTGAGGGTAGAATGGTTTCTGTGTTAACATCCCAACCTATGATGCCACGGATTGCGTTTGATTGTATATCATCAATCGCCATGTTTTCGTTTCACACTTGTGTTCGACTTTTTTGCGAATGACGTCACCGCTGTCAGTAACAGGTGCTTTGTTTATATGGTACACATTTGATGTGTGGACTGATCTGTAGTCCAGTGGTAACAGGCTGGACTGGTAATCCATGGATCGCAGGTTCGATCTCCCGTCTGACCCTAATAAAATTAACAGTCTTTAAGGTTGGACTTTAAACCGAGGTCTCGTGTCGGTGCTGTACACCGTACACGTAAAAGAACCAGATGAGACTCTGGAATGTGTCTCTGTCTGTATCATTGCACTATCCTCCAAAAATCTAAAATGACTAATCTCGTCAGGAGGTGTCGCTCATATGGGCAACCGGTAGCGACGATAAACAAACATAAAACACACACAGACAATGTGGCTATTACCTTCATCTTTTTACAGCAATGGATGCCTCCCAAATTTCATAATGTATGCACATTTATTTGAGCTCGATTGCGAAACAAGTTCTATGCAACATAATATTAATCGCTCTCTATACCTCATTCCTGGTGGGATCCATGAGAGAGTAGAGACAATGTGGGATTTAAGTGCCCTGCCAAAAGACAAATTCGTAAAGACTACAGCTGGGAGCGAACTCGGAACATTTCACACATGAAGTGAACGCGCTATCACTGCGCTATCACCGCTCTACCACTGTGTTATCACCGCGCTACCACTGCGCTATCACCGCGCTACCACAACGCTACCACTGCTCTACCAGTTAGGTACTCCCCCTGATACAACTCACTAAAACAATATTTGGTATGTAAGTTATTGATACAGTCATCCAAAGTGTGGCACTTTTGTAACTTGTGGATGCTCTCAGAGACTGCTATTGATGGATTTTATACTCTTTCTTGGATTTCTTGTTCAGACCTGAATTAACACGAGATTCGATCTGTTTGCTTTGAAATTCATCTTCACAGCTGGATCATTCACGATCTTCTTTTGCTACCTGATTTTCAATTATTGGACGACTCACAAATCGTGTTGCTAATTTATATCCAATTATCTGATAATTCATAGAGCCTGTTGCTACGGCATGTCCAAAGTATGTCGAAATCTGATTTCATGTTACTACATGATTTACATCTCCTTTTTCTTCGTGATGTTCAGTTATCTGATCTTTCATATCTCCTGTTTCCTCGTGATGTTCAGTTAGCTGATCTTTCATATTCCCTGTTTCCTCGTGATGTTCAGTTAGCTGATCTTTCATATCCCCTGTTTCCTCGTGATGTTCAGTTATCTGATCTTTCACATCTCCTGTTTCTTCGTGATGTTCAGTTATCTGATCTTTCATATCCCCTGTTTCCTCGTGATGTTCAGTTATCTGATCTTTCACATCTCCTGTTTCTTCGTGATGTTCAGTTATCTGATCTTTCATATCCCCTGTTTCCTCGTGATGTTCAGTTAGCTGATCTTTCACATCTCCTGTTTCTTCGTGATGTTCAGTTATCTGATCTTTCATATCCCCTGTTTCCTCGTGATGTTCAGTTAGCTGATCTTTCACATCTCCTGTTTCTTCGTGATGTTCAGTTATCTGATCTTTCATATCCCCTGTTTCCTCGTGATGTTCAGTTAGCTGATCTTTCACATCTCCTGTTTCTTCGTGATGTTCAGTTATCTGATCTTTCATATCCCCTGTTTCCTCGTGATGTTCAGTTATCTGATCTTTCACATCTCCTGTTTCTTCGTGATGTTCAGTTATCTGATCTTTCATATCCCCTGTTTCCTCGTGATGTTCAGTTATCTGATATTTCATATCTCATGCTTCTTCGTGATGTTCAGTTATATGATCTTTCACATCTCCTGTTTCTTCGTGATGTTCACTTATCTGATCTTTCATATCTCCTGTTTCCTCGTGGTGTTCAGTTATTTGATCGTTCACATCTCCTGTTTCTTCGTGATGTTCAGCTAGCTGATCTTTCATACCTCCTGCTTGTTCGTGATGTTAAATTATCAGATCCTTCTCATCTCTTGTTTCTTCGTGATGTTCAGTTATCTGATCATTCATGTCTCCTGTTTCTTCGTGATGTTCAATTATTGGACTTTTCATATATCCTGTTTTTTCGTCATGTTCAGTTATCTGATCTTTCATACCTCCTCTTTCTTCGTGATGTTCAGTTATCTGATCATTCACATCTCCTGTTTCTTCGTGATGTTCAGTTAGCTGATCTTCCACATCTCCTGTTCCTTCGTGATGTTCAGTTATCTGATCTTTCATGTATCATTTTACTACCTGGCCCATAGGTTATAACATTTCTTCAATCTCAACCTTAGTCTCAAGCTGCTTTGTAAACTTGATTGAACTGAGTCCACTCCCAGCAACCAATCAATTTAATTGAGCTTGACTTTGTCATGTGAGAAAAGTTTTATAAATTTGGGACCTGCTGTCCAATTTTCTGATTATTTTCAGGTCATGGTGCTGCCACTTGCCCATATTCTGCTTCTATCTAATGTCCAACTCACGTTACAGAACGGATGTCAAATCCCCAATTATCTGATCATTCACTGATTCCGTTGCTTCATGATTTCCAATTTTCTGAACATTTTCCTGATCGGTGAACCTACGGGTGCATCATGCAACCCTTATGTTGCACAGTCATGTTGTAGGCCTACACGCATGGTTCTGCACTGCATACAAATCTAGATACCAGCTTGAGTTTGAGATCTGAGAATAGTTTTATAACCTCGGGCAATGTATTTTGGTTTTATCAAATAATGTGTTTCGTATATGCATGCATATAATTTAGAAAAAGATTTTATTTTTGTTCATTCATTGGTACCAACAATAACTTCCTTACATACAGAACACGGATCAGTGGTTAACACGCTGGACATGTAATCCGTGGATCGCAGGTTCGATACCTTGCTTATACAATACTAAAATGAGTCATAGCATAATCTTTCGAAGGTATCGTGTCGGTGCTGCACATCGTGAACGTTAAGCAACCAGAGGATACTCTGGAATGGGTCTCTGTCTGTAGGCCTATCCTTGCACTATCCTCCAACATCTAAAATTACTAATCTCTTCAGGCGGTGTGGCTCATATGTGCAACCGGTAGCAACGATAAATAAACGTATGATAATAAACACTACACTCAAAATTCTATGTGTTTTACGTTTATTTATCGTTGCTACCTGTTGCCCATATGAGCGACGCCTCCTGAAGTGATTAGTCGAACCTGCGATCCCTGGATTACAAAATTCCTAATCGGTCATCTGGTATTTTACAATATTTGGAGCAAACTAATAACCATATACTATCAATATTCATATCATCTTATTTGATACATTTTATTACAGATCTTTATGCAATGAATTGCTGTTTAATCATCTGGAATAAAATGTACTAAATGACAATATGAACATATTTATATTTTATGATTATTATTAGTTTAAACAATATTTATTTCTTTGAATATACATATTCTAGTATACATAATATGTACATACATGTAGGATTGAGGCGAGAGCAACTTGCTTTTATAATATATGAGTATTATTAATTGGTCTAAATATTATACTGACTGACTAATAAGTTTATTTAAAGTTGCAACCGCATAAATGCATTTGGGCGACTAAGAAAATTAAAATACCCATCATCTAAAGATGATGGTTTTGCCTATCGCAATTATTATAACTAGATGTTTAGTGGGCTATGATGGTTGCTGTAATCTCAGTGTGTGTTCGGTTTTCATATCTCCAACTGTCGCTCACACAATAATGTGTGCCAGCGACAGTCGGGGGTAGACCGAAATATTATAAAATTGTGTGTGTGATTTACGTTTATTTATCGTCGCTACCGGTTGCCCATATGAGCGACGCCTCCTGAAGAGATTAGTTATTTTAGATGTTGTAGGATAGTGCATGATACAGACAGAGACCCATTCCAGCGTCTCTTCTGGTTCTTTTACGTGCACCGACACGAGAGCACCGACACGAGACCTCGGTTTAACGTCCCATCTGAAAGACTGCTAATTGTATTAGGGTCAGACGGGGGATCGAACCTGCGATCCCTGGATTACCAGTCCAGCGTGTTACCACTGGACTACATATCCGCCTGTATATTATAAAACACCTGCAGGTGACCGATTAGGACTTTTGCTGAGTGTATATGGCAGACTTGTGACCGGGTCCTATGTACTGAATAGAGTTATGTACGTGTGCATACGATGCAAATTAGATGCAGAATGACATCAAACAAAGTAGACACACACACAGGCAGGTAAATTATTAGTCGCACTTTTGCACATCTGTTATGCATAATATATAAATTAGAAAAAACTGACAATAAGAGAATATGCACAAAGCCACTCAGGAAGATTTATCGGTTACTATAGGATAATATGCATTTTATTGACATAAAACAGCACTTGCACACATCTATAACCAGCCACGAATGCTATGCGAGAAGCTCCACTATATCGAGGGTGTTGACTGGGGCGTAGCCTATAAGGCACAGACGTCCCGGGGTAGCCTGGGTGCCAGTCTGTCGATTTTTGGCTTTTTTAGCTTCTGGCGTTGATATGATCAGAAACTCTATAGTCTCGGTGTTAAAATATATTTATTTGACTGACCAGGCAAAATATATCGACGTCTGTTACCAGGCTAGTCCCGGGGCTGCGGATTATCACAGAAAATGAAAATTCCAAAAGTTGAGGGCATGTCGGTAGTGTATATAATTTAAACCATTGGTCACATATCTATCTTATTTTATGAAAACAATATAGGCAAATTTGGTATCAAAATGTGAGAAATATTAATTAAATTAGTGCAATGTATGAAGGATTATTTCTAAATTTGTAACGAAAATGTAACGCTCAATATAAAAGTGCACCGTTTTGTATGGTGTCAGTATACATAATATGTGCTTGTAGGCAATGTGACATTTCATCTCTGTATAGCAATTTTATGAAACTTTTCCAGGGGGAAGTCGTGATAGCGCAGTGGATGCGCGTTCGCTTCATGTGCGAAAGGTCCGGAGTTCGAGCCCCATTGGGGCCGTTACGATTGTGTCCTTAGGCAAGGCATATAAAGTCCACGTTGCATCTTCTCTCTCCCTCGTGGCGATGGATTCCATCAGGAATGAGGTCTCGAGGATGATTAATATACGTTGTAAGAACTTGTTTCGCAATCGAGCTAAAACAAATTTGTATAAACTATAGCAATTTTAGACTCAATTCGGCATCATTTTGAACAAAATAGATCTCTGAAAATATTGAAATTTGAACGGTCAAAAACATACATTAAAATGAGTTAGAATCGACGTGCACTAGGATTCAAACTTTTCCAGGGGGGATACATTACCCCCCAGAACCATCCAGCACCATCGTACATTCGGTGCTCAATTTATATACTCGGGTATACAAATTAAAATGGGCTAGCTACGTCCCTGGAACTTGACTCTAGAAATGACGAGAACTTGAATGGTAATCTTCAAAGTACTACAGGTGAAGCAGCACTTATATACAAACAAGTGCTCCTGTCTACAGCATCGATATCTAGTTGTCAATTAAAAGCATATCATATACAGTCAAACCTGTGTTAGTGGTCACCTTTATTAAGCAGCCAACCTGTATTAAGAAGCCAGGTTCAAGATTCCCAATATGTTGTTTTATTATACATGTACCCTCTATTAAGCAGCCACCTGTGCTAAGCAGCCACTTTCTGTGATTCCCTTGGCTGGCTGCTTAAGACAGGTTTGACTGTAGACGCATCTCAATATCTTAGTCTGGTGAAATTATTTCATACATACATACATCATTATAATTATACAACGTCAGGGGCTAACTTGACTGACCGCCTCTGTGGTCGAATGGTTAAGGTCGCTGACTTGTATACCACTGTGACTTATAACCACTGATGGTCACGGGTTCGAGCCCCGCTCAGACCGTGTTTCATTTATATGAAAAAGTTGGCAGTTTCCTACGGAGGTTGGTGCAACAAGTACTGGTTAACCGCTTGAGCCTGCCCAGGAAAGCTGTTGTTAGGTAAACTGCCTGTCGCTCAAATGGGCAACCGGTAGCGACGTTAAATAAACTTAAATTAACTTGACTGAAATGAGTTCGGTTGAGAAATTGGGCTTTCTCTATTATACTAGTACGGTGAGGATCGACCAATCAGAAGGGCGGATTATTTCGCTAATACACTAGTAAGATAAGGATCGACCAATCAGATGGGCGGATTATTTCGCTAATACACTAGTAAGATGAGGATAGACCAATCAGGAGGGCGGATTATTTCGCTAATACACTAGTAAGATGAGGATCGACCAATCAGAAGGGCGTTTTATTTCGCTAATACACTAGTAAGATAAGGATCGACCAATCAGAAGGGCGTTTTATTTCGCTAATACACTAGTAAGATGAGGATCGACCAATCAGAAGGGCGTTTTATTTCGCTAATACACTAGTAAGATGAGGATCGACCAATCAGAAGGGCGGATTATTTCGCTAATACACTAGTAAGATGAGGATCGACCAATCAGAAGGGCGGATTATTTCGCTAATACACTAGTAAGATGAAGATTAACCAATCAGAAGGGCGGATTATTTCGCTAAAACACTAGTAAAATGAGGATCGACCAATCAGAAGAGCGGATTATTTCGCTAATACACTAGTAAAATGAGGATCGACCAATCAGAAGAGCGGATTATTTCGCTAATACACTAGTATGAAAATAAATTCTGTCTCTTTTACAGCAGGTGAAATGATATTATGAAGTAAAGTGATCATTTTGCATCTAATGCAATTGTCTAAGCTAAGATTGCATAATATATGTCTAAAATAAACTACTCTTTCGCTCTCTTGCGATTTCAACATGTCGTCGAAAAAAGATCTACTTTCGGCCGATGACAATGCATGTAACGGATCACAGGGATTCGGCACGTTTGGGGGTACTAGTATATATATTTAAGTACAGGGATTCTACTCTGTGGGATGTCAGATTTCGCATCGATCAGTAAAATGGCCCTATCTGAAACAATTTTGTACAAATCTGTCCAAATACAACGCCTATCCCGAGTCTTTATATTGTTCTTCAAATAAAACACAACTTTAAGCTGCATGCATGTATACTTTGCAAACAATTGCCACATACATAAGCCATAGCAGGTCACATTTCCATACTAGGACACGGGTTCTGTCAGCAACAACAACAAATCTTCGACGGGAGAGTTTTAACTGTGAATAACATTATCAATAAAATGTGTTTACACTAACGTGTAGGTTTATTCGGCAATAATGTACGTCAAAAAGAGATTTCGTAGCATTTTCAATTTGTTTTGAAAATTTCTATAGCGGCGCAATTCGCGTTGAAACGAGCGTTGAAACGAGCGTTCTGATTGGATTATTAGAATGTAACAAGATGTTTTTTTATATAGGAAGAATAATCATAATCCAATCAGAACGCTCGTTTCAACTCTCGTTTCAACGCGAATTGCGCCGCTTTAGAAATGTTCAAAACAAATTGAAAATGCTACGAAATCTCTTTTTGACGTACATTTTTGCCGAATACACCTACACGTTAGTGTAAACACATTTTATTGATAATGTTATTCACAGTTAAAACTCTCCCGTCGAAGATTTTTTTTTGTTGCTGACAGAACCCGTGTCATAGTATGGAAATGTGACCTGCTATGGCCAATGTCTGTGGCAATTGTTTGCAAAGTATACATGCATGCAGCTTAAAGTTGTGTTTTATTTGAAGAACAATATAAAGACTCGGGATAGGCGTTATATTTGGACAGATTTGTACAGATAGGGCCATTTTACTGATCGATGCGAAATCTGACATCCAACAGAGTAGAATCCCTGTACTTAAATATATATACTAGTACCCCCAAACGTGCCGAATCCCTGTGTAAAGGATATGTTGATTACAGTTAAGTTCCAAAAAGCTGATTGACAGTGGGCATAGTAAAATTGCTATGTGTAACAGAGAACCTTAAATGAAATTTCTCATTTTACAAAATCAAACATCAACATTTACTTACTTTCGAAATAAAATGTGAATATTTACCTGCTTTTTGCGCATTTTGCTATTTGAAAGTTAAACGTAATCGTATATATATATTCTTTATTTATCCTCCAGTATTGAAGAGCATACAAGTCACATATTACAAGAACAATTACAACAGTGAAATATATTACAATGTTATAAGGAAATTAAGTAACAGAAATAAACGCTTATATACATATTCTATATATAATCGCAACAGGCGATGTGTAGTACCATATAATAACACACACGTATACATATATACACACACCAAGCATATGTATATATACATAATACACGCATGCATACACACATGTATATATATACATACATATACATACATACGTATACATACACACACACACACACGTATACATATATACATACACCAAGCATATGTATATATACATAATACACGCATACACACACATGTATATATATACATACATACACACATGCGTATACATAATTATATTATACCAATACAAACATATACATATCACTGTAATATTGTATTACTCGCTTATACTACATGTATAAAGCATACCGAAAATAAATTCAATTGTTACAGTATCTCTTACATTACTGCAAGTGTTACCCCCTTACCGAAACGAAACTATAAGAGAGGTATGTGCAGAGTAGCGTAGATAGGGATGCTGGTACATATACTTGCTTTAGTACTGTCTCATAACCAATTCATGTAATAGGCAGATTGTAAAAACACTTTAAAGCTTGCTACTCTCTGATCGTCTGTCAATTGAAATGCTGTAAAGCAACGGAACATTTCAATGAGTTGCAGATCTGGTGAGAGTGAGCAGAGACCTTTAACGGTACTGGTACCTAGAGACTTAGAGAGTTTCATCCAGAGTGTGGTTCTCCATTTGTCATTAAATGGGCAAAACAACAGTATATGTCTGCTAATCTCGTCTGTGACCAAGTGACATTTCATACACTGTATATCGTATTTATGAGAGAAAAACCTACACATTAGGATAAAGACGGATGTACAATGTGGCTGTAGGTATGTGTATTCTCTACAGAAATTCCATAGGTTACAAGTTTCATATTCTGACTGGACTAGGGAGAAAGTATTTAAACTTGCATCGCAAAGTAACCTACTATTCCAGTCGAATACTACCTGGTTTTTTACTGCCAGTTTAACGTTATGTTTCCATACACCTACGCTCGGGAATATACCATCGTGTAAGTAATCTAAGAAGAACTGTGTCAGATTATATTTTCCTAGAATTCTATATATATCGGGGATAAAACCTTTTGCAATTTTGGGAGATGTCATGAATGATGTGGTTCTATGCACAAACACGTCTTTGATTTTAAACTTGGTATCTAATCGACAGAGTTGACCAAATAGTAGAAGTTTCCGTTTATCTATCAGCTGGACTATAGGATATATACCGAGACAGCTTAATGCTATATCCGTTCTAGTAGATGTAGGGATAGATTGAATACGTTTGATACATTGTCTATGCAATTTTCGCAAGGGGGTAACTAGGTATCGGTGACACCGTTCCACAATTCGCTCCCATATAATGTTTTTGGTAGTACAATGGATTCGTATATTTTTTTACAAGTTGCAGGATGCAGGCCGTTTCTATAAATACCACAGTCTACAATGCTGAAGAAGGATTTACGCAACCGATCACAACTTGTAGCTATATTTTCACTTAAATCTAGGTCTTTATTACATTGGACGCCTAGATGGAGGTAACTGCTGGTTTCATGAAAGGTTTCATCACCCAGTTCCCAGTATCTCTCTGTACTCATGGTGTCATTGAATACAACAGTATTGCATTTGGTAGCGTTGTAGAGATACCGTTCACGTTTAGAGTTCATATAACACAAGTTGATTAACGTATCTAGACCATGCTTAGTGTTCGATAATACAACCATGTCATCGGCGGAGGTAGGGCATCCACAACTCAAGTCTCCAATCCTGAAGCGATATGGGCTTCTTTCTACTTCATTCATTAGTTCGTTTATGAAGACGAGGTAGAGGAACGGACTCATACATTGACCTTGGCGGGTTCCCTGTAGGATAGGGAACCACTCCGACATGTAACCATTGGACTTAACGCAACTTAAACAGTTATCAAAACATGACATGATAGCTTTGAAAAGCATAACATGGATACCAGTTTTGTATAGTTTGACAAGCAACGATGCAATCCAAGTCCTGTCGAAGGCTTGTCTAGCGTCCAGGAAGCAAGCATAAATGGGAGAATGGTGTTCCATACCATAATTTACACATTCTCTTAACATGAATGACGTCATTAGGCAGTTTACTTTCTTCTGAAAACCACCCTGAGATGCATTGAATGTTACTTTTTTTTCCTGTTCAATAAAACTTAATAGGACCTTCTCATATAGTTTGAGAATGACTGAGCACAATGAAATCGCTCTGTAGCTATTTGGATCAGTTTTCTTTTTGTTACCGCCCTTATATAATGTTACTATAACACCTTTTTTCATTTCAGACGGTGTATATGAATATGTAATCATGTAATTAAACAGTTGGGTTATGACTTTTATTAATAGTGAACCACCATATATGACATTTTCGTAGCATATATCGTCATGTCCACTGACCTTTCCTTTTTTACAAGATCGAAGTGCTGTCTGTACCATTTCAACACTAACAACATGTTTACTACTGGTTTGTGGAGAAACTATGGACTTAATAGTTAATAATTCGGTTTCCACAGAATGTTTATGTTCTTCGTTAAAACTTGGGTCGGCCGAAGGAGAATACAAGTCACAGAAGTACTTTCCCCATTCATAATTTATATCCTGGGGGTTATTATAGGTGGTGCCACCAAAGCACATTTCAAATCCCTTGTTTATTGTTTTGTTTCTACGTTTATTTATTAACCGCCAAAATTCGTTGTTGTCACATTCAGCGGCCGTGTCAACTTGTGCGTCTTGCTCATTTGAGTATGTCAAAACTGCCAATCGATGAGCAGAGCGGAATTTTCTCTTATAAATCTTATATTGTTTAAAATACACGGACTCGTCATTCGTTGGCCTGTGGTGTTTTATCCATTCTATGCGTTTTATGACCATTTCTTTATGTAAACGTGTGAGAAGATCATTCCAATAGGGTTTGATGTATGATTTAAATTTAACCTTTAATCGTGTGAACCCCTAAAA
The DNA here is from genome assembly GCA_014843695.1 of Archivesica marissinica. Lineage (NCBI taxonomy): Eukaryota > Metazoa > Mollusca > Bivalvia > Venerida > Vesicomyidae > Archivesica > Archivesica marissinica. The sequence goes on along the minus strand of CM026402.1, from coordinate 47,812,495 downwards.
ACAAAGCACATGTTTTGATAGCTTATGTTAGTGTGAACGTCCGTAATAAGAAATAGTTCGGGTATAATGTTCAAGTTAGTTTCTGTTTGCTGGCAACATTAAAAACTACTGACAAAACAAAACAAATTAATTAGGATATATTAATTTCGTGATTGTCAGAAAATAGTTAATATACAATAGTACATCCAACCGCGGAGGAATACTTACTTACTTACTTACTTACTTTACTTACTTACTTACTTACTTATTACTTGCTTACTTACTTACTTACTTACTTACTTACTTACTTACTTAATTAAATGTATGTAGAGCTATATAACACTATGTAGAGCTATATAATACTATGTACAGCTATATAATACTATGTACAGCTATATAATACTATATACAGCTATATAATACTGTGTACAGCTATATAATACTATGTATAACTATATAATACTATGTACAGCTATATAATACTATGTAGAACTATATAATACTATGTACAGCTATATAATACTATGTAGAGCTATATAATACTATGTACAGCTATATAATACTATGTAGAGCTATATAATACTATGTAGAGCTATATAATACTATGTAGAGCTATATAATACTATGTAGAACTATATAATACTATGTAGAGCTATATAATACTATGTAGAGCTATATAATACTATGTACAGCTATATAATACTATGTACAGCTATATAATACTATGTACAGCTATATAATACTATGTAGAGCTATATAATACTATGTAGAACTATATAATACTATGTAGAACTATATAATACTATGTAGAGCTATATAATACTATGTACAGCTATATAATACTATGTAGAGCTATATAATACTATGTACAGCTATATAATACTATGTAGAGCTATATAATACTATGTAGATATATAATACTATGTACAGCTATATAATACTATGTAGAGCTATATAATACTATGTACAGCTATATAATACTATGTAGAGCTATATAATACTATGTAGAGCTATATAATACTATGTACAGCTATATAATACTATGTAGAGCTATATAATACTATGTACAGCTATATAATACTATGTACAGCTATATAATACTATGTACAGCTATATAATACTATGTACAGCTATATAATACTATGTGGCTATATAATACTATGTAGAGCTATATAATACTATGTAGAGCTATATAATACTATGTAGAGCTATATAATACTATGTACAGCTATATAATACTATGTACAGCTATATAATACTATGTACAGCTATATAATACTATGTAGAGCTATATAATACTATGTAGAACTATATAATACTATGTACAGCTATATAATACTATGTGGGCTATATAATACTATGTACAGCTATATAATACTATGTAGAGCTATATAATACTATGTACAGCTATATAATACTATGTACAGCTATATAATACTATGTACAGCTATATAATACTATGTACAGCTATATAATACTATGTACAGCTATATAATACTATGTACAGCTATATAATACTATGTAGGCTATATAATACTATGTACAGCTATATAATACTATGTACAGCTATATAATACTATGTAGAGCTATATAATACTATGTAGGCTATATAATACTATGTACAGCTATATAATACTATGTACAGCTATATAATACTATGTACAGCTATATAATACTATGTAGGCTATATAATACTATGTACAGCTATATAATACTATGTACAGCTATATAATACTATGTAGAGCTATATAATACTATGTAGAGCTATATAATACTATGTACAGCTATATAATACTATGTAGAGCTATATAATACTATGTAGAGCTATATAATACTATGTACAGCTATATAATACTATGTAGATATATAATACTATGTACAGCTATATAATACTATGTACAGCTATATAATACTATGTACAGCTATATAATACTATGTAGAACTATATAATACTATGTAGAGCTATATAATACTATGTAGAGCTATATAATACTATGTACAGCTATATAATACTATGTACAGCTATATAATACTATGTACAGCTATATATACTATGTAGAGCTATATAATACTAGTAGAGCTATATAAACTATGTACAGCTATATAATACTATGTACAGCTATATAATACTATGTACAGCTATATAATACTATGTAGATATATAATACTATGTAGAACTATATAATACTATGTAGAACTATATATACTATGTAGAACTATATAATACTATGTACAGCTATATATAATACTATGTAGAACTATATAATACTATGTAGAGCTATATAATACTATGTAGAACTATATAATACTATGTAGAACTATATAATACTATGTATAGCTATATAATACTATGTACAGCTATATAATACTATGTAGAACTATATAATACTATGTAGAGCTATATAATACTATGTAGAACTATATAATACTATGTAGAACTATATAATACTATGTAGATATATATAATACATGTAATATATATAATACTATGTAGAACTATATAATACTATGTAGATCTATATAATACTATGTAGATATATATAATACTATGTAGATATATATAATACTATGTAGAGCTATATAATACTATGTACAGCTATATAATACTATGTACAGCTATATAATACTATGTAGATATATATAATACTATGTAGAACTATATAATACTATGTAGATCTATATAATACTATGTAGATATATATAATACTATGTAGAGCTATATAATACTATGTACAGCTATATAATACTATGTAGAGCTATATAATACTATGTAGAGCTATATAATAATATGTAGAGCTATATAATACTATGCAGAGCTATATAATATTATTCACAGCTATATAATATCAAAATTATCAAATCAAAAGAATTGACGGTCACTACCGTAATTATACGATACAAGGATAGCTGCCGGGTGTTTTACGTTAAAATATAATAGTACATTATTATACAGTATTTTTATTTTACAACGTAGCGTTTGCTAAGCAACTGTACGTCTTTAGACACTAGGTATGGTTACGTACAGCCCAGGTTGCAATAAATTCATTTATAATTGAAACATTTAAACGATGTTTGGTTGTAGACAAAATAAAAACATGCTTCACGATTATATATAGCGGACTGCAGTTAAGTGAACAGGAATGTGGGGAAGTGACAGGTGGTAATTCGTGTGACGTAATCAGAATACCTATCGTAATTCATACTTTCCACGGCTGGCACGCAAGGTAGGTCTATAATTATTCACTTTTTTCGTTTTCCCCACGAGTATAGTAACCATCTTGTAATTGCTGATAAATCTACACGCTTATTGTTTGGGTCAATAGAATATATATAGTTGTGATAGCGCAGTGGATGCGCGTTCGTTTCAGGTGCGAAAGGTCCGGAGTTCGAGCCCCGCTGGAGCCGTTACGATTGTGCCCTTTGGCAAGGCATTTAAATTCCACATGCCTCTTCTCTCTCCTTCATGGCGATGGATTCCATCAGGAATGAGATCTCGAGAGTGATTAATATAAGTTGAAAGAACTTGTTTCGCAATCGAGCTAAAATAAATGTGTATGTAACTATATATATCCGGGCCTTTCGCACCTGAAGCATCAGGCGCGAAAGTCCCGGATATATAAATGCAACACGTTTGCTTCAGGTGCGAAAGGCCCGGAGTTCGAGCCCGCTGGATCCGTCACGATTGTGCAATTAGGCAGGCATTTAAATTCCACGTTGCCTCTTCTTTCTTCCTCGTAGCTATGTATTCCATCAGGACTGAGGTTTCGAGTGATCAATATACCTTGTAAGAACTTATTTCGCAATCGAGCTAAAATAAATGTGTATACATTACTACATACATTCTGTTTGTGCGTGCGTGCGTGCGTGCGTGCGTGCGTGCGTGCGTGCGTGCGTGTGTTTGTGCGTGTGTGCGTGCGTGTTTTACGTTTATTTATCGTCTCTATCGGCCTCCTGAAGAGATTAGTCATTTTACATTTTTGGAGAATAGTGCAATGCTAGACAGTGACCCATTCCAGCGTCTTCTCTGGTTCTTTTATGGCATTTTCTCTGGAATTGCTTGAGTTTCGTATTCCTCCGCGATTGGGTGCACTTTTGTATTTTATCTATTTTGTGACAATCATAAACAGTTAATTATAAAATAATATATTCTAAGGAATTTGTCTTGTCTGTAGTTTTTAATTTTGACAAAAAACGTAACAAGTATACCTGAACTATTTCTTTAAACTGAATTAAATTTGATAACAACTATTATATTAGCCAAACTCATTGGAAATCATAAAAGATAATGAAGATATGTGTTTATTTACTTTATTAGTATAAGATTGGATTTTATGTCATCGAGTAGTCACCCAAAATTGTATTTCCACAAGTGGCGTTAGTCACCCAAAATTTGTGATTCACATTTTATTTACAGTCGATCGATTCTCTGCATATGCAACATCAAACACATAAGCTATGTATTAGCTATTGACCGAACTAAATGTTACACATAAGCTATGTATTAGCTATTGACCGAACTAAATGTTACACATAAGCTATGTATTAGCTATTGACCGAACTAAATGTTACACATAAGCTATGTATTAGCTATTGACCGAACTATATGTTACACATAAGCTATGTATTAGCTATTGACCGAACTAAATGTTACACATAAGCTATGTATTAGCTATTGACCGAACTAAATGTTACACATAAGCTATGTATTAGCTATTGACCGAACTAAATGTTACACATAAGCTATGTATTAGCTATTGATCGAACTAAATGTTAAATTAGGTCTCAAGTTCAATGTGTTTGCCATTTTAAAATGTGGGGGTATTCTATAGAATACACGTTGGAATTAGATTCCAGGGTTAACATTCCATCATTCCCGATCCACAAGTTCTGAGGTTCCTTGCCCATTATATCAATTTTCATAAATACGGTTTGTTAATAAAACGTCAAACTTGCTCGAAACATCACGTCCATTAAGATACTACTTTTTCAGTTCCATTTTGTGTTGTTAAGGAACACTACTTTTTCAGTTCCATTTTGTGTTGCTAAGGAACACTACTTTTTCATTTCCATTTTGTGTTGGTTTAAACATATTTATTCGATAATAATGTACATTACATATACATTGTATACAAAACGAAAATGGATTAAATCGGAAGCTTAAAGCTTATTGAGATTTTCTCCATTGCATATATAATGTTGTGCACAAATGGCGATTAAGAGGTAAACATATAATGTAGTAATACCAAAATATATAATAAGTAGTTGAAAATATAGCTTGTTATCAGGTGAAAAGCTAACAGTAAAAGGGAGGTTGGGGAGGGTGGGTAGAAAGCGATGAACCATACGTAAGCACACTGTTTGAAGTGAATCACTCTGCTAGTGCGTCAGTCTCTGTTCACAGAATACTAAAAACGTTTAGACTTTTCTATGAATTTGTGGACAGCTAAGACTATTATTTCATTATGTTCAGATGGCAAAGAAATATCACCAAATAGGATCACATTTAGGGTTATATGACAGAGGTGAGAAATAGTGTTAACTAGTTCAGGGCGTATATTGTAGTACTTGTGACATTCAAAGAAATAATGGTAAGTTGACTCGATTTGACCGCATGTGCATAGTGGTGAATCAATTATGTTTTTGGAGAAGAGATCATGTTTTAAATAACTACAATTTGTTCTCAATCGAGCAAGTAGTATCTGGTTCTTACGTATACCAGAAAAGTAGAATTCGGGAATAGGACAAGAGTCGCTTTTAAGTTGCATCTTGAACGATGAAAGAGATGGTGCATGCTTGATTAATGGTGGTAAATCATTAAACGCTCTAACTACTGAAGGTAAAAAGGAGTTTTCATATAAATTGGTTCTAGAGCGTGGAACTTGAAGTTGATCTCCATTTCTCAAATGATATCTACTAGTATCGACGTCAGGTGGACACAGAGCAGAGAGATAGTTTGGAGTGAGACCATTTTTCATCTTGAAAAAAAGAGTAAGTTTGTGATTGAGTCTTCTCCTATCCAGAGATTCCCACCCAACTTCAATCATCAATTTGTTTATGGACACAAGTTTCGTGGTACCAGTAATTATTCTTGCTGCTTCTTGATGAATTTTTTCCAGTTCGCCTTTAGCTAAAGTAGACATATTATCAAAAATAACATCACCATATTCAAGGAGCGGACGTATGAATGAAATATACAAGCATTCTAAGGAACGGCGGTCTAGTGTAAATTTTAATTTACGAAGAATATTGATTCTCTGGTAAGCTTTAGAAGAAATTTGGTCAATGTGGTGTTTCCAGTTTAGATCATTGGAAATATGAATGCCTAGATGCCTTTGATTTGACACCTCATCGATTATTTGGTTATCCATAGATAGAGGTGGATGGTACGGCTGATTATGTTTTCGAGATATTATCAGAGATTTTGTTTTGGACGGATTAAATTTAACAAGCCATTGTTTAGCCCAATTAGAAATAGACTCCATTTTGTGTTGTTAAGGAACACTACTTTTTCAGTTCCATTTTGTGTTGCTAAGGAACACTACTTTTTCATTTCCATTTTGTGTTGTTACGAAACACTACTTTTTCAGTTCCATTTTGTGTTGTTACGAAACACTACTTTTTCAGTTCCATTTTGTGTTGTTACGAAACACTACTTTTTCAGTTCCATTTTGTGTTGTTACGAAACACTACTTTTTCAGTTCCATTTTGTGTTGTTACGGAACACTACTTTTTCAGTTCCATTTTGTGTTGTTACGGAACACTACTTTTTCAGTTCCATTTTGTGTTGTTACGGAACACTACTTTTTCAGTTCCATTTTGTGTTGCTACGGAACACTACTTTTTCAGTTCCATTTTGTGTTGTTACGGAACACTACTTTTTCAGTTCCATTTTGTGTTGTTACGGAACACTACTTTTTCAGTTCCATTTTGTGTTGTTACGGAACACTACTTTTTCAGTTCCATTTTGTGTTGTTAAGGAACACTACTTTTTTAGTTCCATTTTGTGTTGCTACTGAACACTACTTTTTTAGTTTCATTTTGTGTTATTAAGAGAAAATTCCTACTTGTACACAGTATGTTGTCACACCATGCGGTAGTCTCTTAATACAAGCTTGACTATATACATGTACACATGCAAAATGCTGTTGCTACTTTTGGTCGAACTGGTACACCATATTATTGGATGTAGAACAATCGCATGCGCTCAGTATATTGCAGAAGATCGACTGCTGGAGGCTCATCAATCAAGCATGTACCAGATCATTCCACCTGTTCCACGCAGTCCTATACATAGAAGCCAAAGCAGGGCAAAATTTACCTATATTTATTGGTTAGCTACCTTTCGCTTTCATTCTTCTAATATTATTTTTATTTCTGAATGTACAGGGTGAAAGTGAATAAAATATAGGGTTGCATTTGTAGTATATGAGGTCAGAGAATTATAGGGTTGTATATGTAGTATCTGAGGTAATTATAGGGTTGTATATGTAGTATCTGAGGTTAGAGAATTATAGGGTTGTATATGTAGTATCTGAGGTCAGAGAATTATAGGGTTGTATATGTAGTATCTGAGGTCAGAGAATTATAGGGTTGTATAATTATGTAGTATCTGACGTCAGAGAATTATAGGGTTGTATATGTAGTATCTGACGTCAGAGAATTATAGGGTTGTATATGTAGTATCTGAGGTTAGAGAATTATAGGGTTGTATATGTAGTATCTGAGGTCAGAGAATTATAGGGTTGTATAATTATGTAGTATCTGACGTCAGAGAATTATAGGGTTGTATATGTAGTATCTGACGTCAGAGAATTATAGGGTTGTATAATTATGTAGTATCTGACGTCAGAGAATTATAGGGTTGTATATGTAGTATCTGACGTCAGAGAATTATAGGGTTGTATATATAGTATCTGAGGTCAGAGAATTATAGGGTTGTGTATGTAGTATCTGAGGTCAGAGAATTATAGGGTTGTATATGTAGTATCTGAGGTCAGAGAATTATAGGGTTGTATATGTAGTATCTGAGGTCAGAGAATTATAGGGTTGTATATGTAGTATCTGAGGTCAGAGAATTATAGGGTTGTATATGTAGTATCTGAGGTCAGAGAATTATAGGGATTACTGTATATGTAGTATCTGAGGTCAGAGAATTATAGGGTTGTATATGTAGTATCTGAGGTCAGAGAATTATAGGGTTGTATATGTAGTATCTGAGGTCAGAGAATTATAGGGTTGTATATGTAGTATCTGAGGTCAGAGAATTATAGGGTTGTATATGTAGTATCTGAGGTCAGAGAATTATAGGGTTGTATATGTAGTATCTGAGGTCAGAGAATTATAGGGTTGTATATTGTAGTATCTGAGGTCAGAGAATTATAGGGTTGTATATGTAGTATCTGAGGTCAGAGAATTATAGGGTTGTATAATTATGTAGTATCTGAGGTCAGAGAATTATAGGGTTGTATATGTAGTATCTGAGGTCAGAGAATTATAGGGTTGTATAATTATGTAGTATCTGAGGTCAGAGAATTATAGGGTTGTATATGTAGTATCTGAGGTCAGAGAATTATAGGGTTGTATATGTAGTATCTGAGGTTAGAGAATTATAGGGTTGTATATGTAGTATCTGAGGTCAGAGAATTATAGGGTTGTATAATTATGTAGTATCTGAGGTCAGAGAATTATAGGGTTGTATATGTAGTATCTGAGGTCAGAGCATTATAGGGTTGTATATGTAGTATCTGAGGTCAGAGAATTATAGGGTTGTATATGTAGTATCTGAGGTCAGAGAAGTATAGGGTTGTATATAGTATCTGAGGTCAGAGAATTATAGGGTTGTATATGTAGTATGTGAGGTCAAAGAATTATAGGGTTGTATATGTAATATGTGAGGTCAGAGAATTATAGGGTTGTATATGTAGTATGTGAGGTCAAAGAATTATAGGGTTGTATATGTAATATGTGAGGTCAGAGAATTATAGGGTTGTATATGTAGTATCTGAGGTAATTATAGGGTTGTATATGTAGTATCTGAGGTTAGAGAATTATAGGGTTGTATATGTAATATCTGAGGTAATTATAGGGTTGTATATGTAGTATCTGAGGTTAGAGAATTATAGGGTTGTATATGTAGTATCTGAGGTCAGAGAATTATAGGGTTGTATAATTATGTAGTATGTGAGGTCAGAGAATTATAGGGTTGTATATGTAGTATCTGAGGTCAGAGAATTATAGGGTTGTATATGTAGTATCTGAGGTTAGAGAATTATAGGGTTGTATATGTAGTATCTGAGGTCAGAGAATTATAGGGTTGTATATGTAGTATCTGAGGTTAGAGAATTATAGGGTTGTATATGTAGTATCTGAGGTCAGAGAATTATAGGGTTGTATATGTAGTATCTGAGGTCAGAGAATTATAGGGTTGTATAATTATGTAGTATCTGAGGTCAGAGAATTATAGGGTTGTATAATTATGTAGTATCTGAGGTCAGAGAATTATAGGGTTGTATATGTAGTATCTGAGGTAATTATAGGGTTGTATATGTAGTATCTGAGGTCAGAGAATTATAGGGTTGTATATGTAGTATCTGAGGTCAGAGAATTATAGGGTTGTATAATTATGTAGTATCTGAGGTCAGAGAATTATAGGGTTGTATATGTAGTATGTGAGGTCAAAGAATTATAGGGTTGTATAATTATGTAGTATCTGAGGTCAGAGAATTATAGGGTTGTATATATAGTATCTGAGGTCAGAGAATTATAGGGTTGTATATGTAGTATCTGACGTCAGAGAATTATAGGGTTGTATAATTATGTAGTATCTGAGGTCATAGAATTATAGGGTTGTATATATAGTATCTGAGGTCAGATAATTATAGGGTTGTATATGTAGTATCTGAGGTAATTATAGGGTTGTATATGTAGTATGTGAGGTCAACGAATTATAGGGTTGTATATGTAGTATGTGAGGTCAGAGAATTATAGGGTTGTATAATTATGTAGTATCTGAGGTCAGAGAATTATAGGGTTGTATATGTAGTATCTGAGGTAATTATAGGGGTGTATATGTAGTATGTGAGGTCAAAGAATTATAGGGTTGTATATGTAGTATGTGAGGTCAGAGAATTATAGGGTTGTATATGTAGTATGTGAGGTCAGAGAATTATAGGGTTGTATATGTAGTATGTGAGGTCAAAGAATTATAGGGTTGTATATGTAGTATCTGAGGTCAAAGAATTATAGGGTTGTATATGTAGTATGTGAGGTCAAAGAATTATAGGGTTGTATATGTAGTATGTGAGGTCAAAGAATTATAGGGTTGTATATGTAGTATCTGAGGTCAAAGAATTATAGGGTTGTATATGTAGTATCTGAGGTCAGAGAATTATAGGGTTGTATATGTAGTATGTGAGGTCAAAGAATTATAGGGTTGTATATGTAGTATGTGAGGTCAGAGAAGTATAGGGTTGTATATAGTATCTGAGGTCAGAGAATTATAGGGTTGTATATGTAGTATCTGAGGTCAGAGAAGTTGGGTTGTTTGTTCTGAGGTCAGAGAATTATAGGGTTGTATATGTAGTATCTGAGGTTAGAGAATTATAGGGTTGTATATGTAGTATGTGAGGTCAGAGAATTATAGGGTTGTATATGTAGTATGTGAGGTCAGAGAATTATAGGGTTGTATATGTAGTATCTGAGGTCAGAGAATTATAGGGTTGTATATGTAGTATGTGAGGTCAGAGAATTATAGGGTTGTATATGTAGTATCTGAGGTCAGAGAATTATAGGGTTGTATATGTAGTATCTGAGGTCAGAGAAGTATAGGGTTGTATATGTAGTATCTGAGGTCAGAGAAGTATAGGGTTGTATATGTAGTATCTGAGGTCAGAGAATTATAGGGTTGTATATGTAATATCTGAGGTCAGAGAAGTATAGGGTTGTATATGTAGTATCTGAGGTTAGAAAATTATGAAATTATAGAAATCACGTGACACCAAGGGCCACAATTTGTTTTCCAAATTTGATAAACTTGCGTAACATACTGTGCACTTAGGGCCACTTGTAACCCGACACTTCTTATATCATTCGGTATACTTGGATTATTTGTGAAAGGATTTTGTTCACAGTTGGGCCATGAATAAATCAACATAGCATACGTACATACGAGAAATGTGTTCTTAATTCGTCAACAATAAGGTATACAACTTAACAAATAACAAAAATTACTGTATAATCAAAATTCACAAAAATGATGACACAACGCAAAATCCGAACAATATGAAAAGTCACCGAATACAATCTGTATGTCCGAGAAACTAAGATCTAGTGACAGACGGATCTGTAGTCCAGTGGTAACACACTGGACTGATAATCCATGGATCACAGGTTCGAACCCCCGTCTCACCCTAATAAAATTAACAGTCTTTCAGATGGGACTTTAAACCGAGGTCTCGTGTCGGTGCTGTACACCGTGCACGTAAAAGAACCAGAGGAGACTCTGAAATGGGTATCTGTCTGTATCATTGCACTATCCTCCAAAAATCTAAAATGACTAATGTCTTCAGGAGGCGTTGCTCATATGGGCAACTGGTAGCGACGATAAATAAACGTAAAACACACATATCTAATGTGTCCCACATGGCTCTTGCGGAGTGCACACACCTCTGTCTCACAGATGTATGAGTTTATCATTTTTGTACAGATAATGTAGCCGAATATCATAATCTATAATATAAAATTAATATCTTGAACCATGCTCCAGAAAATCCAATTTGTCTGATCTTGCGGTGTGTTATTCAAGTTGTATACCTTTTTGTTTATCAATTGAAAAGAAAATTATATGTACGTATGATATGTTGATTTATACATAGTCCAAACTAGAACGAAATCTGTTAACAAATAATCCAATTATACCGAATTATATACGTCAGTGTCGGGTTAGAAGTGTACGGATTCAATCACGAATCAGTTTTCTACGGTAGTTTTGGCTAAATATGTGTTTGTTGTCCAGTTTGCTTAGAGGCACTTGTATTTGACTATCTATTGCCAATAACTGTTCATGTAATTTGTTGTTGAAGATCGCACAAAGCCATGCGTATTTTGTACGTCTTTTAATGACAATATTGAAAATAGTTGTTGCTATAGACGCATAATTTATGTTTATACACATAGCAGAAGACCATTAATTCAAGAATGTTGGGCATATTTTTTGAAAATATTTGTTGTTATGGACGAATAATGTATGTTTATACACATAACAGAAGGCCATTAATTCAAGAATGCTGGGCATCTGGGTGTATGCCCAAAGAATATCCTTTACGAGCTCAATAACAGGAACATAGAGACAGTCATTGCATATTAAGAATTCAAGTGGATGAAAGTGACATATTGTATACTAATTAGTGAAGACAGTTTTCATAATGATGATAGTAAAAACGATATTTGTTGCCATGGCATTGCAGCGAATGACGAGGACGTAGAAATCTAGTACATGTGTGTATCAATACAGGTTTACACCACAGACGGATCTGTAGTCCAGTGGTAACACGCTGGACTGGTAATCCAGGGATCGCAGGTTCGATTCCCCGTCTGACCCTAATAAAATTAACAGTCTTTCAGGTGGGACGTTAAACCGAGGTCTCGTGTCGGTGCTTTACACCGTGCACGTAAACGAACCAGAGGAGACTCTGGAATGGGTCTCTGTCTGTATCATTGCACTATCCTCCAACAATCTAAAATGACTACTCTCTTCAGGAGGCGTCGCTCATATGGGCAACCAGTAGCGACGATAAATAAACGTAAAACACACACAGGTTTACACCCTTAACCTTTTCATCACCACATACCTCTAAATAGGCTTACGGAAAGCGTAGATCTATATGAGCCTCATCAGGATTTGCACCCTTTTTTTCTACAAGTCATATTACTATTTTTCGACAAAATTACCCATTTTCATAAATGAACTTGTCCAACTGTAATTTTCTGTTTAATTTATTGGTCTAAAATTATCATGCGCCAGTCCATGCCTGGAGGTTATAAAACTCTCCAAACTCAAAACTCAGTCTCAAGCTTCTGATTGGTTCAGCTGACAGTAAACTCAGAATCAACCAATCAAATCACTTGAGCTTGAGATCTGAGAAATGCGTTATAACCTCGGGCAATGTCAGTTACTTGGTGTTGAATGGGTTAAACATAGCAATGATTCAGTTATCCCCCCCCCAGTCGTGTAAAAGTATATAAATACACAATAAGGTGAAATCTCTAAATCTGTAAAAATTGTAGTCATATTATTAATATCATGTACTCTGCCTTCAAGGTGATGTAATAGCAGTGGAAGTCGTGAGAGCGCAGTAGTAGCGCGTTCGCATCAGGTGCGAAAGGCCCAGAGTTCGGGCGCCGCTGGAGCCGTTACGATTGTACCCTTAGGCAAAGTATTTAAATTCCACATTGCCTCCGCTCTCGCTAGCCTGGAAACAGGCGTTGATATATGTTGCCTGGTCAGTCAAATAAATATATTTTAACACCGAGACCATCAATTGGGCCGTATTGAGTTTCTGATAATATCATTTTGCCAGAAGTTAAAAAGTGAACACTCCACAGACTGGAACCCAGGCTACTTTCTCCCTCGTGGCGATGGATTCCATCAGGAATGAGGTTTCGAGAGTGATTAATATAAGTTGCAAGAACCTGTTTCGCAATCGAGCTCAAATAAATTTGTATAAACTAAGTAAAGTAGTAAAACGGAATATTACACTACTGTATGGGTAAGACAATATACCATAGATTACAGGTAATATCACGTATTGTGTAATTGGAAAGGTTGTTCCTCAAAACATGTCGGGCTACGCCTTCTGAGGTGCAGTGTATATTGCCTGGAAGAGTCCTCCGTGGCCTGAGTTGTTAATCAAATCACATTCCCCTCACTGCTGTAGGTCAGATCCCACTGTGGCTGTCAACTTATTTCAAGTGAGGAAGCTATTCAGCTGGCTTACGGCAGAGAGAGAGAGAGAGAGAGAGAAGAGAGAGAGAGAGAGAGAGAGAGAGAGAGAGAGAGAGAGAGAGCAGTTGCACTATAAATATATATAGAGAGAGCACTGGCACTATTTAGATATAGAGGTCACTGGCACTATTTATATAGATAGAAATCACTGGCACTATTTATATATAGAGAGAGAGCACTGACACTATTTATATATAGAGAGAGCACTGGCACTATTTATATAGAGAGGTCGCTGGCACTATTTATATATAGAGAGGTCGCTGGCACTATTTATATATAGAGAGAGTACTGGCACTATTTATATATAGAGAGGTCGTTGGCACTATTTATATATAGAGAGGTCACTGACACTATTTATATATAGAGAGGTCGCTGGCACTATTTATATATAGAGAGGTCACGGGCACTATTTATATATAGAGAGGTCGTTGGCATTATTTAGATATAGAGAGAGTACTGGCACTATTTATATATAGAGAGAACACTGGCACTATTTATATATAGAGAGGTCGCTGGCACTATTTATATATAGAGAGAGTACTGGCACTATTTATATATAGAGAGAGTACTGGCACTATTTATATATAGAGAGAACACTGGCACTATTTATATATAGAGAGGTCGCTGGCACTATTTATATATAGAGAGGTCGCTGGCACTATTTATATATAGAGAGAGCACTGGCATTATTTATATATAGAGAGGTCACTGGCATTATTTATATATAGAGAGGTCGCTGGCACTATTTATATATAGAGAGAGTACTGGCACTATTTATATATAGAGAGAGTACTGGCACTATTTATATATAGAGAGAGTATTGGCACTATTTATATATAGAGAGAGTACTGGCATTATTTATATAGAGAGAGAGAGCACTGGCACTATTTATATATAGAGAGTACTGGCACTATTTATATATAGAGATAGTACTGGCACTATTTATATATAGAGAGGTCACTGACACTATTTATATATAGAGAGGTCGCTGGCACTATTTATATATAGAGAGGTCACGGGCACTATTTATATATAGAGAGGTCGTTGGCATTATTTATATATAGAGAGAGTACTGGCACTATTTATATATAGAGAGAACACTGGCACTATTTATATATAGAGAGGTCGCTGGCACTATTTATATATAGAGAGAGTACTGGCACTATTTATATATAGAGAGAGTACTGGCACTATTTATATATAGAGAGAACACTGGCACTATTTATATATAGAGAGGTCGCTGGCACTATTTATATATAGAGAGGTAGCTGGCACTATTTATATATAGAGAGAGTACTGGCACTATTTATATAGAGAGAGAGTACTGGCACTATTTATATATAGAGATGTCGCTGGCACTATTTATATATAGAGAGAGTACTGGCACTATTTATATATAGAGAGAGTACTGGCATTATTTATATATAGAGAGAGTACTGGCACTATTTATATATAGAGAGAGTACTAGCACTATTTATATATAGAGCGAGTACTGGCATTATTTATATATAGAGAGAGTACTGGCACTATTTATATATAGAGAGGTCGCTGGCACTATTTATATATAGAGAGGTCACGGGCACTATTTATATATAGAGAGGTCGTTGGCATTATTTATATATAGAGAGAGTACTGGCACTATTTATATATAGAGAGAACACTGGCACTATTTATATATAGAGAGGTCGCTGGCACTATTTATATATAGAGAGAGTAATGGCACTATTTATATATAGAGAGAGTACTGGCACTATTTATATATAGAGAGAACACTGGCACTATTTATATATAGAGAGGTCGCTGGCACTATTTATATATAGAGAGGTCGCTGGCACTATTTATATATAGAGAGAGCACTGGCATTATTTATATATAGAGAGGTCACTGGCATTATTTATATATAGAGAGGTCGCTGGCACTATTTATATATAGAGAGAGTACTGGCACTATTTATATATAGAGAGAGTACTGGCATTATTTATATAGAGAGAGAGCACTGGCACTATTTATATATAGAGAGTACTGGCACTATTTATATATAGAGATAGTACTGGCACTATTTATATATAGAGAGGTCACTGACACTATTTATATATAGAGAGGTCGCTGGCACTATTTATATATAGAGAGGTCACGGGCACTATTTATATATAGAGAGGTCGTTGGCATTATTTATATATAGAGAGAGTACTGGCACTATTTATATATAGAGAGAACACTGGCACTATTTATATATAGAGAGGTCGCTGGCACTATTTATATATAGAGAGAGTACTGGCACTATTTATATATAGAGAGAGTACTGGCACTATTTATATATAGAGAGAACACTGGCACTATTTATATATAGAGAGGTCGCTGGCACTATTTATATATAGAGAGGTCGCTGGCACTATTTATATATAGAGAGAGTACTGGCACTATTTATATAGAGAGAGAGTACTGGCACTATTTATATATAGAGATGTCGCTGGCACTATTTATATATAGAGAGAGTACTGGCACTATTTATATATAGAGAGAGTACTGGCATTATTTATATATAGAGAGAGTACTGGCACTATTTATATATAGAGAGAGTACTAGCACTATTTATATATAGAGCGAGTACTGGCATTATTTATATATAGAGAGAGTACTGGCACTATTTATATATAGAGAGGTCGCTGGCACTATTTATATATAGAGAGGTCACGGGCACTATTATATATAGAGAGGTCGTTGGCATTATTTATATATAGAGAGAGTACTGGCACTATTTATATATAGAGAGAACACTGGCACTATTTATATAGAGAGAGTACTGGCACTATTTATATATAGAGAGAGTACTGGCACTATTTATATATAGAGAGGTCGCTGGCACTATTTATATATAGAGAGAGTACTGGCACTATTTATATATAGAGAGAGTACTGGCACTATTTATATATAGAGAGGTACTGGCACTATTTATATATAGAGAGAGTACTGGCACTATTTATATATAGAGAGAGTACTGGCATTATTTATATATAGAGAGAGTACTGGCACTATTTATATATAGAGAGAGTACTGGCATTATTTATATATAGAGAGAGTACTGGCATTATTTATATATAGAGAGAGTACTGGCACTATTTATATATAGAGAGAGTACTGGCATTATTTATATATAGAGAGAGGACTGGCATTATTTATATATAGAGAGAGTATTGGCATTATTTATATATAGAGAGAGTACTGGCATTATTTATATATAGAGAGAGTACTGGCACTATTTATATATAGAGAGAGCACTGGCACTATTTATATATAAAGAGAGTACTGGCACTATTTATACATAGAGAGAGTACTGGCACTATTTATATATAGAGAGGTCGCTGGCACTATTTATATATAGAGAGGTCGCTGGCACTATTTATATATAGAGAGAGTACTGGCACTATTTATATATAGAGAGAGTACTGGCACTATTTATATATAGAGATGTCGCTGGCACTATTTGTATATAGAGAGGTCGCTGGCACTATTTATATATAGAGAGAGTATTGGCACTATTTATATATAGAGAAAGTACTGGTACTATGTATATATAGAGAAAGCACTGGCACTATTTATATATAGAGAAAGCACTGGCACTATTTATATATAGAGAGAGCACTGGCACTATTTATATATATAGAGAGAGAGAGCACTGGCACTATTTATATATAGAGAGAGCACTGGCATTATTTATATATATAGAGAGAGTACTGGCACTATTTATATATAGAGAGAGCACTGGCATTATTTATATATAGAGAAAGTACTGGTACTATTTATATATAGAGAAAGCACTGGCACTATTTATATAGAGAGAGGTCGCTGGCAACATTTATATGTATAGAGAGATCACTGTTCCAAGTAAGGAATGCAAGTTAATCCAATAATTTCATGGATGAAATTATTTAAAGCCACATGACCCGTTTTCATTGGCTCTTTCATTTTTAAAGAAATGAAAACAATGATAAAGGGAACATAACATTTTATAATCGAAAAAACCAGTTTCATCACATCTTCTTGTTGTTGTTTCTAAACCTGACTATTTTCCTCAGCCGAGAAAGGAACTTCCTGAGTTTCTGTAAAAGGAATGAATAATGTGTATGAATAACTGTTCATGTAAAACGTGTAAATACATTATAGCAGGGTATAGCAAACTCCACTCGTATGTGTCTGTTTTAATATTCTTGAATCTAATGTTCGTGATTATTTCGGGAAGTGCCGTAACTAATGTTGCAAGAACGTGTGGCCTGACCCGTTTGCCTTTATTTAATTTGTTATATTCTGTATTCACATGTATAATTATGTAAAACAATTATTTAGCTTCGAAACACATTTGTCGAGGACTGCTGTCTAAGTGGAGAATTTTACCGTGATACCGGTTCTGTATCAGGATAAAATACGTAGCCGGTTTGTACCGTGAATACATTCAACGTTTATTTACAACATACAATACCGATATGTATTTATTTTCCATTGGAAAACATGCATCTGAAGTGTGTTTTAAGTTTATTTATCGTCGCTACCGGTTGCCCATATGAGCGACGCCTCCTGAAGTCATTTTAGATGTTTGGAGGATAGTGCAATGATACAGACAGAGACCCATTCCAGAGTATCCTCTGGTTCCTTTACGTGCATGGTGTAAAACACCGACACGAGACATCTGCTTAAAGTCCCTTCTGAAATACCGGTCTGGATTACCAGTCTGCGTGTTAACCACTGGATTAAAGATCTGTCTGTTCCCCTATATACGACTATATTGTCATGCATGTCTGTCCAACCGTTTCTTTTCCGGTCCATGTCTTCTAAACGCCTACAAGGATTTTCATTAACTTATCAAATGTTGAGCTCATCAAGACCGGTAGCGACGATAAATAAACGTAAGACACACACATACATGGGGGAATAATGAAAACAAGCTTTCACGATAGAAAATCAGCCAACAAGCCAAACCTAGTGAAAAGTGTGTGTGCTTCATGCAAGAATATTGTCATCAACAGATCATTGTGCAAAGGCATTCGCTATAATATCTACAAACCTGGAATCTTTTCTTGTCATTTCTATGCTTGGAATCTTGGTCATCTTGGCTGAGCAGGTCGAGCTGTTGCTCGGATCTCGTCTGCTCTTCAAGGGTAATCTTCTCTACCATGGCATTCTGCAATGCATTATTTTGAGTACATAAGCATTGGTGGAAAGAACTCTCATTGGATACAAAGGGAACCAGATGTAAGCATTTGCTACCATAGCAAAGGCAGATGTTATAAACCCATAGAAATGTCATGCTTGTGTTATCAACCACATTTCCCGGAATGGTGTGCAACATGATATACACAGGTATTAATACTCACTTTCAAACTCAAGAACAATACTTTTATTTGTTATCAACATAAGTGTGGGAATGTGTACATTTTAAATATGATGCTTATTTTAAAGATACTCGGGTGTAAATCTATGTTGCAAAGTTTGGAATCTTTATAACTTGCTCATCCATTTCTAAAATGAAATATTTAAATTATAATGTAGTTGATTCTTATTTTGCTGAGAAAATGAATTACTATGCAGACACAGTGGAGATGATCTATGCTCATATTGCTTCTGCAATGTATTTAATATCAATGGGGGCACCCCCTTGCCCCTGTCCCTCGCCGCACGCGGTGTGTTTCTTTTTCTTTCCTGCTTACCCTGTTTTGGACTATTTTTTATTCTAGGGAAAAACGTGCAGATGTCGCGATAAACTCTGATTGAATTGTTACTTTTGAATGCATGCTAAATGCACATAATCCATGAGATAAGTTCAAGCTTCGGGATTACCAGGTCATAACAAGATGCTATCATACAGTTATGTTGCCCGTGTGATATGTGTACGTTGTATATATCCAACTCACCTTTGCTTTGTTCTTGCCCATGTTATCTATCTCATTCTTCTCACATCTTCAAATAAAAAGGAAAGCATTACTGAACATAGCTCAGAAAATAGGTTAGTGAGATGATTCTTAACATTCCCCTCAATAGGTTAGTGACATGATACTCAACATGCCCATCAATAGGTTAGTGAGATGATACGTAACATGCCCATCAATAGGTTAGTGACATGATACTCAACATGCCCATCAATAGGTTAGTGACATGATACTCAACATGCCCATCAATAGGATAGTGACATGATACTCAACATGCCCATCAATAGGTTAGTGACATGATACTCAACATGCCCATCAATAGGTTAGTGAGATGATACGTAACATGCCCATCAATAGGTTAGTGAGATGATACGTAACATGCCCATCAATAGGTTAGTGACATGATACTCAACATGCCCATCAATAGGTTAGTGACATGATACTCAACATGCCCATCAATAGGTTAGTGAGATGATACGTAACATGCCCATCAATAGGTTAGTGATATGATACTTAACATTCCCCTCAATAGGTTAGTGACATGATACTCAACATGCCCATCAATAGGTTAGTGACATGATACGTAACATGCGCATCAATAGGTTAGTGAGATGATACTTAACATGCTCATCAATAGGCTAGTGACATGATACTCAACATGCCCATCAATAGGTTAGTGACATGATACTTAACATGCCCATCAATAGGTTAGTGACATGATACTCAACATGCCCATCAATAGGTTAGTGACATGATACTTAACATGCCCATCAATAGGTTAGTGACATGATACTCAACATGCCCATCAATAGGCTAGTGACATGATACGTAACATGCCCATCAATAGGTTAGTGACATGATACTCAACATGCCCATCAATAGGTTAGTGACATGATACGTAACATGCCCATCAATAGGTTAGTGAGACGATACGTAACATGCTCATCAATAGGCTAGTGACATGATACTTAACATGCCCATCAATAGGTTAGTGACATGATACTTAACATGTCCATCAATAGGTTAGTGACATGATACTTAACATGCCCATCAATAGGTTAGTGACATGATACTCAACATGTCCATCAATAGGTTAGTGACATGATACTTAACATGCCCATCAATAGGTTAATGAGATGATACTCAACATGCTCATCAATAGGTTAGTGATATGATACTTAACATGCCCATCAATAGGTTAGTGACATGATACTTAACATGCCCATCAATAGGTTAATGAGATGATACTCAACATGCTCATCAATAGGTTAGTGACATGATACTTAACATGCCCATCAATAGGTTAATGAGATGATACTCAACATGCTCATCAATAGGTTAGTGATATGATACTTAACATGCCCATCAATAGGTTAGTGAGATAATACTTAACATACCCATCAATAGGTTAGTGACATGATACGCAACATGCCCATCAATAGGTTAGTGACATGATACTTAACATGCCCATCAATAGGTTAGTGACATGATACTTAACATGCCCATCAATAGGTTAGTGAGATGATACGTAACATGCCCATCAATAGGTTAGTGACATAATACTTAACATGCCCATCAATAGGTTAGTGATATGATACTTAACATGCCCATCAATAGGTTAGTGATATGATACTTAACATGCCCATCAATAGGTTAGTGATATGATACTTAACATGCCCCTCAATAGGTTAGTGATATGATACTTAACATGCCCATCAATAGGTTAGTGACATGATACTTAACATGCCCCTCAATAGGTTAGTGACATGATACTTAACATGCCCATCAATAGGTTAGTGAGATGATACTTAACATGCCCATCAATAGGTTAGTGAGATTATACGTAACATGCTCATCAATAGGTTAGTGAGATGATACTTAACAGGTCCATCAATAGGTTAGTGAGATGATACCATCTAACATACTTGCATTGGTGAGAAGCGAGCGGTTGTGTGGTGTATACATATAAAGCTGTACAGTGGTAAATAACTGAAATATAACAGACGGATCTGTAGTCCAGTGGTTAACACGATGGACTGGGAATCCAGGGATCGCAGGTTCGATCCCCCGTCTGACCCAAATAATATTAACAGTCTTTCAGATGGGACTTTAAGCCGATATCTCGTGTCTGTGCTTTACACCGTGCACGTAAAAGAACCCGAGGAGACTCTGGAATGGGTCTATGTCGTGTATCATTGCACTATCCTCCAAAAATCTAAAATGACTAATCTTTTCAGGAGGCGTCGCTCTTATGGGCAACCTGTAGCGACGATAAATAAACGTAAAACACACAAATATAACTGGATAATGTGATTAATATCTGAACACGTAGCATTAAATAAAACTTAGATTATGAAGCGTTATGTTGTACATAGTTTACCTATATCACTCACCTTTCATCAATACCCTTTCTGGCTTGCCAATATTCCTCTAGCTGGACAGTGGAGACCTGCAGTTTTGTTCTTAGATTCTCAACCTAGAAAATATATTTTACATGTCATGTGATAGTCAATTTGGACTGAAACTGAAAAGTTATATTTTAAACGGATTGTTATCATGGTGAAATAAAACTATATTTTATATGTATAGTGAATTTTACTGTAGCTCAAAATGTCCGGCAGCCATGTTATGGAATTGGCTATCCGGGTAGCTACTGGCATCAATGTATTTTAGATAACTTGGTAGCTACTAGCATCAATGTATTTTAGATAACTTGGTAGCTACTAGCATCAATGTATTTTAGATAACTTGGTAGCTACTAGCATCAATGTATTCTTGGTTAACTTGGTAGCTACTAGCATCAATGTATTTTAGATAACTTGGTAGCTACTAGCATCAATGTATTTTAGATAACTTGGTAGCTACTAGCATCAATGCATTCTTGGTTAACTTGGTAGCTACTAGCATCAATGTATTCTTGATTAACTTGGTAGCTACTAGCATCAATGTATTCTTGGTTAACTTGGTAGCTACTAGCATCAATGCATTCTTGGTTAACTTGGTAGCTACTAGCATCAATGTATTCTTGGTTAACTTAGTGGCTACTAGCATCAATGTATTTTAGATAACTTGGTAGCTACTAGCATCAATGCATTCTTGGTTAACTTGGTAGCTACTAACATCAATGTATTTTAGATAACTTGGTAGCTACTAGCATCAATGTATTTTTAGATAACTTGGTAGCTACTAGCATCAATGTATTCTTGGTTAACCTGGTAGCTACTAGCATCAATGTATTTTAGGTAACCTGGTAGCTACTAGCATCAATGTATTCTTGGTTAACTTGGTAGCTACTAGCATCAATGTATTTTAGGTAACCTGATAGCTACTAGCATCAATGTATTTTAGGTAACCTGGTAGCTACTAGCATCAATGTATTCTTGGTTAACTTGGTAGCTACTAGCATCAATGTATATTAGATAACCTCGTAGCTACTAACATCAGTGTATTTTAGATAACCTGGTAGCTACTAGCATCAATGTATTTTAGATAACTTGGTAGCTACTAGCATCAATGTATTCTTGGTTAACCTGGTAGCTACGAGCATCAATGTATTTTAGATAACTTGGTAGCTACTAGCATCAATGTATTCTTGGTTAACTTGGAAGCTACTAGCATCAATGTATTCTTGGTTAACTTGGTAGCTACTAGCATCAATGTATTCTTGGTTAACCTGGTAGCTACTAGCATCAATGTATTCTTGGTTAACCTGGTAGCTACTAGCATCAATGTATTTTAGATAACTTGGTAGCTACTAGCATCAATGTATTCTTGGTTAACCTGGTAGCTACGAGCATCAATGTATTTTAGATAACTTGGTAGCTACTAGCATCAATGTATTCTTGGTTAACTTGGAAGCTACTAGCATCAATGTATTCTTGGTTAACTTGGTAGCTACTAGCATCAATGTATTCTTGGTTAACCTGGTAGCTACTAGCATCAATGTATTCTTGGTTAACCTGGTAGCTACTAGCATCAATGTATTTTAGATAACTTGGTAGCTACTAGCATCAATGTATTCTTGGTTAACCTGGTAGCTACGAGCATCAATGTATTTTAGATAACTTGGTAGCTACTAGCATCAATGTATTCTTGGTTAACTTGGTAGCTACTAGCATCAATGTATTTTAGATAACTGGGTAGCTACTAGCATCAATGTATTTTAGATACTGTGGTAGCTACTAGCATCAACGTATTCTTGGTTAACATGGTAGCTACTAGCATCAATGTATTTTAGATAACATGGTAGCTACTAGCATCAATGTATTTTAGATAACTTGGTAGCTACTAGCATCAATGTATTCTTGGTTAACTGGTAGCTACTAGCATCAATGTATTTTAGATAACATGGTAGCTACTAGCATCAATGTATTTTAGATAACCTGGTAGCTACTAGCATCAATGTATTTTAGATAACTGGGTAGCTACTAGCATCAATGTATTTTAGATAACCTGGTAGCTAATAGCATCAATGTATATTAGATAACTTTGTAGCTACTAGCATCAATGTATTCTTGGTTAACTTGGAAGCTACTAGCATCAATGTATTTTAGATAACTTGGTAGCTACTAGCATCAATGTATTTTAGATAACTTGGTAGCTACTAGCATCAATGTATTCTTGGTTAACTTGGTAGCTACTAGCATCAATGTATTCTTGGTTAACTTGGTAGCTTCAAGCATCAATGTATTTTAGGTAACCTGGTAGCTACTAGCATCAATGTATTTTAGATAACTTGGTAGCTACTAGCATCAATGTATTTTAGATAACCTGGTAGCTAATAGCATCAATGTATATTAGATAACTTGGTAGCTACTAGCATCAATGTATTTTGGTTAACTTGGAAGCTACTAGCATCAATGTATTTTAGATAACTTGGTAGCTACTAGCATCAATGTATTTTAGGTAACCTAGTAGCTACTAGCATCAATGTATTCTTGGTTAACTTGGAAGCTACTAGCATCAATGTATTCTTGGTTAACTTGGTAGCTTCAAGCATCAATGTATTTTAGGTAACCTGGTAGCTACTAGCATCAATGTATTTTAGGTAACCTGGTAGCTACTAGCATCAATGTAATATAATAATAATAATAAAGATTTATTTTATTTTACGAGAGAACTTATTTAAAGTTAAAGTTAAGTAAAAAGTTAATCTACCATGAGGCCCTCAACATATATACAAAAATTACAAATCAAATGATAGGACTACAAGTGAAAACTGCATATTGGAATTGTATATTAACGCTGAACAGTAGAATATGCATGGAAGTAAAATATATGAAATAATTGCAATGATATGTAAGCCATGTGTAGTATTATGAAGTAGTACCGTATCATTGGTCTCTATTTGAAATGCAGAACCTACATTTTTACAACTTTACAGGAGAGACAAAACACTTAATTCTTTTAAAAAATCATCCAACGAGAACGGGATTGAAATGTGCACAACTGGACTACATATTGATTCTCCCTGCCAACATTGGTGAAAATCCAACAAGGGTTTTTGAGATGAAACACAGACACGGTAAAACTGAACAAAAGGGCAGACAAAACTGTAAATTGTGCAAAATATCTCCCTTCCAGAACGGCATTATAACATGCGCATGTAGACATCATATACATGCGTTATGTCAAGTTTGGTGAAAAACCAACAACGCATTTTCGAGAGGAGTGTAGAAACGTTTGATTTTATAAAACTGTTCAAAGGGCCGTAAAATCTGCTTAAAAGGGTCAGATAGCAATTCTGTTCGGTTTTGAAATATATTTAACTAATAATTTTGCAATGTTTCCAGTACTGAGCTAGTAGCTTTCGGGAAGCAAGATGTCTCTGTAAAAATACGGAATAACAAGTTCTGATTGGTGGCAGCTGAGTACAGTCATAAATGGTAGTATATTAAATGAGTTCTGATTGGTGGCAGCTGAGTACACTCCTAAATGGTAGTATATTAACTGAGCTCTGATTGGTGGCAGCTGAGTACAGTCCTAAATGGTAGTATATTAACTGAGTTCTGATTGGTGGCAGCTGAGTACAGTCCTAAATGGTAGTATATTAACTGAGTTCTGATTGGTGGCAGCTGAGTACAGTCCTAAATGGTAACATATTAAATAAGTTCTGATTGGTGGCAGCTGAGTACAGTCCTAAATGGTAACATATTAAATGAGTTCTGATTGGTGGCAGCTGAGTACAGTCATAAATGGTAACATATTAAATAAGTTCTGATTGGTGGCAGCTGAGTACAGTCATAAATGGTAGTATATTAAATGAGCTCTGATTGGTGGCAGCTGAGTACAGTCATAAAAGGCAGCGCATTAAATGAGCTCTGATTGGTGGCAACTGAGCATAGTCATATAAGGCAGCCCATTTAATCTCTTGAGATAGGAACAGCTTTATAACCTCCAGTCCTCGGGGTTATAAATCTTTTCGCCTATCTCAAAACTCAGTCTCAAGCTTCTGATTGGTTCAGCTGGCAGTAACACTCAGAATCAACCAATCAAATCATTTGAGCTTGAGTTTGAGATCTGAGAAAAGTTGTATAACCTCCAGGCCAGATCTTACCTCAGACTCAAGCTTTGTTCTGGCTATTCGTTCTTTGTCCAGTGAGTTGGAGAACATGGTTGACTCTGAGACGAGCATCCTCAGGGCCTCCTTGTGGCATTCTGCATCGTCCTGCATGTCATCCATGTTCAGTTTCTGCTGCTCATTCAGTGATGTCAGGTCACCATTTACTTCCGTGAGTCGAGCCACCTGATTTCAAAGAGTTTTATTCCCTATTATTGTCCTGTATCTCAATATTGATATAGTTTTGTATAACAACAACTTTTTAAAAAATGGTAGCACATTAAATACGTTCTGATTGGTTGCAGCTAAGTACAGTCCTAAATAGGTAGAATATTAAATAAGTTCTGATTGTTGGCAGCTGAGTACAGTCTAAATAGGTAGCACATTAAACAAGTTCTGATTGGTGGCAGCTAAGTACAGTCCTAAATAGGTAGCATATTAAATGAGTTCTGATTGGTGGCAGCTAAGTACAGTCCTAAATAGGTAGCATATTAAATGAGTTCTGATTGGTGGCAGATAAGTACAGTCCTAAATAGGTAGCATATTAAATGAGTTCTGATTGGTGGCAGTAAGTACAGTCCTAAATAGGTAGCAAATAGTTCTTACCTCAGTGGCCAGTGTTTCCTTTGCCACTCGTTCTTTATTGAGCGCGCTTGTGAGTAGAGCGGCCTCGAACACAAGCTTGCTTTTTTGGTCGTTCTGTTGTATGATGAGTTGTGTCATGGACTTCTTGTGGTCCTCGACCTCGCTATACAGGTAATCCAAAGTCTGTTGGAGAGTCGCAATCTCCTCATTCTTCTTATTCAGCTGAAATATCATAACCATTTATTATAAACTATTACCCTGAAATGATGAGTACCTCCATTTATTATAAACTATTACCCTGAAATGATGAGTACCTCTATTTATTATGAACAATAACCCTGAAGTGACAAGTACCTCCATTATATAATGGTAAGAATGTTATGTAATAATGTCTTACTTCTTTATTTCTTTGTCTTGAAAATATTCTTTCCATCTTACTGAAATCATACAAAATCAAGCATCTAAAAATCAACACAAAAAACTTTCTAGATTTAGTTCGTGTAGTTCAAGCTAACAACATGAATGCGCCGCATATTGTCAATCATCCTGTTTTCGTACCTCGCCCATTTTCGAATTTGTTTGCGAATTACGCCATGGCTGTCAGTAACAGGTGCTTTGTTTATATGGTACACACTAGATCTGTCGAACATGAAAATGGGCAAAACAGATCAATGTTCACATTATATTTCGATTATATTTAAATGTAAAACTCCCTTAAGCAGAGGTATACATACAGAAGAACTATGTGTTTGATTTGCAACGGGCGAAGCCTTATGGTTTACTGTGCAAGGTCACGTGCCAATCATGTGAAAATGTCAGAAAACACATTTCAGCTACATACAATTTGATTGGCTCTCCCCAAAACAATTCCATTTTAGCTATCGTTGAAGTCGTAATAGCTTCAGGTGCGAAAGGCCCGGAGTTCGAGCCTCCGTTGGAGTCGTTACGATTGTGCCCTACGGCAAGGCATTTCTTAAATTCCACATTGCCTCTTCTCTCTCCCTCATTGTGATGGACTACATCAGGAATGAGATCTCGAGAGCGATTAATATAAGTTGTAAGAACTTGTTTCGCAATCGAGCTAAATTAATTTGTATAAACTATAAAATTGACCAACTAGACCTTATTTACCGTCAAACATTAGAGCTCCAAAACACTGGGCCGGTACAGCCATGATAGCAGGCTATAAGCCGAAATGGCTAGCCTGGGTTCCAGTCTGTCGATATTCATATCTCTATTTTTTCTCCAGATGGAACTTACTGGGGTCATTAGAATTGAGCAGGTCCGCATAGCATACTTTAATGACATTTTTGACAGTTTATATCGCGGAACATTTCACATCAAAATGGCGAGTTCAGGACCGCTATATCTCGCACATACACATGCTTCCTTAACTTTCTACATCAGATCGTACAATGTATAACAGAAATTGTTCATCCAACATTGTTAATTTAGTTTGAAGTGATGTAAATATTGTTGTCATAGCTTGTAGCCAAACCCATTTGCTTTTTTCCAGATTATATAGTAGTAATATTCATTCAAAATGGTTGTGTCTTGTACCTGTTGTTTATACTTGACACTGCGCATATTCATAGATCTATTGATGCAAACTGAATGTTAGCCGGATCATGTGATAGTCTAATTAAATTACTTGATGGCATGCATGTATGTTCCATTAATGTCAAACCCATGTGCGGATACCATTACATATGCATGCATATTGCATGGTTTATGTTGTAAAGTAAAATAAATAAAAACATGAACTTACAGTGTGCATTTTATGTTGCTTGCTGTTGTGCTTAGAGCATAAGGAATAACGTGACGTTAATGTGACGTCGTTACGGTAATGCGCCGATAGTACCAAGATCAGATCTTGGTGTCTTGGGCGAATGGCTTATACGTAATCATCTCGCCATCAACAGAACACGGTGCATGCGGTGGGATAGGGGCTACTCATTTCATTTCTCGCACACCTACAGGTAGCCTGGGAACAGGCGTTGATATAATAATGTTGCCTGGTCAGTCAAATAAATATATATTTAACACCAAGACAATTAATTGGGCCGTAATGAGTTTCTGGTAATATCAATGTCATTTTGCCAGAAATTAAACAGTGAAAACTCGACAGACTGGGACCCAGGTTAACCTACAGGCTAAGACACTTGTTTCATTATCATTAACTCCTCGCGACAGTAACTATTGTCTTTAACTCTCGCGTGACCATCGCATGGCGTAGTGATATTGGTGATCATTGTTTTAATGATAGTGTACAGACGGATATGTTGTCCAGTGGTAACACGCTGGACTGGTAATCCATGGATCGCAGGTTCTATCCCCCATCTGACCTTAATAAAATTAACATTCTTTCAGATGGGACTTTAAACCGAGGTTTCGTGTGGGTTCTGTACACCGTGCACGTAAAAGATCCAGGGGAGACTCTGGAATGGGTCTATGTCTGTATAATTGTACTATCCTCCAAAATTCTAAAATGACTAATCTTTTCAGGAGGCGTCGCTCATATGGGCAACCGGTAGCGACGATAAATAAAGGTAAAACACGCACATAATGAAAGCATGTCGGAATCATTCAATTTTCGAAACGCAGAAGCAGAAATATATTTATTAAATAAGTAAAACTGATCACATTTGAATCGAGAACACATTGTCTATTTTCAACATTATACCATTTTCGCTCGACAACTCTATTTATACATGCCCACATTCGTGATTCATTAAATTGTCTGTGTCTGAGAAACGTTTTCATTGTAACACGAGCGTTAAATTAAAATGTCCAGAAATACATACTTAAAAACTATCTCAGACTTTGTTACCACCCATTTGCGAAATTACAAGCACTGTCAATGAATCAATGAAACAACGATTGGTCCAACAGGAAGAACGTTGACAGTTTCCCCTCATATTAGCCGAGTTGGCAGTAAAACCAGAAGGTGTGCGAGAAAAAGTAGAGACAGAGCCTCGTTTCTGGCGACATATTCTGACCGCTCGGGTGGAATACTCGACAGAGCCTCGTTTCTGGCGATCTATTCTGACCACTCGGGTGGAATACTCGACAGAGCCTCGTTTCTGACGACATATTCTGACCACTCGGGTGGAATACTTGGCAGAGCCTCGTTTCTGGCGACATATTATGACCACTCGGGTGGAATACTCGGCAGAGCCTCGTTTCTGGTGACATATTCTGATCACTCGGGTGGAATACTCGACAGAGCCTCGTTTCTGACGACATATTCTGACCACTCGGTGGAATACTCGACAGAGCCTCGGTCCTAACGACATATTCTGATCACTCGGGTGGAATACTCGACAGAGCCTTGTTTCTGGCGACATCATATTATGACGACTCTGGTGGAATACTCGACAAAGCCTCGTTTCTGACGACATATTCTGAACACTCGGGTGGAATACTCGACAGAGCCTCGTTTCTAACGACATATACTGATCACGCGGGTGGAATACTCGGTAGAGCCTCGTTTCTGGCGACATGTTCTGACAACTCGGGTGGAATACTCGACAGAGCCTCGTTTCTGACGACATATTCTGACCATTCGGGTGGAATATTTTAGTCTCACACAAGTTCATATGACGGATACTCTTAATGCTGATCCTGAGGTGAAGCACGATGTATGGGACGGTGATGCCTAACTTTGGCTGTTTACAGAGATATTTCATGTATTTGAGTCAACGAATAGAGAACATTGTCTTCAATATAAAATGGCATACATATATCATGTTCTTTTCCTTATTCTCTAACATATGCTTACAAACCTCTCGCCACGAGCGATATATGTAGATACATGTTTTGTAGTCAATGTGACATTTCATATCTTAAGTATGGTCATTTTACACTCAATGTTGCATACCGTAATTTTGAAACATCTCGGAAAACATGAAATTTGAACGGACGACTAAGACGTACATTGAAATGTGTTTGAGAGCACCATTGATGTGGAGAAGTCTTAGAGGATTGTGGAATGTGGATGTCGTGATAGCGCAGTGGTAGCGCGTTCGCTTCAGGTGCGAAAAACCAGGAATTCGAGCTCCGCTTGAGCCGTTACGATTGTGCCATTGAGCAAGGCTTTTATATTCCGGATTGCCTCTTCTCTCTCCCTCATGACGATGGATTCCGTCCGGAATGAGATCTCGAGCGTGATTAATATAAGTTTCAAGAACTTGTTTCGCAATAGAGCTAAAATAAATTTGTATAAACTGAAATGAGGATTCAATTCAGGTACATAATAGTAGTTCTGTATTTGGGTTTTAAATAGCTAGTACCACGATATGCCAATAATGCATCATGCATTAGTAACAGGTAGTATTGATTGAAAAATCTACAACTCGCCTTCTATTATTTCAATAAATGTTTGTGCTAATAAAACTTACACCACAGATACAAGACACAACAATTTGTATCCTGTCATATGATCGTATGGCAATACTATTCATTCAAAATGTGTGTCTTGTACCTGTGGTTTACACTTGACACTGCACATAGTCATAGATCTATTGATGCAAACTGTATGTTAGCCGGATCATGTGATAGTCTAATTAAATTACTTGATGGCATGCATGTATGTTCCATTAATGTCAAACGCATTGCGGATACCATTACATGTGCAGCATGCATATTGCAAGGTTGATGTTATAAAGTAGAACAAATAAAATCATTAACTTACAGTGCGCATTTGTGTAGCTATCTGTTGTGCTTAGAGCATAGGGAATAACGTGACGTTAATGTGACGCCGTTACGGTAACGCGCCGATAGTACCCAGATCAGATCTTGGTGTCTTGAGCGAATGGCTTATACGTAATCATCTCGCCATCAACAGAACACGGGGCATGCGGTGGGATAGGGGCTACTCATTTCATTTCTCGCACACCTACAAGTAGCCTGGGAACAGGCGTTGGTATATGTTGCCTGGTCAGTCTAATAAATATATTTTAACACCGAGACAATTAATTGAGCCTTACTGAGTTTCTGGTAATATCAATGTCATTTTGCCAGAAGTTAAAAAGTGAAAAATCGACTTACTGGGACCCAGGCTAACCTACAGGCTAAGACACTTGTTTCATTATCATTAACTCCTCGTGACAGTAACTATTGTCTTTAACTCTCGCGTGACCATCGCATGGCGTAGTGATATTGGTGATCATTGTTTTAATGATAGTGTACAGACGGATATGTTGTCCAGTGGCAACACGCTGGACTGGTAATCCAGGGATCGCAGGTTCGATCCCCCATCTGACCGTAATAAAATTAACATTCTTTCAGATGGGACTTTAAACCGAGGTTTCGTGTGGGTTCTGTACACCGTGCACGTAAAAGATCCAGGGGAGACTCTGGAATGGGTCTCTGTCTGTATAATTGCACTATCCTCCAAAAATCTAAAATGACTAATCTTTTCAGGAGGCGCCGCTCATATGGGCAACCGGTAGCGACGATAAATAAACGTAAAACA
Source organism: Archivesica marissinica (assembly GCA_014843695.1). NCBI lineage: Eukaryota > Metazoa > Mollusca > Bivalvia > Venerida > Vesicomyidae > Archivesica > Archivesica marissinica. The sequence continues at coordinate 47,779,973 of CM026402.1, read as the reverse complement.
CGCACATAATGAAAGCATGTCGGAATCATTCAATTTTCGAAACGTAGAAGCAGAAAATTATTTATTAAATAAGTAAAACTGATCACATTTGAATCGAGAACACCGTGATTGCCTATTTTCAACATTATACCATTTTCGCTCGACAACTCTATTTATACATGCCCACATTCGTGACTCATTAACTCTTTCAGCGCCAATGTCGCATAAAAGCGACTTTGTAAAAAAGTAGAGAACCCGATCGGACAGAATAGAACATGCCGTCTGATCAGGGTATATGCTGATTGCTTTTCAGACAGTGGAGCTGAAGCACCTGTCCGAATAGCAAACAACATAGATCCTGATCAGACGCGGCGTTACGCCGCGGCTGATCTGGATCTATGTTGTTTCCACATGCTCTGAATTTATTCGGCGCTGAAAGAGTTAAATTGTCTGTGTCTGATAAACGTTTTCATTGTAACATGGGCGTTAACTTAAAATGTCCAGAAATACATACTTAAAAACTATCTCAGACTTTGTTACCACCCATTTGCGAAATTACAAGCACTGTCAATGAATCAATGAAACAACGATTGGTCCAACAGGAAGAAAGTTGAAAGATTCCCCTCATATTCAAGGATTAGCAGAGTTGGCAACACAATGTATATCGTGGCCAGAAGTAGAGACAGAGCCTCGTTTCTGACAACATATTCTGATCACTCGGGTGGAATACTCAGCAGAGCCTCGTTTCTGGCGACATATTCTGACCACTCGGGTGGAATACTCGACAGAGCCTCGTTTCTGACGACATATTCTGACCACTCGGGTGGAATACTCGACAGAGCCGCGTTTCTGACGACATATTCTGACCACTCGGGTGGAATACTCGACAGAGCCTCGTTTCTGACGACATATTATATCCACTCGTGTGGAATACTCGACAGAGCCTCGTTTCTGACGACATATTCTGACCACTCGGGTGGAATACTCGACAGAGCCTCGTTTCTGACGATATATTCTGACCATTCGGGTGGAATATTCTTGTCCGACACAAGTTCATATGACGGATACTCCTAATCCTGATCCTGGGGTGAAGCACGACGTATGGGACCGTGATGCCTAACATTGGCTGTTTACGGAGATATTTCATGTATTTGAGTCATCGAATAGAGAACGTTGTCTTCCATATAAAATGGCATCCATATATCATGTTCTTTTCCTTATTTTCTAACATATGCTTACAAACCCCTCGCCACGAGCGATATATATAGATACATGTTTTGTAGTCAATGTGACATTTCATATCTTAAGTATGGTCATTTTACGCTCAATGTTGCATACCGTAATTTTGAAACATCTCTGAAAACATGAAATTTGAATGGACGACTAAGGCGTACATTGAAATGTGTTGGAGAGCACCATTGATGTGGAGAAGTCTTAGAGGATTGTGGAATGTGGAAATCGTGATAGCGCAGTAGTAGCGCAGTGATAGCGCGTTCGCTTCGGGTGCGAAAGGCCCAGAATTGAAGCCCCACTGGAGCCGTTACGATTGTACCATTGGGCAATGCATTTATATTCCGCATTGCCTCTTCTCTCTCCCTCATGATGATGGATTACATCCGGAATGAGGTCTCGAGAGTGATTAATATAAGTTTCAAGAACTTGTTTCGCAATAGAGCTAAAATAAATTTGTATAAATTTAATGAGGATTCAATTCAGGTACATAATAATATTTCTGTATTTGGGTTTTAAATAGCTAGTACCACGATATACCTACCCACAATGCATCCTACATTAGTAACAGGTACGTGTACTATTGATTGAAAAATATACAACTCGCCTTCAATTATTTCAATAAATGTTTGTGTTAATAAAATCTTACACCACAAGTACAAGACACAATAATTTGTTTTATAATAATAATAATAATAATAATAATAATAATAATAATAATAATAATAATAATAATAATAAAGACTTTATTTAACGAGAGTACTCATTTAACAAAAGTTAATCTACCATGAGGCCCTCAACATATATACAATCAAATGCAATCAAAACATAGCACTATAAGTGAGAACTGCACATTGGAATAATATAGTAATGTAAAAGCTGAAAAATAGAGAAACTATATTTAATATGTAATGGAAAATGATGATATATGGACTTGGCTAGCAGAGTAGAAAATGGGAATGAGACAATTTATGATGCTAGATCTTATCTAACAATATGCAGATTTGACTTGTAGTGGTATCTTCAAAATATGTATGAAATCAACTTAAAGACAGTCATATTTACGATTCTAATAAATATAGCAATCGCAATACACGTTTATAATAACAGTAGAAGTGCGCGATTAGTTTGAATTGTTATAGTGCCACCTTACGTAGAGAATTTTGAACTGTTGGATAGTTGGAGCATTTTGAACTGAGTGAGGCAATGAATTCCAAATAGATGATCCTGAAAATTCAAATGTATTACGAAATAATTCACAATTTGGTTTTGGTGTGTATAATTGATATTCTGAGGTTGATCTAAGAATTCTAGGATGTATATCAGAAGTAAAAGTGAAGGATGATTTTAAATAGTCTGGAGCAGCTCCATGTAATGTTTTATACATTTGTATAGCCTTCTGATATATGACTCGTTCTGGAAAGGTCATCCATTTTAGTTGGGAGAATAATAATTTCGATGGAGTGTCAAAGTCCTGATCTAGAATTAGTCTAGCTGCTCTCTTTTGTAACCGAACTATTTTATCTTCTAAAGATGAGTTGCAGTTACCCCATATCACACAACAAAAGTCTAATTGAGGCAATATGTAAGCATTGTAGAAGAGGTTGCGATTGGGAATAGAGAGATACCTTTTTATACGAGACAATAAATATAAATAAGAGTTACATTTTTTGAGAACATTGTCAGTATGCTTATCCCAGGATAGTGTATTGTCAATCATAACTCCGAGTAGTCGTTCAGCAGAACTCGGATGTATGACGGTGTTGTTCACTTTCACTTCAAGAGCAGACTCACTGATACTATGAGCTTTTGATTTAGAGGAAATATACATGATTTTGGTCTTAGAAGTATTGAGAATCATACGATTGTCTAAACACCACTGTTGAACATTTATCAAATCAGTAGATAAAGAAGTAGTAAGAGTGTCAAGAGATTGATCGGAGGAAGATATAGTTGTATCGTCAGCAAATATGTCTGCAACTGTGCTGGTAAGAGTCATAGGTAAGTCATTGATGTAAATTATAAAGAGAATGGGACCTAAGACAGACCCCTGAGGAACACCAGAAACAACAGGTCCAGTATCAGAACAGAATGTTCTGTCCTGTGATCGTATGGTAGTAATATTCATTCAAAATGTGTGTCTTGTACCTGTGGTTTACACTTGACACTGCACATAGTCATAGATCTATTGATGCAAACTGAATGTTAGCCTGATCATGTGATAGTATAATTATATTACTTGATGGCATGCATGTATGTTCCATTAATGTCAAACCCATTGCGGATACCATTATGTACATATGCAGCATGCATATTGCAAGGTTGATCTTGTAAAGTAGAATAAATAAAAACATGAACTTACAGTGCGCATTTTTTTTGTTGCTATCTGTTTAGCTTAGAGCATTCGTAATAACGTTACGTTAATGTGACGTCGTTACGGTAACGCGCCGACAGTACCCAGATCAGATCTTGGTGTCTTGAGCGAATGGCTTATACGTAATCATATTGCCATCAGTAGAACACGTGGCATGCGGCGGGATAGGGGGCTACTCATTTCATTTCTCGCACACCTACAGGTAACCTGGGAACAGGCGTTGGTATATTTTGTCATTTTAGACGTTTGGAGGATAGTGCCATGATACAGACAGAGACCCATTCCAGAGTCTCTTCTGATTCTTTTACGTGCACGGTGTAAAGCACCGACACGAGACATCGGTTTAAAGTACCACCTGAAAGACTGTTAATTTTATTATGTTCAGACGGGGGATCGAACCTGCGATCCCTGGATTACCAGATCCGTCTGCTCCGTTTCCAAGACAGATCTGAAATATTTGTCAAGAGGAATAACTCTTCTCAGCATTCATTACAAGTTTTTGTAACATTTATTTCCCTTGAGCTTATATATATATAATTGATATTATACAGAGTTCTGTTTGGTTTGCTATTTATTAAAGCTATGTATTATAAATATCCGGTATATTAATAAAACATGCTATTTGTTTGTAAGTACTCCGACAACAAAAACAGTTTGAATTGAATTGAACGATGTCGATATTTCAGATGAGCAATACGAATCCGAGGTTGTTTATAAATGTTAATCAGGCACATTTGTGTCTCTTGTTTAAAATAGTAAAAATTGTGAACATGCAATACAGCATTGTATGGACAACATGTATGGACAACATGCAATACAGCATTGTATGGACAACATACGAACAACATGCAATGCAGCATTGTACGGACAACATGCAATGCAGCATTGTACGGACACCATGCAATACAGCATTGTACGGACAACATGCAATACAGCATTGTATGGACATCATGCAATACAGCATTGTATGGACAACATGCAATACAGCATGGTACGGACAACATGCAATACAGCATTGTATGGACAACATGCAATACAGCATATGTATGGACAACATGCAATAAAGCATTGTATGGACAACATGCAATAAAGCATTGTATGGACAACATGCAATAAAGCATTGTATGGACAACATGCAATAAAGCATTGTATGGACAACATGCAATAAAGCATTGTATGGACAACATGCAATAAAGCATTGTATGGACAACATGCAATACAGCATGGTACGGACAACATGCAATACAGCATTGTATGGACAACATGCAATACAGCATGGTACGGACAACATGCAATACAGCATTGTATGGACAACATGCAATACAGCATATGTATGGACAACGTGCAATACAGCATTGTATGGACAACATGCAATACAGCATATGTATGGACAACGTGCAATACAGCATTGTATGGACAACATGCAATACAGCATGGTACGGACAACATGCAATACAGCAGTGTATGGACAACATGCAATACAGCATATGTATGGACAACGTGCAATACAGCATTGTATGGACAACATGCAATACAGCATATGTATGGACAACATGCAATACAGCATATGTATGGACAACGTGCAATACAGCATTGTATGGACTACGTGCAACATGCTATACAGCATTGTATGGACAACATGCAATACAGCATATGTATGGACAACGTGCAATACAGCATATGTATGGACAACGTGCAATACAGCATTGTATGGACACCATGCAATACAGCATATGTATGTACAACGTGCAATACAGCATTGTATGGACTACGTGCAACATGCTATACAGCATTGTATGGACAACATGCAATACAGCATATGTATGGACAACATGCAATACAGCATATGTATGGACAACGTGCAATACAGCATTGTATGGACAACATGCAATACAGCATATGTATGGACAACGTGCAATACAGCATATGTATGGACAACGTGCAATACAGCATTGTGTGGACAACATGCAATACAGCGTATGTATGGACAACGTGCAATACAGCATTGTATGGACAACATGCAATACAGCATATGTATGGACAACGTGCAATACAGCATTGTACGGACAACATGCAATACAGCATTGTATGGACAACATGCAATACAGCATTGTATGGACAACATGCAATACAGCATTGTACGGACAACATGCAATACAGCATTGTACTGACAACATGCAATACAGCATGGTACGGACAACATGCAATACAGCATGGTATGGACAACATGCAATACAGCATTGTATGGACAACATGCAATACAGCATTGTATGGACTACGTGCAACATGCTATACAGCATTGTATGGACAACATGCAATACATCATTATATGGACAACATGCAATACAGCATTGTATGGACTACGTGAACATGCTATACAGCATTGTATGGACAACATGCAATACAGCATTATATGGACAACATGCAATACAGCATTGTATGGAGAACATGCAATACAGCATTGTATGGAGAAACTGGAAGATGTCCATTATTTATAACCAGACACAACAGAATCGTTAAATATTGCTTGAAATGATAAGATCTGCATATGGAAAAAAGCCGAAATTGTCTGTTATTGAAATTCAGATGTTTATATCTTTATTGCATTTTTTTGATTTCAGTAGTTTTATATGTAACCAAGAAATGAACATTTTACATATACATTAACAACAGTAGGTCTAGACTGAAATGGATAGAACGAAATAAAACGTATATAGTTCTGTTCCCTGTCAATTGGTCGATATACAATATGCAGGTGCACCTTAATATATATACTCACACCTACAAGAAACTGTGCACTTGCTTTAGAGCTAAAATTTATATCCTTTTAGAAAAAATATATAGGCACATGTGGGCATTTATGTGTGAATGATTATTTTCTTCACATCAATGATTATAAAATGTGTAATGAAAACATATATAAAAGAGCAGTTATGGTATCAGTTTATAAGACCATGTAACTATATTTACGCTTTGCCTCGATACATGGGAGTTTTTATGTTCAATTCTTAACGTGTTAGTGTGTGTTTTACGTTTTATTTATCGTCGCTACCGGTTGCCCATATGAGCGACGCCTCCTGAAGAGATTAGTTATTTTAGATTTTGGAGGATAGTGCATGATACAGACAGAGACCCATTCCAGAATCTCCTCTGGTTCTTTTACGTGTACGGTGTAAAGCACCGACGCGAGACCTCGGTTTAACGTCCCATCTGAAAGTCTGTTAATTTTATTAGGGTCAGACGGGGGATCGAACCTGCGATCCCTGGATTACCAGTCCAGCGTGTTACCACTGGACTACATATCCGTCTGTATGACGTGTTCTATGTTGAAAGTAAATCTTAACTACAAATAAAAAATTATTTAATAACTAAGCGTGACAGCATTAGAATATATCATAACTGAGTCACGACTAGTGTGGCATTATGTCACAGTTTTATTACCGTCGTAACCACTAACAAACAATACATTAACTAATTGCAAAGATCATTAAAAACCATTCTGAGTAGATAGCGAGGTCGACTGTAACGTGAAAGTGTAACTGAGTGACAAACTGTCACTATTTCCGTACACTCCGTGGTTTGTTGTATTCATGGTGTCACAACTACCAAACAATGAATTAATTCAATCGCGTCAATTAATTTCAAGCGCCATTTAACACCACGCAGTGGAGTGTTAAAGTGAAAGCGTAACTCCGTGACAAACTGTCACTATATTTCTGTACACTCCGTGGTTTGTTGTATTCATTGTGTCACACTGATGCTAGCGCTTGTACAATCTATTCTACAGATACATCGCTGGTGCTTTGAGTAACATGAGGCAATGTTGGACGGATTGATGAACTATTTAACTGCAAATTAACAGGAAGAAATCATCATTCAAACGATTAATTTACAAGCATACACAATCAGCAATCACTCTCAGTAATCTATATTCTACAGTAACCATGCCGACCATGTCCAAACCAAAGGTATGTATTATATTATACGATTAATTGACAATGGGTCACATTTGATTACTAACATATTTGGCTAATTGAAACAATAATAATATGTTAATGTATGCAAGAATATTAAATATCTAACTCGAAAGTCATATAAACAGAAATTGCAATAAATGCAAGTGTTTCGGTTTTAATGTCTAACTCTTGTATTGCTTACATTATGATTTGCTACGAATGGAAATGGATTCCACGATGAAGACAATGAGGTCTCGAGAGCGGATGGCAATGGATTCCACGATGAAGACAATGAGGTCTCGAGAGCGGATGGCAATGGATTCCACGATGAAGACAATGAGGTCTCGAGAGCGGATGGCAATGGATTCCACGATGAAGACAATGAGGTCTCGAGAGCGGATGGCAATGGATTCCACGATGAAGACAATGAGGTCTCGAGAGCGGATGGCAATGGATTCCACGATGAAGACAATGAGGTCTCGAGAGCGGATGGCAATGGATTCCACGATGAAGACAATGAGGTCTCGAGAGCGGATGGCAATGGATTCCACGATGAAGACAATGAGGTCTCGAGAGCGGATGGCAATGGATTCCACGATGAAGACAATGAGGTCTCGAGAGCGGATGGCAATGGATTCCACGATGAAGACAATGAGGTCTCGAGAGCGGATGGCAATGGATTCCACGATGAAGACAATGAGGTCTCGAGAGCGGATGGCAATGGATTCCACGATGAAGACAATGAGGTCTCGAGAGCGGATGGCAATGGATTCCACGATGAAGACAATGAGGTCTCGAGAGTAATTAACATAACGTTGTATAAACTAATGAAACAATTACCACACACTCGCCGTGTTCGCCGCCTGTACGATTGATTACTGATTACAGTCCAAATTGATTACTGATTACAGTCCAAATTGATTACTGATTACAGTCCAAATTGATTACTGATTACAGTCCAAATTGATTACTGATTTCTATGGAATAATATGTTTATGTATGTTTTAAGTAATGATATAATTTGGTGCAACTTGCAGGCTTTTACATTCTTAATAATTCTTTCTGTAAGTTTGAATTATGCGTATCGACACTCCATCTATTCTAATTCAAATAAACACATTTATTTATTGACTTATAAGAACATATATTAATTATTTTTACATAAGTTTATCGAGTTTGATTTTTATTTATGGGCTGATCAAATTGGGGAGTATCAAAGATGAACAAACTATTTAGTTTATACTTTATTTATTTTACAACGATTGCGAAGCAAGTATTAGCAACTTATATTAATAACTCTCGTTGGATGAACGCGTAAATGTGGTCATTCATGTGGAGGAAACCGGAGTACCCGGAGAAAACCCACATGTCCGATCTGGCGGCCACCGTACAATCTCACATACTTCCCGGTCTGAGGATCGAACCCGGTTTGCATTGATGAGAAGCGAGCGCGCTAAGCACTGCGCTAATCGGATAAACTGTTATGAGATGAGATATATTATGCACACGGATGTAACAGTCAATGAAACTACTGTTGAAGTCGTGATAGCACAGTCGTAGCGCGTTCGCTTCAGGTGCGACAAAACCAGGAGCTGGAGCCGTTATGAGTGTGCCCTTAGGCAAGGTTCTTAAGTTCCACATAGCCTCTTCTCTCTCCGTCCGTCTCCGTGGTCGAGTGGTTAAGGTCGCTGACTTGTATACAACTGTAACCTATCATCACTGATGGACAGGGGTTCGAACCCCGCTCAGACCGTGTCTCATTTATATGAAAAAGTTGTTAGTGTCTTACAAAGGTTGGTGCACCAAGTACTGGTTACCCGCTGCAGCCTGTCCAGGAAAGGTGGTGTTCGGTAAACTGCCCGTCGCTGAAATGGGCAACCGGTAGCGACGTTACATAAACTTAAAAAGAAACATTCTCTCTCCCTTATAACGATGAATTCCACCAGGAATGAGGTCTTGCCGAGCGATTAATCTAACGTTGTCAAAAAACTTGTTTGTAAAAACCACTGCCTCACCCTCCGCTCCAATTTGCGTTTTAGATAACAATTAGTTCTAAAATAAAAAATGGTGAACAGAACATCTCTTTTATTTCACTCAATACATGTACAGAACATGCAAATATGAGATATTTACAATAAACAAGACATACAAACGAGGCTACAAAACAAAAGCACAAAACAGAATATATCAATTGTCAAAGTGAATAAATATTTCTAATAGTAGTTTTAGTTATAGACACAAATATCACAAATTTGGAAAAAGAGTATACCTGTTATATTCTTGTAAGTAACATTATTATCATAATAAACTTACATAAGTTCTGAAATTCTGAACTATTTTTGGTGCAAATTAATTTCTCCAATTTAAACATATTTGGGCGTCGAAAATACATCGGTTTAATATATTGTCTTCTTTCATTTGTAAACTGTTCACATTCAAACAAATAGTGAAATTCATCCCCAATTCTGTTTCTACAAGAGTTACATGTTCTTTCATGTATTGGTGTTCTTGACCAGTTTCCTGTTTCTATTGGTAATCGATGGTTTCTTGTTCTAAATTTAATTAGGTTATACAGTGTGGAGTTTTGTAATTTTGATAAGTAAGGTTCAATTCCAAAAGATCTTTTAAACACTCGATAAAACGTACTATTACTAGAGTTGTCTACCATGGTGTACCAATTATTTAAATATAAATCATGTAGTTTTTGTTTTACCGCTAGTTTTAACCATTTTGCATTAGGAAAACTATGTTCAGTCCATACATTTATGAAACCACATTTTATTAGAATTGTTTTAACATTATATAGTCCATGGAAATTATACCGTTCTATATGTCTTTTCACCGTTGCTCGCCGAATTATTGGCCGCTATTGCTATTCATATTCAGGTTATTTTTTTTTTTTTTCAACAAATGCAATGAATTGTTAAATATGTTTGATTTCTTACTGCAAAGTATGCGTCATACTGGTTTGATGTATGATAACAGTTTGAAATAGTGCGCGATATGGTCTGATGTACTCAATTATAAACACCGCACGATAATCACAACATTATCGGAAGAGTCCATTGACTTGTTATATGTGTTTTTATATTACTATTTATAGGCAAACGTTACCATTCTGTTATAGAACACAATAGTCAATTTGTATATGAAGTAGTAATATAAAAAAACCTATAACAAGTCAATGGACTCTTCCGATAATGTTGTGATTATCGTGCGGTGTTTATACGTGTTTCGCTAATAAACACTAACTATATGTGGCCGATGCAGTGAAGACGTGTACGTATTTACTTTGCAAATTTACTAAGAAAGTAACTTCATTACACAATTAAAATTATTTGTATTTGTTAAGCACTTCTCTGAAAATCCATGACTGTCTACTCATATATATTGTGTATTTGCTATAAGCATATGACTATGTTTTATGCAATACATTATTGTTGTTGTTGTTGTTGTTGGTATTATGAACTTGCTTCTAGTTTTTAATATTCGCCTGTTTAATTTCAGAGTAGAACAATGACTTCCGGTGGAACAGCGATGGGAAGAGTGTTCTGTGTAACGGGACTGCAGAACAAGTCTACGGAGCTCGAATATTCTACAACGCCAAATCTGATTGGAGTAGAATATGATACAACGAACCGCATTGGTCAATCGGACAGTGATTCCAACACGTCGGGCTATATATCGTCTTCATCTTTTGAATCTTCTGGGGAGGAGAAACGCTTGGTACCGAATGTACAGAAGGTGTTCAGTGTGCGGAATAGATGTGGTGAACAAGTCCAATTCCCGAAATGTTCAACCCCTAAACAGGGGTCAGGGAGTCTGGCATACAAGAAACGCATCAACTTCTCATCTGCGTGTGGAAAAAGTATGTTGTCAATTAAGAAAAACTTAGGCGATAAATCTAAGCGAACAGACACCGGTATATCAAAGAGTACCGACAGCCAAGCGGCTGATTCATTCTGGGATATTGAAACTCCAAAATTGCACAAGTGTATCTCAGAAGGGGACGTCAGAAACTCTGTTGCAAACACTGACAATTCATGGAAATGTAAACAAGTCACTCATGACGCAGGTCTTGGAACCGATGTTAATAATAGAATGTTCAACAAGCCACGTGATTGGAAGCGCCGCCCATTTCTTACCCAATCAGACTCTCAGTTACAACTCAGAATGTCTACCAATGATAGTGCTAATAATAGAAATTCGGACACTGCTTCCGGTTACAGCGCACTGCCACGTTACCGCGTTAAGATAGACAATGACCCGGTTGTGTCACAAACAAAACTTGCCCAACAGTTGAGCAAATCGTGTGCGGATTTCGCCGACGAGGGTGTACCGGTCGACGAATCTATGAGCGAATTCTTATCAAATGTGGACAGAGAAAACCTGGCTAGTTACTTGAGCTTTTACGATAGAATGACAAGTTCAGCTTATGAAACAGCCAGAAGGAATCCCAAAAACTACGAAGCTGTTTATTATTGATGTGGATGTAAAGTTATAATAGTGCAAT
>CM026402.1:47701304-47766921 GCA_014843695.1 Archivesica marissinica | reverse complement strand
GCATAAATAATAACACCGCACAAGTGACGTATTTGAGAGATTCAGGTGCGACAATTAGTTTATTGTCGGCTACTGATCAGACCGCTGATCATTTAGAATACACAGGTGAACGGGTAACAATCCGCGGTGTCAATTATATCCCTGGTAATTATCCGATAGCAAAGATTAGCGTCGATTGTCCAATATACCAAGGAACATTGAAGGTGGCTGTATTAAAACACAGATGCACCGCGGGGGTGGATCTTATAATAGGTAACGACTGTGAAACTGCCCCTGTCACTGATTTGATTACCTGTGGCGTGGTTACACGCTCAAATAAGAAAATTATCCCGTTTGATGAAATTGTCACGTCCAACCCAGACTCAGAAAACACGACCGATACAAATCACAATGTCTTACCTTTTCGGAATACAATTGAGATCAATTCCCCCTCTGAGAAAGCCAGTACAGTTAAACCCCAAAATATTCCCTCTATTGACGATTTGAGTCCTGATAAATTATTGCAAGAACAGAATAATGACCCGACCTTAGCACCCCTCTGGGAAATGGCTCAAGAAGGAACACCTATTCGGCAAGGATATTACATCCAGCTCGAACCCCGACTACTTATGAGGAGAGAACAACCTCAAGACACGTCCAAAGTTCGACCCTGGAAAATATATGATCAGGTGGTAGTTCCACGGGGATTCCGTGATCATATAACGGGACTCGCCCATGACAGTTTAAGTACGGGACACCAGGGACCTAGTAAGACCCTGAAGCGCATTAAGCGCCGCTTCTTTTGGCCGGGAATCCGCGCAGATGTTAAACGATTCTGCCATAGCTGTGGGCCGTGCCAGAGAGCGGGTAAGGGACAGAAAGCCACTGTAGCCCCATTGAAACCCCTGCCCATTATATCCCAACCATTCAAATTTATATCCGCTGATTTCGTTGGACCCATGAAGAAAACTATAAATGGGAACCAGTATATCTTGAATTTTATTGATCATGCCACTAAATATACGGAATCTTTCCCATGCGCCGCAGCGACAGCTGTTAATGCACAAAAAGCCCTGATCGAGATAATATCTCGACATGGAAAACCCCAGACCCTGTTGACTGACCGAGGAAGCGCTTTCATAGCTGAAACATTCACACGCTTCCTAGCCGAGCACGATATACGTCACTTAACTAGCACGAGTTACAGGCCTCAAACCAACGGATCAATAGAGAAATATAATGGTACATTGAAAACCATGCTTAGAATCCTTGGGGAGAACTCTTTATCGTCTTGGGATGAGATGCTACCCTGGCTATTATTTGCATATAGAAGTGCAGAGCACTCTAGCACAGGATATTCTCCCTTCTACCTTCTATATGGGCGCGAACCTAGAGATAATCTAGATTCCACTTATGATCTCTGGGCTAGAAATGAGCGGGATGAAGGGATCCCCATAAATAACTATGTACAAGAATTATGTCATAGATTAGCTGAAGCGTTACGTGACGCCAGCGAGAATGCACAACAGGCCGCAGATGGTCGTAAAACAAAGTATGACAGAAGTAAGAAAGCGAAAATGCGTGTATTCCAGCGTGGTGAATTAGTGTTAGTACGATTACCGTTAAAAGGTAATAAGCTGAAAAATGCCCTCCAGGGACCGTATCCGGTACACGAAAAGGTAGCGTCGCATACCTATATTATATACATGCCTGATAAGAGAGTAAAATACCGTGTTATGCATGTAAACCAGTTGAAGCCCTGGACAGGTAGGGAGGAGGGTGCAGCTCTAGCTGATAGTAGTCCGGTGTATGAGTCCCAAGACCCTACCCTATTAGATTACCAAGCCCCTACGGACATTGAGAAAGAATTCGATCCTTGCAGTCCTCTTGAATCTGTACCTAAGAAAACCTGGCCGGATATCAGTCATTTAAACCCAGACCACAGGGACGATATTAGTCAGTTATTTGACCGTTACCCCCGTTTATTCTCTGGACAACTGGGACGTTTCCACGGTGTTACCCATGATATTGATGTGCAAGGTGCTTCACCCGTAGTCCAGCCTTACTACCGCATGTCTCCAGAAAAGAAACAAATATTAAAAACTGAGCTAGATCAAATGTTGGAGTTAGGAATTATCCGCCCTAGCAGAAGCCAGTGGGCCTCTCCCATAATATTGGTACGCAAATCAGACTCAGAATGGCGACCATGTATTGATTATCGGAAAATTAATGACCTGACTCGAGGAGAAGCCTTCCCCATCCCGAGATTAGACGATCTCATTGATCAGGTCGCAGGTTCGAGTCTGATATCAATTTTAGATCTTAATAAAGGTTACTGGCAGATTCCGCTAACCCCTCGAGCTAGTGAAATTGCAGCGTTCATAACCCCCTGGGGCTTGTTTGAACCATTAACTCTCCCATTTGGTTTAAAAAACGGTGGAGTTACCTTCCAGAGGGCCATAAACGAGATAATCGCTCAATCCCCGACAGAACCCATCCGTGATAGATTTGCCGACGCATATCTGGATGATATTGCTGTTCGATCCAATTTATGGTCACAGCACATAAATCACTTGGATTGGACATTTCATAGACTAGAGGATAGTGGTGTTACTTTGAATCCGAAGAAGTGTAAAATTGGGTCTGGAACAGTCAAGTACTTGGGACATGAATTAGGGTCGGGAAAAATCAAACCAATTTCCAGCAAGGTTGAGTGTATTAGTAATATCTCTCCCCCACAGACCAAGAAACAATTACGAGGATATCTGGGATCAGTAGGATTTTACAGGAAATTCATTCCCCAGTTCGCTGAGATCGCCGCTCCCCTGACTGACTTATTAAAGGGCAAGCGATCAGGGAACATCATAACTCAGTGGAGCGATAAACATCAACTTGCTTTCGAATCCTTAAAGAAAGCTTTAACCAATAAACCCATACTGAAGGCCCCTGACTTTAACCAAGAGTTCGAACTCTATACTGATGCTTCCGATTTGGGAATTTCGGCTGTACTGACTCAGACCGTTGACCAAGTACCACACCCAGTAGCATTTTATTCCCGAAAACTTATTCCACGAGAGAAAAACTACTCTACAATAGAGAAGGAATTATTAGCTATAGTGGCCGGTATCGAACATTTTCGCATATATGTAAGCACAAGCAAAACAATAATTAATTCAGATCATAATCCCCTTGTATGGTTAAGTAGGTCGAAAACGTCCAATCAACGCCTCTTAAGATGGGCACTGTGTCTCTCAGAATTTAATCTGACCATTAAACATATCAAAGGGACTCAAAATGTTCTAGCAGACTTTCTCAGTAGAGTTCAATGACTGTGATGTTTGACTTAGTAAATGTACTTGGTATTATTTCAGTTGTTCAGTAAATAGTTATTGCCTCTATGATTAGAATGTTGGTACCTAGCGAAAGAAATGCTATTTTAGGACATATGATGTATTGATATTATGATTGTTTTCTACTGTATATTCAAAGGAATGAAGATTTGTAAATCGGCCGATAGCGGGCGATGTCAAACTTCTCCCCGGGTAGGGAGGATTGTGCAAAACCCCAATTTGCACGAAATATTTATTATTGTTATATATAAATAGTAATGTATTATATAAATACATTAAACTGTTTCTATATATGGCCAAATGTTTACCATGTAATATATATATATTTGTTTTATGCATAATCGTCTGCTATTATTTTCGCGCCTAAAATTATCAATCTCGCTTCGCGCGGGAAATGACTTAAGATGTTAGGCCTAATCTCAGTTTATCAAGGCCGTGGTTGCAGGTGTCCAGTTATGTAATACAAAGGCACCGAACTGGTTTGATGGTGTAATATTAGATAACATAACAGATGTTTAGGAATAACAGATGTTTTAGGAATTGTTATATCATATATACACTGATTCAATTATGTATATAAGAAATGGATTTTATTAACATAGATCAGACACACTAGAGCCTAACTCCAGGAGCGAGAAAGGTCGTGATCTCAATCTAGTATATAGAACATATAAACTGTATTTATGATACTTAGATATTATGGACATTATAAGAAATATAACTTATAAAGATTTGTCGAATAATTAAATTGTTCAGCCATAGAAGAAACAGAGAGTTTCGGCGAACCATACCAGGTGATTAAAAGTTAATCTAATCAGAAACAGTGATTAGATTATAGTGATATTGAGTAATGACGGATTAGAAAGATTGGATGTTAAATATACTGTGTAAGCGCATAGTCGGCTCACACAAATGGATTGTTAAATAAGCTTTTAATGATACGATGTATATATATATAGATCACTGATTATATATATATGGATATTTCTGATGCCAATTTAAACAAGATATTATATAGAAGAAATGTAATACTGTGTTGAGTTATCATTAATACATATAATAACGAAGAAACCCCCTAGACAACTCCAGCGAGTCTACAATAGGATAGACCCTGGTAAGAGCCGTAGCAACCGAGACATATTATTACGAGAAGAAAAAGGAGAGTTTGCGACAGAGGTAACATGTATATCCTTAAAAACATATAGTCCTTATTTCGTTCACTGTCGCTATACAGCTAACCTTTGTACCGTATACTGACACCAAAATGAAACGATGTACTTGCCTTAGAGGTAACATTTATATCCTTAAAAACATATAGTCCTTATGTCGTTCACTGTCGCTATACAGCTAACCTTTGTACCGTATACTGACACCAAAATGAAACGATGTACTTGCCTTAGAGGTAACATTTATATCCTTAAAACATATAGTCCTTATTTCGTTCACTGTCGCTATACAGCTACCCTTTGTACCGTATACTGACACCAAAAAGAAACTATGTACTTGCCTTAGAGGTAACATTATTATCCTTTTATAAAAACATATAGTCCTTGTTTTCGTTCAAAGTCGTTATACAGTTAACCTTTGTACCGTAAAAATATACTAACACCAAACAGAAACGATGTACTTGCCTTAGAGGTAACATTAATATCCTTTTATAAAAACATACTATTATAGGCAAATTTGGTATCAAAATGTGCGAGATATTGGTGCAATGTGTGAAGAATTATTTTCTTCACTCATGATAGTAAAATCCATAATTCTAAAGTAACACTCAATATAAAAGTGCACTTTTTATGGTGTCAGTATGCCAAAATGGTCTGCAGAAGAAAAGAAACAGGGAATGTTGAATATAAATAACATTTCCAGCAGAAATCTGAAAGCTTGAATTAAAAATAGATCGTCCAATCAAACATCAGCATTTAGTTACTCCTAATATACTTAGCTTAAACATATTTTATTTATCAATATTGTGTAACATTAGTATGTATACAAGAACAGTATATTAGTATACAAGAACAGTATATTAGTATACAAGAACAGTATATTAGTATACAAGAACAGTATATTAGTATACAAGAACAGTATATTAGTATACAAGAACAGATGGATTAAATCGGAAGCTAGTAGCTTATTTAGATTTTCTCCATGACAAACATAATTTTCATAAACTATGGCAGAGTGTATATACATTTATGAGCGTGACAAGTTTTATTCAACTGTAATGATATAAGTGTAAGTAAAAATAATATGGAGATGGTGATGAAGTAATCAATCAGACTGGCTTACCAGTCAGATTATGTGCAGTCAATTTAGGAAATGGTGAGGCGAGAGAGAGAGAGAGAGAGAGAGAGAGGGGTGGAGAGAGAGAGAGAGGGAGAGAGAGAGAGAGTGAGAGAGAACGAGGTGGGAATCGTTTATACGATGATGGAAGAGGAAGATACACAAATTACACTAGCTGTTATCAAATCTCTTTGATGCTGTACTAAACTGGTGAACTGCATCAAATATCACCTTGTTTATCTCTTCACTTAGATTATCATCACCATACAAAAAGAACTTTAAGAGAAATGTCTGTCAACGGGCTTATGGTGTTGATAAGGTTTATTCTGGTGTCTGAATAATCAGGACATTGGAATAAGTAGTGGTGACTGGATTCATTAGCTCCGCATCTGCAGAGTGGAGAGTTTATAATATTTCTCGAAAATAAATATTGATTTAGAGCACTGCAATCGTTTCGAATGCGGGTATGGAGGGCACCATGATAGAAGAGTGGATTAGGATTCGGTTTGTTAGAGTTCAAGCAACATTTGAAAGAAGCAAGTGTATCAATATCCCTAGTTTCCTGTGGCAAAGCATTCCAATCGTTAATGACAGATGGAAGAAAAGATGGAAGAATATACTTAGACGTTGTACACCGAGGGACGGCACAGAACAGACATATAACAGTTAACGTGAGCATATTAAAGAACGACAGCGTTTCGTAGCAAAACAAGTGATTTTCACACAGTGTATAAGTGTAACAGTGTGTGAGGTATGTAGCATGGGGGTACCGGTATTCGGTCACCTAAGGTTTGACTGTGAATAACCTCTAGTCAGTATCTTTTCTGGAAGATGAAATAATATTACTATGTAAAGTCATCATTCTTACATTTATTAATACCATTGGCTAAGCTCAAGATTGCATAACATATTTTAAAATAAAACCACAATTTCACTCACATGTGAATTCAGAATGGCGTAAAAACAGGACATAAGCATTGGACACCAATCAAATGTCATGTACCATAAATGTGTTGTCAGGTATTGTCACATGATTGACAAGTGACCCTGTAAAGCCAAGCATTTGGCCCGTTACAAAATTAAACAAATATTGCTGTGCATATATCTCTGTGTAAGTGATTTATAGGGTACACGTGAATAAGACTGAAATAAAATGTGAATATGTGTCTGTTTTTGCTCATTTTCGTGCTTGACAGTTGTACCGTTTGCCATATAATCCAAGTACATGCTACTGACAGTGATGACGTCATAACCGGAAATAGGGCGATGGAATATACAATATATTGTGTATTTTTCCATGCTCAAATATTACGCGTTTCGCATTATTCATACAGTGACACATGATCTGTTATTTCACAGTTAGAGCCCGCTAAGCGACGTTCAATCTAGAAATAGACGATAAGCCACCTGTCGTTGGCAGTAAGCTGATCGATTACCAGTCGTTACAAGTTATGTGAATACAGATAACAACATTACTTCGCTATCATCTATTAATTAACCTAACGTGGCTTATGTATTTATTAAATAAAAGAGAAGAGAGATACATTCCTATATGGAAGTACATCTTAGACACATGTTCAGGTTAGGTAGTAAAACTATTTTATGATATAAACAACACTAGAGGTGTAATCTTTATTATTATATATACAGCTAATAAAACAAAACATGGGTATTATACAACAGTACATAGCCGTTTAGCCGTTCAGTAACATATAATTACAGGAGACATAAGCCAAAGCATCACAGGCATTCAATATAAACATAATCACATTAATAGTATAGCAAAAAGTAGGGATGGCAACTAATTCGCTCGAACGACCGAATATTCGAATACTATTCCAGTATTCGAATATTCGGTAATTTTTTTTATATTGTTCTCACAATGCCACCTGCTCAGTCACACGTTTGGAAATGCTTGACTCGCTCTGAGAATAAGAAAACTGGCAATATTTATAAGAGTTTGGGTGATTTTGAGTATTTGATAGAATTCTATCGAATATTCGAATACCGCCTCAACCGAATATTCGAACCGTATAATCGTTATTCGTTGCCATCCCTACAAAACAGAAACACAAGCAGCGCATAGCCGTTCAGTAATACAGAATTACAATAGACATAAGCCAAATCATCTCAGTCATTCAATATAAACATGACCACATCAACAATACAGCAAAAAAGGAACAAAAGCCAAAAAAACCGCAATCAGATCAGCAAGAGTAAATGTTCCAAGCAACTTTCATAACACGCAGACGTCGGAAATATAGGCAACGTCTTGTATGTAATCGTATACTCGTTACTAATGTTTGGGGCACATCACTAAAACAGTACTGCTAAGATATACGGCGATCTAGTTGTTAGGTGAAGTAGAAAACATGGACATGAATATGAAAATGTTGCAACAAATGTCACATCGAAGCAAGAACAGAAATATGTGTTGAAGACGAAGAAGAATATTTTATCTCACAAAATACAAACATACAATATTACATTTGAAATAAGTAAAAACGGATCATTGATCAAACGTAGTATAATACATGTTGTACAATGCATTTCGGTTGTGGTCTTACTAACTAAAACGTCTAAAAGTTAATAATGATAATATGGACGTTGAAATATATAACGCTAAAACAGAAGTGCTTAATATACTTTAGAGATAAGGTAATTTAGAATGAATACGAATAGCGAACGATGTGTGTTTTACGTTTATTTATCGTCGCTACCGGTTGCCCATATGAGCGACGCCTGCAGAAGAGATTAGTCATTTTAGATTTTTGCACGATAGTGCAATGATACAGAGAGAAACACATTCCAGATTCTCCTCTGGTTCTGTTACGTGCACGGTGTACAGCACCGACACGCGCTCTCGACTTAATGCCCCATCTGAAAGACTGTTAATTTTATTAGGGTCAGACGGGGATCGAACCTGCGATCCCTGGATTACCAGTCCAACGTGTTAACCACTGGACTACATATTCGTCTGTGAACGAAGACAAGGTCACATACATATATAATAGCTTAGTTAGATTCGTACATTCTTGCTGGCTTTGTGAAATGCAACATGCATGACTGTTAATCAACGGGTTCATTATTCACGTTTGCCTATTACACATCTTTCAGAAATATAAATTTACATACGTCAGAACTGACATAGATATGAATAAATAACTATTACATCAGTGTCTCTCGTAGCTAACTCATCAAAATCTCGGGATTGTCCAAAACCAGTGCAAAACATATCATTTGAAATAAGCAAGAAATGGTCCATGATTAAGCATAGTATACTAGTTCAATGCATTTCGGTGGTGATCTTAATAGCTAAGTCCTCTAATATTTAATAATGATAAC
Source organism: Archivesica marissinica (assembly GCA_014843695.1). Lineage (NCBI taxonomy): Eukaryota > Metazoa > Mollusca > Bivalvia > Venerida > Vesicomyidae > Archivesica > Archivesica marissinica. Next base: position 47,757,964 of record CM026402.1, on the reverse strand, counting down.
TAAGTAAGACTATATGCCACTATATTATTCTGACTTGTGGGTTCTGGTTTACTTAGCTACTATTATTGTGTCAATTAATGTTAATCGTAATTGCTAATGGCTTCGAGGGGCGCTTCTATATGTTGAAAATTGTCAATGTGTACGTACTACCATGTCTGTTTCAACCGTGACATTAGGAGACGATGTGGTAACGCCAGAAACACAGTTCATATGCACATCAAGGAAATATATACATAATTCCCCAGGTTCCTAATATAATACAACAGTTCTACTGTTCCTAGTTCGCCCATATGGTTCGCCGGAGGCGAGGGTAAATAAGCTCAATCATCATCATCATTTCCTAACTTACTCGAAACAACTAACTCTCTTCTGCTATCATTTTTAGTTTATTTATCGTCGCAACGGATTACCCATATGAACGACGGGAAGTTTACCTAACAACACCTTTCCTGGGCAGGCTCCAGCGGTTAACTAGTACTTGGTGTGCACCAATCTCCGTAAGAAACTGCCAACTTATTCATATAAAGATACACGGTCTGAGCGGGACTCGAGCCCGTGACGATCAGCGTTGATACGTTCCAGTGGTATACAGGCCAGTAACCGTAACCACTCGGCCACGGAGGCGGACCTCTGCTATATGAGAGACCACGAGTCTTCTATTGTTTCCCACACAACTGACAGTTAACCGACAGGTACATAACAGCTAATCCTAGGTTATAGTTCCAATAAACGTTCAACTGTTACGCCAGGGGTGAGATAACCCCATATGGTATTTCTAAGTAATTAGGAAATACGATTTCATGACCCCTCCCCCCAACTATTTTGATGATATTGTTACAAATGTTTATACATCTAAATTATGGATCTAAATGCATGTATGTTATAGCAATTGGGCCATTGTCGTAGTTGCTGCTGCTGCATTTATTTCAGGAAGTTGCTGGCTTGCGTTAGGTCGGTGGTTCTATCATGGTGCCCGTCCGGCGTCCGTGCCTGCGATACTGCTCGGAGGGGCACCCGATGTCTTCCTCTATCTGAATAATAGTTGGAGAGTCGCAGTAGACCTAAGCTGTTTGTATGACTTTGAACCCCGTAAACAAACAGACAAATAAACAAACAAACACAACTATCAATTATCTAACACAGCATACTTTATAATAATTACTATCAACAATGTAATGCTTTTTTTGTATTGTTTAAAGCGACATTACATCGCAAAAAATATTTTTATGCAAATAAAATGCATGGTTTCACGTATAAATGCATTGCTACTACAAATTCTCCTGAATACATTCGAACACTCATTGAATCAATAAACAGTGTTTTTGTGGTATAGAAACTTTCAAAAGTGAAATTAGGATTTCATATAACGGTCATCCACGAATCCTGAATTGACGTTTGTTGTTATTGAAGTCAATACTAAACACGCGATACTTTCGTTTAGAGATAATTTAGCTAAGATTAGTGTACAAATAAATATGCATAGGCAAACGTGTGAGATATCACGATAAATATGTACCATAACTCGTGCTATTCAGGATAATCGCGTTATATTACGCATGAATGTCGACCCTACATTATTTTGTTATGTCAACAAACCGCGTATACGACGTTTGTTTTATTTGTTGAAATATTTCGAAAAAATTATACCATATAATATGTAGAAATTTGTGTTTTCATTGACTGTATTGTCGCTTTAAGCTTATGCTTGAATAGCTTTAAGTAATGTTAAACCGAATATATATTTATTGATATAAAACATGACAAATTATTCTTACTTTAATAAGATACGTTACACTTTTATTTTGCTAGATAGATTTCCAGCTACTGACCTCTGACATGGATAGTATATCGCCGTGCAAATACATCAAATAAACGGGACATGTATAGCTGCAACACACAACATATACTATACATATACCGTCTTCGTGGCCTAGTCGTTAAGGCGTCCTCGGAGCGGGGGGTCGAAGATTCGAATCTCGTCAGGGATTCGTGATATGGCCGGTTGGTGAGCCGCCAGCTAGTTAAATAATTGTTACCGATTGCCTACCAGCATGGCGGCTGGCATTCGGGAAGTATTGATGGTCATAAAAGTCAGAAATGGCTGGCCCTTTAAATAGGGGTGACACTATAATAAACAAACACTTTACTAAAGTATCAATTATAGCAAGTGTCTGTGTTCATGTGTACGTGATTATAATTAATCGTTCTGAGCGGATTGACATCATAGGTTCGAGAGTACAATGGAAACTCTTACAAATATACTACTAGTAAAATAGAGCGGCAGTACCTAGTATGATCGTGAAAGTAAAGTGCCACGTTTATAAACTCCCCCAGAGTTATGTGAACTGAGGAAACTAAACAAACTCGAACATCATACCAGGATGATTGCTGGTCGTCCTGTTCCTGACCACAAAGAAGCAAATGCAAACCGAGGCGGCAATACAGAAAGTACTTTACAATAGATAAGTTTTACAAGGGGAGTATGCAAAGTACAACAGACGAACTCTGTACGAAACCCTCACATATATGCTAGAGTACATAGAAAACGCACACTTCTTATAAGTGTGTTTTACATGAAAAACAATAACTATATAAATACATAGTTTTAAACATTTTGGAATGTTTTTAGTTGTTCAGTTTGTGTTTTGTAATAAAGATGTGATAAATCTTTGATGGAATCCGTCGTATTTCGTTTTCATGTAATAATAATCATATAATGTAGGTGTGCGTTTTCTATGTCCTCTAGTATATAATGTAGGCGTGCGTTTTCTATGTCCTCTAGTATATAATGTAGGCGTGCGTTTTCTATGTCTCTGGCGTGCGTTTTCTATGTCCTCTAGTATATAATGTAGGCGTGCGTTTTCTATGTCCTCTAGTATATAAAGTAGGTGTGCGTGTTCTATGTCATCTAGTATATAATGTAGGTGTGCGTTTTCTATGTCTTCTAGTATATAATGTAGGTGTGCGTTTTCTATGTGGTCTAGTATATAATGTAGGTGTGTGTTTTCTATGTCCTCTAGTATATAATGTAGGCGTGCGTTTTCTATGTCCTCTAGTAATAACCATAGCAATGAAGCAATGAAACGGATGAACAATTCTCACAACCGGAAATACTACATAGTATTGCGACACTCAACTCTGGTAAATCACCGAGTATAATATACATATCTGCAGAACATTTCAAATATACACTCAGGTTCTTCCATTATTCCGTGTATCACTGAAATGCCTAAAGATAGATAGGTTTCTTTATTTATAGAGGGTGACCTAATTAGTTCTGAACTAATCTTCCTTAGGGCCCTCTTAAAAATTATTAACACTATTGTGTTAATGCACATATTATACAATAATTATAACCAACGTACACACTTACGCCATGCAATATACATGTGTAATGTTGTACAATGTAGCTTAAACAAATCAGGTAATGTTATCGAAATACAAAACGACATAAGCATATTGAATGACAGTCATACTCCTTATTCACGCCTCGTTCTGAAAATATCCAAAACGAGGCTCTTAAAGCACATAATAATGGCTGCTATCAACAAATGCCTCAGGGATCCCGGATGGACGACTAATTTAGCGACAGTACCCGATATTTCAATGGATGACGTGGTTTCAATCATTAAAAAACATTCCAAGGTTCCTAATAAACATCTGAATAAGGGTTACAGATTCGTCCATGGATCGTACGTGCATGATGTTGAAGGTAAGTTCATTCGTCAATTTCGTGTTTACAAAGATGTTGTTTGTAAAATGAATGAATGAATGGTGTTTTACGGCGCATCGACATCTAAGGTCATGTAGCTGTTTCATGCATCTATGCTGTTTATTTAGATCAATTATGTAAAATGCACACGCATAGTCTAATGAACGACTGATGCAGACGGGTGCTGGTCAAAACGTACCCTAGTCGAAACGTAACCAAAATGTTGGTCACGTTCACTTATAGTTTATACAAATTTATTTTAGCTCGATTGCGAAACAAGTTATTTCAACTTATATAAATCACTCTCGAGACCTCATTCCTGATGGAATCCATCGCCACCCACGAGGGAGAGAGAAGAGGCAACGTGGAATTTAAATGCCTTGCCTAAGGACACAATCATAACGGCTCCAGCGGGGCTCGAACTCCGGACCTGAAGCGAACGCGCATCCACTGCGCTATCACGACTTCCACACTTTATGTGTTAGTTTGTACATGGTTCACGCCATATTGATAACACGACTTAAAAGTTGCCTAGATCTATCAACAAAAACAATATATATTATTTGTGACTTTGAAAATTAAATATGACTTGAAATTTCAGTCAGTCAAAAACAATGGTTGTGACGTAAGGGCAAAGTGGTTCAGATCCATGAAAAAAAATTGCAGAAGTATGGTCTTTACAAGTAAGTACTTTAAATATAATTGACTTGATGTCATGCAGTTGTTACTGATATTGTTATATTATATATATATTGTAAGTACATGTACACGGAGTCAATTCAACCTTCATACTGAGTCAGTTTTGGTCAATGACTTCAAATCACTTGTCCATCACCGTGGCAGGTCTCAAATCACACTGGGGTGTCGATTTATTACATGCGAGGAAGATATACAGCTTGGTTACGGAAGGTCGGTAGCTGAACAGTCGCGATATGACCAAACCTTTTCTGCCAATAAACCAACATAACAAAGTCCATTTGAGTGAACAGAATACAATTTTATTTATAATACATGTAGTTGAATAAGTCAGTTGGTGCATGCATCACTCAATATTATCAATGTTTATATACAAAATGGTATGGTTGTCAACAATCTGGATAGATGGGTATTCAGGTTTCCTTCCACGAAAACACAAGTTTATATTTGCTCGATCTCTATTCTTTTAGAGATACAAGTCGATGCTCTACATGTAGCTGAGCTATCCGAGCGAATGACAGTCACACATTTACAACATCACTGTTCACATAATGAGTATACATAAACATCACATATAATGAGTTTACATTAACAATAACATTTATTATTTACCATTTGCTTTTTTAGGTCTCCATCCTGAACACCAAGGAGTTGGAAAGTCAGAGGTGTCGTTGCGGGGCTGGTATGGGTTCATGTGCCCATGCAGCTGGACTTGTTTACCAACTCGCCCATTATAAAACGATGAACATGAAGTCAGTACCGGACATTATTTCTAAAACATCCTGTCCTCAACAGTGGCAAGTACCGCCAAGAACACATGGTATCAAGGCTAGACCGTTGAATGAAGTCAAATTTGTGAAACCAAAGTCTCAAGCGAAATCAGAATCTTGCATATGTAGTACTTTGTACAATCCAATAAACTCTGACTTTCCGGATGTGACATTTATGTCTGGCCTTCAACATATTCTACCTCTACATGATGTAAATTCTTCAAGTTTTACCGGATTCGTTTGAAACCCTTGACATAAAATCCACAGCATTTGGAAATGCATATGTTGGGAGCACCTTATCTCATCAACTGCCTGAACCCAAATTGGATGGTAGCATTATTAAAATTCATGATGACAGCCATTTCCCCGAGCTGCCACTGTCAACCCATGACTTGACCTGTCCCGTATCAACAGTGTTTAAAGAAGACGAGAAGTTGTTTATGGATAGTCTGACTTTAACTTTAAATCAATCAAAGGAAATTGAAGAAGGTACTAGAGCACAGAGTGATTGCCCCGAGTGGTATAAATTGAGGCGAAAGCGAATAACATCGTCAACATTTAAGGATGTAGTCATACGAAAAAAGGACTTTGACACCCTTGTCGACAGGCTGACATCAACGAAAATTGTTCAAACACAAGCAATGAAGCACGGCATTCAAAATGAACAAAATGCTGTGTTGGAATATGCGACACACAAACATGTAAACGTGAAGCCTTGTGGGTTTGTGATTCATCCCAATGTCCCATTTCTTGGTAGTTCGCCTGACAGAATCATTTACGACCCGAATGAAATAAGCCAGTTTGGTGTGTTGGAAGTCAAATGTCCAATGAAAAGTTCTTATAAGGATTGTACTTATTTGAAGGATGAAAATGGAATATACAAACTAAAGCGGTCACATGCTTATTTTCTCCAAATTATTGGACAAATGGCTTTAACTGGGCTTACTTGGGGGATTTTTGTATTTGGACTAGTAGCGATATGCACATTGAGAGAATTTACTTTGATGAACAGGCATGGGCCAGTTGTTATGCGAAACTTGCTTTGTTTTACTTCGAACATTTCATGAAAAAGTGTGTATAGACAGAAATTTCTGAAAAGAATCAAATTTTAATACATGGATATTGGAAATTTGATAACTGACCGCTTAATGGAGTTGACCACTAATACAGATTTAACTGTACATCTATACATGTATATATATATATATAGATTCTCTCAAAGTCTCAATATACATATCGCTTTGGAAGTCAAATGTATATATTTATACATTTCACTTCCAACACACGGGTTTATTTCATTTGGGTTTTAATTGTTTCTGTACGACAAAAAAAAAAATATATATACAGTAATCCTACATACTTATGTTTTGATTATTTTAGTATGTATAATATGTTAATATGGTACCCAGCAACATGATAAATACAAATGATATGATCTATATACACATGATTTATTTCTATTTTCTATAGTATCCCCATAGCATGTCAAGTTGCCATTTAAAACAATGGACCTCTGAATTTAAAACAATGGACCTCTGAATAAGGTCAACAAACAGCACACTGTCCAAAGCTGCAAGGCTGATCCGGCAAGTGATATTGGCAGAACAGAGTCAAAGATGTGAAACTCCTTCACACGTCTTATAGCACGCTCAACATGAATCCTTAGACGAGCAATTTCTTGAGTTTCTTCCACCTCTTCTTTAGTGAACTGGTCACGTTGAGTTAAGAAGGGTGGACTGTTTAGTCTGGCTCCTTTAGTCTTCAACATGTCTTCAATCAGAAACCCCTTGTCCGCCATAACACTGTCGCCATGTTCTAGGAGTTCAATAATTCCCGACTGTTTTGTTATTTCCTTGTCGGAGATGGACCCAGCATACAATGACGACACAAATGTTACACATCCTGCTGGTGATATACCAATTAAGGATTTAAATGTTGTTGTGCCCTTATAGTGTGAATAAAACTCAGAATTCAAGCTGAGTGATGACGGTGTCTGAATTTTCAATTCCGTACAGTCCAATATTACTCGTGTTGAAGGATAAACAGCACTGAAGCATTCGGGCATGAACTTGTCCACTTTCACACGACTTGGCCATATTGGTAATGACCCCAATTGGAAATACAGAAAATTACTCCACGTAATAAGTATGCGACTGACCGTTGACTGTGACACATTAAATCTACAGGCAAGATCTTGCTGGAATAGTCCTAGGCGTATCTTCACAAGAAACAAGAAGAACTGATCCACAAGCTGGAGGTTCTCATTGTGGAAGGCCATGTCAGTATTAATTTGATCACACTGGCCTTGTCTCTGCCTCTGAATCTGGCTCCATCTAGTCATATTCTCAGCAGTCGGTTTCAACAGGTGAAAAATATTCATAAGGAGAGTATAGGATCCAAAGCCAGTATAGAACAGTAACTGCTTGGGATCAGTCGAAAACCTGTGTACACCAAATTGAGTCATAGAAAGCTTTTCCATGCGCATTTCCAGTTTCTCTATATGTTGAGATGCCTCGGCTAACTTTTCCTCTGATGTGTATTCAACATCTGGTCCAATATAATCGTGAAACTGTGGCTGTGGGGTCGTCTCGGGTGTATGGCATACCATAGTTGCATCATCTTCTTCATCAGTAAAGCTGAAATAAAGAGATAACGGCGTTCAGCTGAAAGTGAGAAATATAATGTACATAGCACATAACACTGTGATCCCAAACCCACAGAGGCTAGGGATACCGGAGGGGGATCTACTGTGCTAAGCTATTTACACATTACAATGTGACGGGCCAGTGGTAGAATGTGGGATTTCAAATAAAAAAGTCCCAGGTTCGATACTCGGTCATGGCATGTAGTTCTGTGAGCAAGGCACTTAACACACATTGCTGAGTACTGTTTAGCCTATATATGACAACCTGAGTTAAGTTGTAAAGCGTCTTGCATACATAAACTTTGGATCAATAATAGGTTATAATGCACAAACTGTTTCATATATATAGGTTATGTCTTTACCTACAGACGGATCTATAGCCCAGTGGTAACACGCTGGACTGGTAATCCAGGGATCGCAGGTTTGATCCCCTGTCTGACCCTAATAAAATTAACAGTCTTTCAGATGGGACGTTAAACCGAGGTCCTGTGTCGGTGCTTTACACCGTACACGTAAAATAACCAGAGAAGACTCTGGAATGGGTCTCTCTCTGTATCATTGCACTATCCTCCAACATCTAAAATGACTAATATCTAAAGGAGGCGTCGCTCATATGGGCAACCGGTAGCGACGATATATAAACGTAATAATAAAAAAAAAGAGTCTTTACCTCTGGTTCAATCTCTTCCGTTTACTGGGGTTTAACCTAGGTGTTGGTGGATTTCTCCCCGGAGTTGACTCAATCCACGGAAATAGCAATGGCACTGTTTGCTTTCTCAAACAATTCATGCCCGTCAGTGTTTTCATGAAGTCTTCAGGCAATAAGTGTGCTGAACAGACCTTCGTGTGTGCATTGACCTATAAAATTAAAAGACATACTTTTTAAAAAGATTTTAGTGTGATTCTGTTGACTTGAAATGCAAATTCATTTCTTACCATATAGAACACAGACACAAACTTTTTTTATTTTTGGCCTATGGTCATATCACAGGCACCAGACACAAAAAAAAAAATTATTTTTGGCCTATGATAAGTAATATAGACACAATTTTTTTTAATTTTTGGCCTATGGTCATATAGTAAGTAATATATAATTATATATTACTTACTATATGACCATAGGCCAAAAATAAAAAAAAATTTGTGTCTGGTGCCTGTGATATAGAATGGTGATTATAAATACACGTATCCGAAATTCTACACTACAGCTATCCGAAATATAATATTTCAAACTTTAGCGTGTTATTACCTTAAATAACGGCCCCTCATCTCGCCGGATTTTAATCAACCACTGTTTCTTCCTGCTTACATCGGCAGGAAAGCTATGAAATGATAGAGCTTTATTATATCTTGAATCGTTTGTACACTGTGGAACACAACAGTGATACGCTGCCATTTTTTGTTTGTTTGCGTTAAGAGCCTCGTTCTGATATCAAAATGGCCGGTGCGTGAATAGAAGGATGCACACCACTGAATATTACTCCTTCTTCGCGCTATGGTAAATCGATCAACTTTCACAGTCAAATGCTCAGTTCCAAACAAGAATCGACATTTAACGCATGCAGTTCTGTAAACTCCAGGGCTGCTGCTTGCTGTTAGACACAAGTATCATAAGTCATGGCATCACCATCAAAGTTTTTCACAATTTTCAAATGTAAACAAACACCGGTTAAAAATGGAGCGCGTAGGAATCCTAGCTGTCATGTAGGGCTGTTTACTCATCAATGCGCTGGAGAAGTAATTCTGAAATAAATGCACAAAAAGTCTTCTTTAACAGTAAGAAATGCAAACAGTCTCTGGTTCTACAGTAAAACATCATCAAATTATGGTCTGCTTGATTGTAAAAACTACTTTGTACCCGGAACCAATTCCCCAGTGGGGTCACATGATATGTACTTCAGTGTATCATAATTGAGACAAGTGCGCTTATATTTGCATAGAATGGCGAACACTTTCATAATTATTTTGACATTTACAAACATATTGATGCACGGTGTGTCGTGCCGGGAGTATTGTCGATCGGCTGCGATGGCGATGGACAACCTACGCGAGGTGATTATAGGGCGTTGTACGGTTTTCCAGCAAAATGTCAATCAACCAGTATTCTGTAGAGAGGGGTAAGTACGGTATGTGTAACGTGATTTAATAAAAATAAATAAAATTCACAATATTATGCTTTGTAATTATTTCTTATAGTATACCCGTATCGTCGCAGTCATATAGCAATACATAATGCGGTACAGAACGGAAATCCTGTACCGAACTGGATCTATGTTTTTGGATAATGGACATCTTATTAGGAATTATGTTATATCACACTTTAAATTTGCACAATAATACACCCAGTGCTAGTATTTATCATAACAAATGCTTTCGTAAATTAGTAAACAGTTCACTCTTGTTTTCCCAGATGATTGAACTTATCCACCCTCGCCGCCGGCGAACCATGTGGGCGAGTGTTTCTCCAAAAACGTATTTTATGTTTTATATCAGTCAGAATCTAGCACATGTACACCTTGGATAGAGATATTATTAATTGTTTTTAATTTATATGTGCCTTCACCGTTTTGTGAATGTGGGGTGGGGTATTTTTATGAGTTCGGTGACCGAGTAGTGAAAGCCGTTTACTTAAGATCACAAGTTCCTCACCATTGTAGGTTCTAATCCGACTTGTGTGTCGAATAATTATTTCGTGTGCTTTCACCTATCCAGCTGACTTATGGAAGGTCACTGATTCTACCCGGGTACACATACTCGAATGGGCACCAGAGGCCTTCCTCTACCAATATTCTGTTTGTGCGACCATACACCTTAAACCCAAAATTCATTGTGTGCATATACACTACTATCTCTTCATTGCGATGATATCGGGTTCGTATGCATATTACCACTGCAACAACCATTGGCTAGCGGCCAATACTGCTACACTTAAAGTTAATTTGAAATTGATAACTGTACTGTACTGTAGTGTACTGTTACTATCGTCGCTATCAGTTGCCCATATATATGAGCGACACCTCCTGAAGAGATTAATCATTTTAGATTTGGGTCATAGTGCAATGATGCAGAGAGAGACACACATATTGCAGAGTCTCCTCGGGTTCATTTACGTGCACGTTGTAAAGCACCAATACGATACCACGGTTTAAAGTCCCAGTTAAGACAGTTAATATTAATAGGGACAGACGGAGGATCGAACCTGCAATCCCTGGATTCGCAGTCCAACACCCTCTTTACTACTGATATGCTACATGCGAACATTTGATACTATATGTGCAATTTATGCAAATTAATTGCATCGTATACGAGTTTCTCATTCGATCATTCTATAATTACCGGTTCACGTGCTATGCGTTCTATTGTTAATGAGAGCCATCTCTAATTGTCTATTTCCTCCCTTGGCAGACAAAGTCTGATTTATCCCAAAATGTAAATAGATCCTTTTAGTTGGAATCCTTTGTTTTTACTGTTGTTCCCTGACCAGATGTTGCGATAAATATAAATGTGATTTTATCAAAATCGTGTTAATTAACTGATAACATCGTTTTACAAATAAATACCCATTGCATATACTGTGGAGATCTGTCGAGATATATGAATTTAATAATCATAAGAAGCGATAGTGGAATATAATTGCTAGCATGGTGTGCAAAGGAAACAATGATAAAAGCAGAAGAACACATTAAATATGACCTATCTACTCTTAAGGAGTATTCAGGGGCAGTAACTGACCGATGCCTCTCATTGTGTCCGTTTTCCCACAGTGTATGCACTAATGTTTGGAATCGCATTTGTTTTCTGGTAGGTTCCGTAACTGCACCGAGATCTGGGAATCGTTCTCCGAGGCATTCAAGTACCAGCCGACATGTAGGGTTGACGATGCGCGGTTGGGGAGATACATACATCTTACTGATCATAGCATACCTAAAGACAAGGTGGAGTCCATTACATTTATTGTTTTGGTATATTTTACTTTAAAGCGACATTACATCGTAAAAAGCAAATAAAATGCATTTGTTCACGTATAAATGCATTGCTGCTGCAAATTCTTCCGAATATATTCGAACACTAACATTGTATCAATAAACAGTGTTTTTTGTTGTCTACAAACTTTCAAACTTCCTACACAATGTATCATAATACCGTTTGCGCACGCAGTTTATACATGGAAGTATACGCATTTTGATCGACATGACCTCTGTTATAATGCAAATGTATTCTTATGCGAATTGTTTCTTTCTTTGTTCGGGTTTTAAGCCTGCATGAGCACAATTGTGGGTTATATCGCCGATGGACAGTTTACCTAACAACACCTTTTTATGGGCAGGCTCCAGCAGTTAACCAGTACTCGGTGCACCAACCTCCATAAGGAACTGCCAAATTTTTCATATAAATGAGACACGGCCTGTGCGAGGCTCGAACCCGTGACAATCAGTGATGCTAGGTTACAGTGATTGGTATATAAGTCAGCGACCTTAAGGTGTGTATGGCAGTTGCCAGTGCATTTCACGCCAATGAAATGTGTTTCACATTCTAGAATGACGATCAGCCTATTCTTGCGTATGATATATCAGATATCCAGTTATATGTCATGGCCAACCTATGTTTGCGTAGGATATATCAGATATCCAGTTCTATGTCATGGCCAACCTATGTTTGCGTAGGATATATCAGATATCCAGTTCTATGTCATGGCCAACCTATGTTTGCGTAGGATATACCAGATATCCAGTTCTATGTCATGGCCAACCTATGTTTGCGTAGGATATATCAGATATCCAGTTCTATGTCATGGCCAACCTATGTTTGCGTAGGATATATCAGATATCCAGTTCTATGTCATGGCCAACCTATGTTTGCGTAGGATATATCAGATATCCAGTTCTATGTCATGGCCAACTTATGTTTGCGTAGGATATACCAGATATCCAGTTATGTGTCATGGCCAACCTATGTTTGCGTAGGATATATCAGATATCCAGTTCTATGTCATGGCCAACCTATGTTTGCGTAGGATATATCAGATATCCAGTTCTATGTCATGGCCAACCTATGTTTGCGTAGGATATATCAGATATCCAGTTCTATGTCATGGCCAACCTATGTTTGCGTAGGATATATCAGATATCCAGTTATATGTCATGGCCAACCTATGTTTGCGTAGGATATATCAGATATCCAGTTCTATGTCATGGCCAACCTATGTTTGCGTAGGATATATCAGATATCCAGTTCTATGTCATGGCCAACCTATGTTTGCGTAGGATATATCAGATATCCAGTTCTATGTCATGGCCAACCTATGTTTGCGTAGGATATATCAGATATCCAGTTCTATGTCATGGCCAACCTATGTTTGCGTAGGATATATCAGATATCCAGTTATATGTCATGGCCAACCTATGTTTGCGTAGGATATATCAGATATCCAGTTATATGTCATGGCCAACCTATGTTTGCGTAGGATATATCAGATATCCAGTTCTATGTCATGGCCAACCTATGTTTGCGTAGGATATATCAGATATCCAGTTCTATGTCATGGCCAACCTATGTTTGCGTAGGATATATCAGATATCCAGTTCTATGTCATGGCCAACCTATGTTTGCGTAGGATATATCAGATATCCAGTTATATGTCATGGCCAACCTATGTTTGCGTAGGATATATCAGATATCCAGTTCTATGTCATGGCCAACCTATGTTTGCGTAGGATATATCAGATATCCAGTTCTATGTCATGGCCAACCTATGTTTGCGTAGGATATATCAGATATCCAGTTCTATGTCATGGCCAACCTATGTTTGCGTAGGATATACCAGCTATCCAGTTATGTATCATGGCCAACCTATGTTTGCGTAGGATATACCAGATATTCAGTTCTATGTCATGGCCAACCTATGTTTGCGTAGGATATACCAGATATTCAGTTATGTATCATGGCCAACCTATGTTTGCGTAGGATATATCAGATATCCAGTTCTATGTCATGGCCAACCTATGTTTGCGTAGGATATACCAGATATCCAGTTATATATCATGGCCAACCTATGTGTGCGTAGGATATACCAGATATCCAGTTATGTATCATGGCCAACCTATGTTTGCGTAGGATATACCAGATATACAGTTATGTGTCATGGCCAACCTATGTTTGCGTAGAATATACCAGATATCCAGTTATGTATCATGGCCAACCTATGTTTGCGTAGGATATACCAGATATCCAGTTATGTGTCATGGCCAACCTATGTTTGCGTAGAATATACCAGATATCCAGCTATGTGTCATGGCCAACCTATGTTTGCGTAGGATATACCAGATATACTGTTATGTGTCATGACCAACCTATGTTTGCGTAGGATATACCAGATATCCAGTTCTGTGTCATGACCAACCTATGTTTGCGTAGGATATACCAGATATCCAGTTATGTGTCATGACCAACCTATGTTTGCGTAGGATATATCAGATATCCAGTTATGTGTCATGGCCAACCTATGTTTGCGTAGGATATACCAGATATCCAGTTCTATGTCATGGCCAACCTATGTTTGCGTAGGATATACCAGATATACAGTTATGTATCATAGCCAACCTATGTTTGCGTAGGATATACCAGATATCCAGTTATGTGTCATGACCAACCTATGTTTGCGTAGGATATACCAGATATACAGTTATGTGTCATGACCAACCTATGTTTGCGTAGGATATACCAGCTATACAGTTATGTATCATGGCCAACCTATGTTTGCGTAGGATATACCAGATGTCCAGTTATGTGTCATTGCGAACAATACGTTTCTTTTGAAACATGTACAGTTCTTACTTAGCCAACGTTATTGAGCGTACATATTTATGTACGAAACAAAAAACACAAATTGATATTTGTTTGGTTGATATTAATGCGGAAAGAATGTAAATAAGCCTTCATAGCGGTCCACATGTCATAATATAAAACACAAAACCGGAATTATTTCGGAAGAAATTGTAGCAGCAATGCTATTTATACGTGTTTGCGATGCAATACCGTTTTAATGTAGTTTTTGCCATGTATTGGCGCTTTAAGATAGTGTTGTGATGTATGTCGCTTTAATGTAGTGTTTGCCATGTACTGTCTCTTTAAGATAATGTTTGCCATATAATTGACCGTTACGGTAGTTTTTGCCATGCACTGTCGCTTTAGGATAGTGTTTGCCATGTAAGGTCGCTTTAAGGTAGTTTTTGCCATGCAATGTCGCTTTAGGATAGTGTTTGCCATGTAAGGTCGCTTTAAGGTAGTTTTTGCCATGCAATGTAGTTTTAGGATATTGTTTGCCATGTAAGGTCGTTTTAGGATAGTGTTTGCCATGTAAGGTCGCTTTAATGTAGTTTTTGCCATGCAATGTCGCTTTAGGATAGTGTTTGCCATGCAATGTCGCTTTAGGATAGTGTTTGCTATGTAAGGTCGCTTAATGTTGTTGTTGCCATGTACTGTTGCTTTAAGATAGTATATGTCGCTTTAAAGTAGCTATGATATATTTCGTATCATGTTTATTCTTGGACACCATCTTGGATAGCAATGCTGTACCGCAGTCTTCACAACATAAAGATGTAGCTTTGTAATCTCGCGACGCTGTCAGACATGTTTACATATTACTACATGTGTTTACTCACTTGCTAGATATAATTATTCTGTCCAGTTCACAGCATTCGATGGATACACACATCTCGACCATCATACCGTTTCAGTGCGCATGACTTCACCTTTTCACACAAATATTTGCTTTACTAACCAATTATTAAGTTTGTTTTATTAGGTAGGTTGATTCGTCACATTACAACCATGATCACATTTAATGTGTCTTGTCATCTTGCTAACCAACTATTAAGTTTGTTTTATTAGGTAGGTTGATTCGTCACATTACAACCATGATCACATTTAATGTGTCTTGTCATCTTGCTAACCAACTATTAAGTTTGTTTTATTAGGTAGGTTGATTCGTCATATTACAACCATGATCACATTTAATGTGTTTTGTCATCTTGCTAACCAACTATTAAGTTTGTTTTATTAGGTAGGTTGATTCGTCACATTACAACCATGATCACATTTAATGTGTCTTGTCATCTTGTGAAAACTGGCCAAGCGTGAGTTTCTCGGGCATGTATGGGTTTCGGGCACGTATGGATGTTTTCCCAATCCTAGCTGTGCTGTTGCACCGATTCCTGTGTTAGGTACCATTCTTGAATAAAATAGTGTTTAAACTAAGTATGGGCTTAGGGGGGGGGTATGGATTTCGGTTGACATACATGGGTTTCGGGGGGCACACATGAAGTTCAGGGTCAAATATGGAAATCGGGATGGAGTAAGTATGGGTGTCGGGGCGGGGGGGGGGGTGTCAAGTATGCCGGATTTCGGAGGTCAAGTGTGGATTTCGGATTTACTACAAACCTGGCTACGTATTACTCCCACACCCAACATCCATCGTGCATGCTGTAGCAATTACCCCCACGCCCGCCTTCACACGTGTAACCACTAACTGTGACAATAACTATAAGGCGGTACTCCGGCTTACGTTATTGTTATGTATGTCACGGTAATATGTCTTCTCTTCATGACGTATGCACCCTGAAAACCTGATGTGCAACTATTTAATAATATGTTTTGAGATTAATATATGTACATGTATATTCATTCGTGTGTTTCATTTCAGGCCATATTTTGGGAGAATGTGTATCCATTTGTGACGCACTTTAGCAATGGGGGAAACACGTATACATCTGTATCTGACACATTACCAGGTATTATTCTACTATATGTGACTAGGCATGTGTTGCCTATCTGTTCCAAATGAATAAGTTATCATGCTTGTATTAGAAATACTTACAAAGCATTGTAGTGTGGAAGTCGTGATAGCGCAGTGGATGTGCGTTCGCTTCAGGTGCGAAAGGTCCGGATTTCGAGCGCCGCTGGAGCCGTTACGATTGTGCCCTTAGGCAAGGCATTTAAGTTCCACGTTGCCTCTTCTCTCTCCCTCGTGGCGATTTCTCTCCCATGAGGTCTCGAAAGTGATTAATAAGTTGTAAGAACTTGTTTCGCAATCGAGCTAAAATAAATGTGTGTGAACTACAAAGCCTGAACCCAGATCTCTATAGTCATCATTTAAACTAGAATTCAACTCCGTCTCATGAAGAAGAAGAGGTTGCGGAAGGATATTTATTTCTTTGCTTCTTTTTAAAATCAACGGCTCATAGAATTCATTAGCTAGAGAATAGCACTCGGAGAGATGCACCACCACCCCCACCCCCCCCCCCCCACTCGCTTGGTTCCATGACCATCTACCTTTGCCGATTTCTTCCAAAATCTTCTTCCTTGACAAACCCACCATATATCCACCACAATGTGTCCTCAAATTGCATCAGATATAACCGGCTAACACACAGACACGCACGTATGCACGCACGCTGCTCGTACACACGCACGCACGTACGCGCATGCATGCACGCACATAGCCAAAAAACGACAACCCGCGTTCCTAACGGCGAGGATTAATAACACGTAATTTCATTTATTTAATGTCTCAATGCAATACAATAAGATATCTACTGTTTGCTTTCGTAATCAAACAGGGTGAGCAAGATGAGTATAGTTTCAAATAAGTTCAAACTTATATTATAGACATTATCATACGCTTTGAACAAAACAATGCATGACTTGCATAACTGCACGCCGCTCTCATCTCATGATTGATGTCTTGTTGTTGTGAACAATTTAGGTTGTAAAACAACAAATAAATTGCCTATTAAATACATGATAGTAAAACAATACAGTCTGTTCATTTATATTTCCAATCTTTCATTTCTTCTGATACCACACCACTGTGAAGAGGTATTCAAATCAGCCTGAAACACACCAAGAATATTTCAAATTTAATGTTTGAAATAGCCAGTGCTCACCTGTGAATAACGTCACTGTGTTTACACACTGTATTCACACAGACGGATCTGTAGTCCAGTGGTAACACGCTGGACTGGTAATCCAGGGATCGCAGGTTCGATCCCCCGTCTGACCCTATTAAAATTAACAGTCTTTCAGATGGGACATTAAACCGAGGTCTCGTGTCGGTGCTATACACCGTGCACGTAAAGGAACCAGAGGAGACTCTGGAATGGGTCTCTGTCTGTATCATGCACTATCCTCCAAAATCTAAAATAACTAATCTCTGCAGGAGGCGTCGCTCATATGGGCAACCGGTAGCGACGATAAATAAACGTAAAACACACACACTGTATTCCTCCGCCAAATAATACAGTATACCAACCTTCAGTTTGCAATGGCTTGAATTCTTATACCACATCTTTTCTACACATCAACTAGTCTGAAGTCCTCTCAAGTCACATAATTTCTCCAAACACACAAAAACTATACACTGCCTGTCATGAAAATGCATTTTTACCAAAACGAAAACTGAACTATATTTGTTATTGGGACTACATTCGTATTTACGTATATACAACATCTACTGTGTGACAGTGGACTAGAGTGGCAATTACACTACATGTAAACAGGGACTGACGGCTGTATGTGTTATTGCATCGCATTCTACCCCTCTCATCTACCTCCTCCCATTCCCCGTTTATCTAGCTATACATGTAATTGCATACACTTATTATATATGTTCGTGGAAGTCGTGATAGCGCAGTGGATGCGCGTTCGCTTCAGGTGCGAAAGGTCCGAAATTCGAGCCCCGCTGGAGCCGTTACGATTGTGCCCTTATGCAATGCATTTATATTCCACGTTGCCTCTTCTCTCTCCCTCGTGGCGACGGATTACATCAGGAATGAGGTCTCGAGAGTGATTAATATAAGTTGTAAGAACTTGTTTCGCAATCGAGCTCAAATAAATTTGTATAAATATATTTTGATCTTACTACATAATACGTTTACGTCTTAGTCGCCAAAAGTGCACACATTTATATATGTAATGTAGATAATCTCAATAAGCTTTAAGCTTTCGATTAAATCCATTCTCATTATATCTGTATACAATATATATGTACTGTACATTAGGCATGAATAAATATATTTAAACCCATTACATTACATCAATCATTTTCTGCTTGATTTTGCTATCTGCGATTTGCTAATTTCCTTATTCATTTATATTCCATATCTGATTAGAATCATAAAAATAATATCTAAATTGCAATACTCTTATATACATTTGTATATGTGTAAAGGTGTTTTTAATTCCTACATTTTACCCCATCTAGACTACTGTTGTGTCATTTGGGGGAACTCTAATGCATATTTAGAAGATAAAATTGTTAGATTATATAAACGAGCTGCAAGACTAATTCTTGACAACGATTTTGACATTCCTTCTTATAGACTTTTCTCAACTCTCAATTGGATGAGAAAGGGTTTACTTAGCTTTCAAAAAGCAGTCTTAATGTTTAAAACACTCATAAGCCTAGATATATCTACCTGCAAGGGTCATTCAGATTTACTTCCGATGTTCGAACTCAAAACTTGCGATCATCCGCCAATCTCCAACTTTACCCTCCTAAGCCAACTACTGAACTTTTTAGACAATAGTTCAGTGGTCACACTTGTGGTATTCCATCCCTTATCACATTATGTTCCACACTTCAAAGCTTTATATAGCAGGTGGTGCAAAGAACAGTCCAATAACCTACTAAACTGGTACTATACAATTATACATGAATATAAGTATTAGTTCTTGCAGCTTATATCTTATGTCCTATGAAAGTTTATTTATCCTCACCGCCGGCGAACCATGTGGGCGAGCATTCTCAGATGCCTAGATTATTGCATCGATTATTCGTGAAGTGCCTGTAGAGTTGTAGAGTGTTGTCTTGTAGTGTGATGGTCTGGAAGTATTCGATGATGGTTCGATAAAACGACAACTGGAGGCATCTTCTTCATCTTTAGGGTGACATGTCCTGATGCTCACTTCTTTCTGAACGGCTCTTCTTAGGGCCACCCTCCTCACTGTTGGTCATCCCATGCAGCATATACACGGATCTGGCTGTTAGACATCTGGTCGTCTCTGTCGCACCAGGGTATGTCCATACCAACACTACCTACGTAAAAAGCGGTGGTGAAGAGTGTGTCCCTTGTCGCTAGATCGACAACCAGAAGATCCCAGAATCATACCCTGCTGCTGCGAGATGTGCACCGATCGCGACGTGCACGTCGTGAGGAGAACGGCCGGGATATCCCAGAATCCTACTCTGCTGCTGCGAGATGTGCACCTACCGCGACGTGAGGAGGTCGGCCGGGAGATCCCAGAATCATACCCTGCTGCTGCGAGATGTGCGCTGACCGCAACGTGAGGAGATCGGCCGGGATATCCCAGAATCATACCCTGCTGCTGCGAAAAGTGCACAGACCGCGACGTGAGGAGATCGGCCGGGATATCCCAGAATCATACCCTGCTGCTGCGAGATGTGCACCGATAGTGACGTGAGGAGATCGGCCGGGATATCCCAGAATCATACCGTGCTGCTGCGAAATGTGCACCGACCGCGACGTGAGGAGATCGACCGGGAGGTTCCCAGAACATACCCGCTGCTGCGAAATGTGCACTGATAGTGACGTGAGGAGATCGGCCGGGATATCCCAGAATCATACCCTGTTGCTGCGAAATATCCACCGACCGCGACGTGAGGAGATCGGCCTGGAGATCCCAGAATCATACCCTGCTGCTGCGAAATGTGCACCGACCGCGACGTGCACGTCGTGAGGAGGTCGGCCTGGAGATCCCAGAATCATACCCTGCTGCTGCAAATGTGCACCGACCCGCGACGTGAGGAGGTCGGCCGGGATATCCCAGAATCATACCCTGCTGCTGCGAAATGTGCACCGACCGCGACGTGCACGTCCCGAGGAGTTCGGCCGGGAGTTCCCAGAAGCATACCCTGCTGCTGCGAAATGTGCACTGATCGCGACGTGCACGTCGTGAGGAGATCGGCCGGGAGTTCCCAGAAGCATACCCTGCTGCTGCGAAATGTGCACCGACCGCGACGTGCACGTCCCGAGGAGATCGGCCGAGAGTTCCAGAAGCATACCCTGCTGCTGCGAAATGTGCACCTACCGCGACGTGCACGTCCTGAGGAGATCGGCCGGGAGTTCCCAGAATCATACTATGCTGCTGCGAAATGTGCACCTACCACGACGTGAGGAGATCGGCCGGGAGATCCCAGAATCCTACACTGCTGCTGCGAAAAGTGCACCGACCGCGACGTGCACGTCGTGAGGAGATCGGCCGGGAGTTCCCAGAATCATACCCTGCTGCTGCGAAATGTGCACCGATCGCGACGTGAGGAGATCGACCGGTAGAACGTAATGAACAAAGAGATCGATAGATATAAGAGTATTGTAGTTTAGGTAGTAATTTTACGATACAATGCCGTATCATATACCACACATAATGCATTCGTAACGTGTTTGTATATTGCTTTGAATTATACAATGAATATGTACACTTTAATGAACACATTATTATATGATCGAGCAAGACATACCTTAAATATGTTTCTGTTCTACTATTTTCCTATTGTGTAACTTAGATTATTGTAATAGGCTATACAGGAGCTAGTCCCCAGTGGTGCAGTGATCCAGATGAACCCACGGGCATGTCCCCACCGGGTACTACCTGTCCAGGTTTTGATGCCACTGCAGACTGTCCACAAAGCGCTCAAAGAGCATTCTGGGTGGCAATGTCAAGATACTTCGGACAACGAGCTAGAGGAGAGATATTTATTATGCTAAACGCAACCATTAGCCCAATATTTAGCAATAACACGTACGTATGTATTCTGTATTTGCATCTTGAATATGATATATCTAATATCTTGGATTGTGTAGAGTTTTCCTATAAATAGGCGGTCATTTTATAGAGAAACGCCTCGATTTATTTCGCAAGCCACAACATTTATTTCAATGAACGGTTCGAGCCCCGCTCAGACCGTGTCTCATTTATGTGAAAAAGTTGGCAGTTTCTTACGGAGATTGGTGCACCAAGTACTGGTTTAACCGCTGGAGCCTGCCCAGGAAAGGTATTGTTAGGTAAACTGCCCGTCGCTCAAATGGGCAACTGATAGCGATGTTAAATAAAGTTAAATAAACAAACAAAACAGTTGCATCTGTATTCTATTTTCAGATATTTTGCAGTATACGAATTAACGAACCTACGAGAGAATATTGTAACCAAAGCAACAGTTTTACTTCTGAATGAATACCCAGTTAGAGGGAAGTATGTATGGTCATATAATTAAACAAACCCTCATTTCTTGATTAACACATTATGTATGCATACATAACCCTTTTCTACAAATACAATCCTAAACAAGGACAAGAGCTACACCTTTGTGCTTTAGTGACCAAGGGGTTACGGTCGTTGACAGTAAAACACTTGCCCCACAACCGCTGTAGGTTCGATTCTCACTGGAGGTTTCGAATTCTGTCACGCAAGGAAGTTACCCAGTTGGTTTGTAGATGGTCGGTGAGTGGTTCTATCTAGGTGCCAGTCCGTTTCTGATTAACTTCTAGGAGCGGCACCCGTTATCTCCCTCAACCAATAATACCGTGAATGCCAAAATTCAAGTTATAAAGTTCCCCATATCACACACACTGCATATATCTAACAACGTGTTAAAGCTTACACAATAATAACTGTCGCCATGTACCACTTACTGCTTGCTTTACTTTTCAATTACAATTTCAATCACGTTATCTCCATCATGGAAAGGGATTGGTTTAAGCACTATGTGTTTTTCTATTCCATTTATTCTATGGCATGCACTTTATCTGCTGTATGTATGAATGAACTGGCATGCACTTTATTTGCTGTATGTATGAATGAACTGGCATGCACTTTATCTGCTGTATGTATGAATGAACTGGCATGCACTTTATCTGCTGTATGTATGAATGAACTGGCATGCACTTTATCTGCTGTATGTATGTATGAATGAACTGGCATGCACTTTATCTGCTGTATGTATGAATGAACTGGCATGCACTTTATCTGCTGTATGTATGAATAAACTGGCATGCACTTTATCTGCTGTATGTATGAATGAACTGGCATGCACTTTATCTGCTGTATGTATGAATGAACTGGCATGCACTTTATCTGCTGTATGTATGAATGAACTGGCATGCACTTTATCTGCTGTATGTATGAATGAACTGGCATGCACTTTATCTGCTGTATGTATGAATGAACTGGCATGCACTTTATCTGCTGTATGTATGAATGAACTGGCATGCACTTTATCTGCTGTATGTATGAATGAACTGGCATGCACTTTATCTGCTGTATGTATGAATGAACTGGCATGCACTTTATCTGCTGTATGTATGAATGAACTGGCATGCACTTTATCTGCTGTATGTATGAATGAACTGGCATGCACTTTATCTGCTGTATGTATGAATGAACTGGCATGCACTTTATCTGCTGTATGTATGAATGAACTGGCATGCACTTTATCTGCTGTATGTATGAATGAACTGGCATGCACTTTATCTGCTGTATGTATGAATGATCTGGCATGCACTTTATCTGCTGTATGTATGAATGAACTGAATATAAAGTTCTTCATACAGGGCAGTAGAGAGACGTCATGTCAACTGTTTTGTTTTAATGTTAGCTCTACCGAATACATAAAAAGGTGGATATCTGCATCTTACATGTGGGGTGTGGATCGTTGCTATATATATATATATGTGAATGTGGTATACAGTGGACACTACAGACGGATCTGTAGTCCAGTGGTAACACGCTGTACTGGTAATCCAGGGATCGCAGTTTCGATCTCCCGTCTGACCCTAATAAAATTAACAGTCTTTTAGATGGGACTTTAAACCGAGGTCTCGTGTCGGTGCTTTAAATCGTGCACGCACGTAAAAGAACCAGAGGAGACTCTGTAATGGGTCTCTGTCTGTATCATTGCACTATCCTCCAAATATCTAATATTACTAATCTGTTCAGGAGGCGTCGCTCATATGTGACATGCTTTAAAAATCTCCATGAACGTAATTATAGTGTAAGTCTTGTTTCAGGACGCAGTGTGATGATCCATCTCTTGATGAGCTCGCCATGGAGCTGGCAAAGAAACACATCAAATATGATTGTATCGAAAACAGGAGGTAACGAATTCAATTCAGATTATTAAATATACCGGCAGAAACAAGTTTGTTTGTATTTGGGGTTTAAAGTCGTGCAAACAGCTTAGGTCAGATAGCTACTCTGTAGCTATTATAAATGGTGGAGGAAGGTACAGCTCATAGTACTATTTTGGCCACAGGCGGGTACCCGGGTAGAATCATCGACCTTCCACAAGTCATGCCCCTCTCATGCAAGAAGTCCACACACCCAGTGAGGTTCGAACCTATAAAGGTGACGGAAAGTGATTTGAAGTCAACGACCTTAACCACTTGGCCACGTAGGCGGAACACAGTGTTTCATCTGAGAACGCAAGAAAACTATGGTATTTACTAGTGTGATATACAAGTTACTATAAACAGATAGCCCCCGTTTAAGAGGAATATCGCTTGCCTTAGATATATCCTGTATTGGAGATATATATGTAATAGAGGTATTGCCAACATTAGAGGGATATCTTTGTAATTTAGAGAGAAATCTCTGAAAACAATATATCTTGCTAAGCAAAGAAGGTATAGTTCTAACTTAGATAGATATCTGTACAAGATATATGAGAGTTATTTATACATATAAACCGTCTCCGTGGCCTAGTGGTTAAGGCGTCCGCCTACGGAGCGGGATGTCGAAGCTTCGAACCTCGTCAGGGGTTCGTTCTGATATGGCCGGTTGGTGAGCCGCCAACTAGTTCAATAATGGTTACCGATTGCCTACCAGCCTGGCGCCTGGCATACAAGCATAGGATTCGGGAAGTACTGATGTTCATAAAAAAGCGGTGTCTCATAAGTCAGAAATGGCTGGCCTTTTAAATAGGGGTGACACTATAATAAACAAACACTTTTTATACACTCAACAAAATTCCTAATCGGTCACCAGGTGTTTTACAGTATTTGGAGCAAAATAATAACGATTATAATATCAATTTTCATATGATGTTATTTGATACATGTTATTACAGATCCCTATGCAGATCCCTATGCAGATCCCTATGCAGATCCCTATGCAATGTTGCGCAATCATCTGGAATAAAATGCATATTATTATAGTGTGTGCTTGTATTACTTATTTGTTAAATTTATCATTACTTGACTTGAGTTACAGGCCTCAACACATTTTTTATTTCTTACTCGTCCTACTGGGCGAGTGATGCCACTGTTCCACTCGTCCAGATTTGACTATCACTCGTCCCATGTATTTTAGGAAAATTAAAAATCGTCAGAATTGCACTTTAATTTATTAATAAATGCAACTATATGGCAGCATAAACACATTAAAATATCCTCGGTGATTTCCCATTATCACGCCTGGTTATCATTCCGAAGAAAGTAAAACGGATATTATTTTGTTTTGTTCCTTCGATTTATATTGGATATTTAGCTGAACTTTTCACTCGTCCGACTGGGCAAGCGACTTGGAATTTCTACTCGTCCAGATCGAAAAGTCACTCGTAAATACGAGCGGACGAGTGGATTTGTCAAGCCCTGAGTTAGCTCCAAATATTACAAAACACCATGTGACCGATTAGGAATTGTGTTGAGTGTTTGTAAGCAAGATATATATATCTCAAAGAACGATAACTTTCTAAGACACTAATAGTATATACAAATTATTTTAACTCGATTGCGAAAACAAGTTCTTACAACTTATAGTAATCACTCTCGAGACCTCATTCCTGATGGAATCCATCGCCACGTGGGATAAGATACTAATAGAGAATTGTCTCCATGCAATAAAGACATCTCTACAAGGTAATTGAGATATCTTCCTAAGGCACGTATGAAGATATCTCTCTATGCTATATAGATACCGCGATATATCTTGCTAATGAATACATCATAAAACGGCCTTCCATTGGATACAGAATCATTGCATTCTTGTCCATTTTTAAAAAAATAATCACAACCCTTAGCACGCTGGCCACAGATAAAATCACTTTTGCAAACAGCAACGAGCCAGATCAGACGGCACACAACACTTGGCTGAATAGCATCCAACATAGTTCGTGATCAGACTCCGTGTTTGTAAATGTGATTGTATTTACTCAGCGGCAAATAGTTACTATTAACTGTTCAAGTTAACTTCTTAACACAATATTGAACCAATAGTAGACATGCTTTCCTAATGTATGATTGACAGGGATGTTATGCAGATGTTCTGTCTGGACTACCCCGCATCAGAGATGTGTAGAATGCAGGATGAGGGGACACATTCATCGTCGTCGGCGGGAAACTCTGCCACTGTGACTATTTTACTTGTAACTGTTGCCGTGCTACTGAGGTAACGTTAACAGTATCTCTAGTTGGCGAACAGCTTACATAAGTCCCACGTTGCTGTATTTGTTGATCAATCAAGCGCTCTCATTCGTTGAAAACCGACTAAATGATTTGCATATTGTGACATTTGCATGAACATAATATTATGCTGCTTACTGTTTGCGCTGTAAGATACATTGGACATTGACAGTGTACTGTACAATACATTGGACATTGACAGTGTACTGTACAATACATTGGACATTGACAGTGTACTGTACAATACATTGGACATTGACAGTGTACTGTACGGGATATTGGACATTGACAGTGTACTGGACAATACATTGGACATTGACAGTGTACTGTACGAGATATTGGATATTGACAGTGTACTGTACGGGATATTGGATATTGACAGTGTACTGTACGAGATATTGGATATTGACAGTGTACTGTACGGGATATTGGATATTGACAGTGTACTGTACGAGATATTGGATATTGACAGTGTACTGTACGGGACATTGGATATTGACAGTGTACTGTACGAGATATTGGATATTGACAGTGTACTGTACGAGATATTGGATATTGACAGTAAACTGTACGAGATATTGGATAATGACAGTGTACTGTGCGAGATATTGGATAATAACAGTGTACTGTACGAGATATTGGATATTGACAGTGTACTGTACGAGATATTGGATAATGACAGTAAACTGTACGAGATATTGGATAATGACAGTGTACTGTGCGAGATATTGGATAATGACAGTGTACTGTACGAGATATTGGATAGTGACAGTGTACTGTACGAGATATTGGATAATGACAGTGTACTGTACGAGATATTGGATAATGACAGTGTACTGTACGAGATATTGGATATTGGCTGTGCGCCAATGGTATTGTCACACTAATTGTTATATGACAGGAAAAGAAAACTATAAGAAATTGATCATTTATAATGATGATTATATTCACTATTAATGTTGTTGACGAGAACGCACCCTTGCATTAATGGTGCGTATAATCCTATCTATGATCAATATGTTAGAGACCTAGAACTGTGGCAGTTTTAAAATAACAAGTGGGCAATATGTCTACTGGTACACCGTTCTACAATCTGTATACTGGTACACCGTTCTACAATCTGTATACTGGTACACCGTTCTACGATCTGTATACTGGTACACCGTTCTACAATCTGTATACTGGTACACCGTTCTACAATCTGTATACTGGTACACCGTTCTACGATATGTATACTGGTACACCGTTCTACAATCTGTATACTGGTACACCGTTCTACAATCTGTATACTGGTACACCGTTCTACAATCTGTATACTGGTACACCGTTCTACGATATGTATACTGGTACACCGTTCTACAATCTGTATACTGGTACACCGTTCTACAATCTGTATACTGGTACACCGTTCTACAATCTGTATACTGGTACACCGTTCTACGATATGTATACTGGTACACCGTTCTACAATCTGTATACTGGTACACCGTTCTACAATCTGTATACTGGTACACCGTTCTACAATCTGTATACTGGTACACCGTTCTACGATATGTATACTGGTACACCGTTCTACAATCTGTATACTGGTACACCGTTCTACAATCTGTATACTGGTACACCGTTCTACAATCTGTATACTGGTACACCGTTCTACGATATGTATACTGGTACACCGTTCTACAATCTGTATACTGGTACACCGTTCTACAATCTGTATACTGGTACACAGTTCTACAATCTGTATACTGGTACACCGTTCTACGATATGTATACTGGTACACCGTTCTACAATCTGTATACTAGTACACCGTTCTACAATCTGTGTACTGGTACACCGTTCTACGATATGTGTACTGGTACACCGTTCTACGATATGTATACTGGTACACCGTTCTACTATCTGTATACTGGTACACCGTTCTACTATCTGTATACTGGTACACCGTTCTACTATCTGTATACTGGTACACCGTTCTACTATCTGTATACTGGTACACCGTTCTACTATCTGTATACTGGTACACCGTTCTACAATCTGTGTACTGGTACACCGTTCTACGATATGTGTACTGGTACACCGTTCTACGATATGTATACTGGTACACCGTTCTACTATCTGTATACTGGTACACCGTTCTACTATCTGTATACTGGTACACCGTTCTACTATCTGTATACTGGTACACCGTTCTACTATCTGTATACTGGTACACCGTTCTACTATCTGTATACTGGTACACCGTTCTGCTATCTGTATACTGGTACACCGTTATACTATCTGTATACTGGTACACCGTTCTACTATCTGTATACTGGTACACCGTTCTACAATCTGTGTACTGGTACACCGTTCTACGATATGTGTACTGGTACACCGTTCTACAATATGTATACTGGTACACCGTTCTACTATCTGTATACTGGTACACCGTTCTACTATCTGTATACTGGTACACCGTTCTACTATCTGTATACTGGTACACCGTTCTACTATCTGTATACTGGTACACCGTTCTACTATCTGTATACTGGTACACCGTTCTACTATCTGTGTACTGGTACACCGTTCTACTATCTGTGTACTGGTACACCGTTCTACTATCTGTATACTGGTACACCGTTCTACTATCTGTATACTGGTACGCCGTTCTACTATCTGTGTACTGGTACACCGTTCTACTATCTGTATACTGGTACACCGTTCTAATATCTGTGTACTGGTACACCGTTCTACGATATGCATACTGGTACACCGTTCTACGATCTCTATACTGGTACACCGTTCTACGATCTATGTACTGGTACACCGTTCTACAATATGTGTACTGGTACATCGTTCTACGATCTCTATACTGGTACACCGTTCTACGATCTATGTACTGGTACACCGTTCTACTATCTGTGTACTGGTACACCGTTCTACGATATGTATACTGGTACACCGTTCTACGATATGTATACTGGTACACCGTTCTACGATATGTATACTGGTACACCGTTCTACAATCTGTATACTGGTACACCGTTCTACGATATGTATACTGGTACACCGTTCTACGATCTGAATACTGGTACACCGTTCTACTATCTGTATACTGGTACACCGTTCTACGATCTGTATACTGGTATACCGTTCTATGATCTGTATACTGGTACACCGTTCTACGATATGTATACTGGTACACCGTTCTACAATCTGTATACTGGTACACCGTTCTATGATCTGTATACTGGTACACCGTTCTACGATATGTGTACTGGTACACCGTTCTACGATATGTGTACTGGTACACCGTTCTATGATCTGTATACTGGTACACCGTTCTACGATATGTATACTGGTACACCGTTCTACAATCTATGTACTGGTACACCGTTCTACAATCTATGTACTGGTACACCGTTCTATGATCTGTATACTGGTACACCGTTCTACGATCTGTATACTGGTACACCGTTCTATGATGTGTATACTGGTACACCGTTCTACGATATGTATACTGGTACACCGTTCTACGATATGTATACTGGTACACCGTTCTACGATATGTATACTGGTACACCGTTCTACGATATGTATACTGGTACACCGTTCTACGATATGTATACTGGTACACCGTTCTACGATATGTATACTGGTACACCGTTCTACAATCTGTATACTGGTACACGGTTCTACGATATGCATACTGGTACACCATTCTACAATATGTGTACTGGTACACAGTTCTACGATCTCTATACTGGTACACCGTTCTACAATATGTGTACTGGTACACCGTTCTACGATATGTATACTGGTACACCGTTCTACAATCTGTATACTGGTACACCGTTCTATGATCTGTATACTGGTACACCGTTCTACGATATGTGTACTGGTACACCGTTCTACGATATGTATACTGGTACACCGTTCTACTATCTGTATACTGGTACACCGTTCTACTATCTGTATACTGGTACACCGTTCTACTATCTGTATACTGGTACACCGTTCTACTATCTGTATACTGGTACACCGTTCTGCTATCTGTATACTGGTACACCGTTCTACTATCTGTATACTGGTACACCGTTCTACTATCTGTATACTGGTACACCGTTCTACAATCTGTGTACTGGTACACCGTTCTACGATATGTGTACTGGTACACCGTTCTACGATATGTATACTGGTACACCGTTCTACTATCTGTATACTGGTACACCGTTCTACTATCTGTATACTGGTACACCGTTCTACTATCTGTATACTGGTACACCGTTCTACTATCTGTATACTGGTACACCGTTCTACTATCTGTATACTGGTACACCGTTCTACTATCTGTATACTGGTACACCGTTCTACTATCTGTGTACTGGTACACCGTTCTACTATATGTGTACTGGTACACCGTTCTACTATCTGTATACTGGTACACCGTTCTACTATCTGTATACTGGTACGCCGTTCTACTATCTGTGTACTGGTACACCGTTCTACTATCTGTATACTGGTACACCGTTCTAATATATGTGTACTGGTACACCGTTCTACGATATGTATACTGGTACACCGTTCTACGATCTCTATGCTGGTACACCGTTCTACGATCTATGTACTGGTACACCGTTCTACAATATGTGTACTGGTACATCGTTCTACCATCTCTATACTGGTACACCGTTCTACGATCTATGTACTGGTACACCGTTCTACTATCTGTGTACTGGTACACCGTTCTACGATATGTATACTGGTACACCGTTCTACGATATGTATACTGGTACACCGTTCTACGATATGTATACTGGTACACCGTTCTACAATCTGTATACTGGTACACCGTTCTACGATATGTATACTGGTACACCGTTCTACGATCTGTATACTGGTACACCGTTCTATGATCTGTATACTGGTACACCGTTCTACGATCTGTATACTGGTATACCGTTCTATGATCTGTATACTGGTACACCGTTCTACGATATGTATACTGGTACACCGTTCTACAATCTGTATACTGGTACACCGTTCTATGATCTGTATACTGGTACACCGTTCTACGATATGTGTACTGGTACACCGTTCTACGATATGTGTACTGGTACACCGTTCTATGATCTGTATACTGGTACACCGTTCTACGATATGTATACTGGTACACCGTTCTACAATCTATGTACTGGTACACCGTTCTACAATATATGTACTGGTACACCGTTCTATGATCTGTATACTGGTACACCGTTCTACGATCTGTATACTGGTACACCGTTCTATGATGTGTATACTGGTACACCGTTCTACGATATGTATACTGGTACACCGTTCTACGATATGTATACTGGTACACCGTTCTACGATATGTATACTGGTACACCGTTCTACGATATGTATACTGGTACACCGTTCTACGATATGTATACTGGTACACCGTTCTACGATATGTATACTGGTACACCGTTCTACAATCTGTATACTGGTACACGGTTCTACGATATGCATACTGGTACACCATTCTACAATATGTGTACTGGTACACAGTTCTACGATCTCTATACTGGTACACCGTTCTACAATATGTGTACTGGTACACCGTTCTACGATATGTATACTGGTACACCGTTCTACAATATGTATACTGGTACACCGTTCTATGATCTGTATACTGGTACACCGTTCTACGATATGTGTACTGGTACACCGTTCTACGATATGTGTACTGGTACACCGTTCTATGATCTGTATACTGGTACACCGTTCTACGATATGTATACTGGTACACCGTTCTACAATCTATGTACTGGTACACCGTTCTACAATCTATGTACTGGTACACCGTTCTATGATCTGTATACTGGTACACCGTTCTACGATCTGTATACTGGTACACCGTTCTACGATATGTATACTGGTACACCGTTCTACGATATGTATACTGGTACACCGTTCTACTATCTGTATACTGGTACACCGTTCTACGATATGTATACTGGTACACCGTTCTACGATATGTATACTGGTACACCGTTCTACGATATGTGTACTGGTACACCGTTCTACGATATGTATACTGGTACACCGTTCTACGATCTGTATACTAGTACACCGTTCTACGATATGTATACTGGTACACCGTTCTACGATATGTATACTGGTACACCGTTCTACGATATGTATACTGGTACACCGTTCTACGATATGTGTACTGGTACACCGTTCTACGATCTGTATACTGGTACACCGTTCTATGATCTGTATACTGGTACACCGTTCTACGATCTGTGTGTACTGGTACACGGTTCTACGATATGTGTACTGGTACACCGTTCTACGATATGTGTACTGGTACACCGTTCTACGGTATGTATACTGGTACACCGTTCTACGATATGTGTACTGGTACACCGTTCTACGATATGTGTACTGGTACACCGTTCTACAATCTGCTTATACGTTTCCTATACGTCTCATATACGTCTATGTTATTCTCATCCAGTGCCTATGAGGACGCAATAAACGCCGTGAGTACTTGTGGTTTGCATTGCGTCGAACATAGATTTGTACGGACGGGATAGCCAAGTTCGATAGTAAATTGACAATTGACAACGTTTATTCAAAGTTTAAGAACTTCAATAACGCCATGCTAGGACGCGTGGGTGTGGCACGGCCCTTACATGGGTGTGGCACGGCCCTTACATGGGTGTGGCACGGCCCTTACATGGGTGTGGCACGGCCCTTACCTGGGTGTGGCACGGCCCTTACATGGGTGTGGTACGGCCCTTACATGGGTGTGACACAGCCCTTACATGGGTGTGGCACGGCCCTTACCTGGGTGTGGCACAGCCCTTACATGGGTGTGGTACGGCCCTTACATGGGTGTGGCACGGCCCTTACATGGGTGTGGCACGGCCCTTACCTGGGTGTGGCACAGCCCTTACATGGGTGTGGCACGGCCCTTACATGGGTGTGGCACGGCCCTTACCTGGGTGTGGCACGGCCCTTACATGGGTGTGGTACGGCCCTTACATGGTTGTGGCACGGCCCTTACATGGGTGTGGTACGGCCCTTACATTGGTGTGGCACGGCACGTACACGGTTTTCATAAACGGGAAGGTAAATGGTTATTTGTTGTATGAGGATGATAGTTGCAGTAGCAATGAATGTATCTATGAATGAATCGTACATATGAAGGTATCTATGAATGTATCGTATATATGAATGTATCTATGAATGAATCGTATATATGAATGTATCTATGAATGAATCGTACATATGAAGGTATCTATGAATGAATCGTATATATGAATGTATTATGAATGAATCGTACATATGAATGTATCTATGAATGAATCGTATATATGAATGTATCTATGAATGTATTATGAATGAATCGTACATATGAATGTATTATGTATGAATCGTACATATGAATGTATCTATAAATGAATCGTATATATGAATGAATCGTACATATGACTGTAATTATGAAGGAATCTATGAATGTATCGTATCTATGAATGTATCTATGAATGTATCTATGTTTTAGTTAATACAAATATACATGTTACTGGATGAGATATACCGTCTACATCCGCTATGTCAAAGTCGGTTATGTCGAATTCTCCGGTTATCTTGAAGTCGGATCAGAATCTCGTTTCAGACACTATCATTTACATATATCTGGCTCTGTTTATATCGAATTTAGTCAACTTCGGTTATGTCGAAGTATTTTATTCGGTCCGATGGAATTCGACATAACGGGTGTAGACTGTATCTATGAATGTATCTGAATGTGTCTATGAATGTACGGAGCGGGAGGTCGAAGGTTCGAATCTCGTCAGGGGTTCGTTCTGATATGGCCGGTTGGTGAGCCGCCAGCTAGTTAACTAATGGTTACCGATTGCCTGACATACAAGCATATGATTCTGGAAGTACTAATGCTCATAAAAATGGTCTCAGAAGTGGCTAACCCTTGAAATAGGGGTGACACTATAATAAACAAACACTTTACTTTTATTATCCGAAACTGGGTGTTGCATTAATACACGTGGTGCAAAAAAGGCATGTATTTGGAGGACATAGCGAAATAAACGGTGGACTCTTCCTCGACTATCTATCTCTAGGCATTTCCTTTGGTATACGTTTTTGTTGTTCATTTCTGCGTACAGCCCACACCATTCGCTCCTTATAAAACAATTAAGGGCGACTATATATATTCGAGTGGACATTTACTAATCTTACACTACAAGACATAGTTTGGTTTTGCTGCTCGTCCAACACAAAAATCTCCATCTTGTTTCAAAAGTGTCCTAAAGGGATGTGTGACCTTTGATATAATCGGAACAATTATTTCCAAGTAATTCACCATGCCAAGTCTTTTCCTTGAATCAGGCTTTACGAGCTTCATGATTGCTTCAATGGGTAGGATTTCATTTCAGATCATCTGAGCTGATCACGTGATCAAAAAGGGGAACTCATATTGCGCCTTTTCCAGGTTTCAAACGCACACACACATGGACCTTGCATGGGCAACTACCTTTTCAAGCAGTGCATCGTGTTCTAAAGTATACTAGAGGACATAGAAAACGCACACCTACATTATATGATTATTATTACATGAAAACGAAATACGAAAGATTCCATCAAAGATATATCACATCTTTATTACAAAGCACAAACTGAACAACATATATATGTATTTATATAGTTATTGTTTTTCACGTAAAAACACACTTATCCGGAATGTGCGTTTTCTATGTCCTCTAGTATATAAGTAGGTCATCTATTATATATGCAACATTACTTCCTCCCTAAAAGGCTTCATTGAGTTTTCTTCGGAAATGATCTTGACTGGGTTTGATACCAAACGGTAATCTTATGAACATATACCTTGAGAACGGGGTACTATACGTCGTGAGATATGACGAAGCATCGTCAAGTTTACAACTCCAGTAGCCATGTATGCAGTCGAGTGTTGATACCACCCGTGACCACATAACTCTACTGTCACATCGTCTCCAGCTAAAATAGAGTAATATGGTCTCATAATTGGACGGATCTGTAGTCCAGTGGTAACACGCTGGACTGGTAATCCAGGGATCGCAGGTTCGATCCCCCGTCTGACTCTAATAAAATTAACAGTCTTTCAGATGAGACTTTAAACCGAGGTCTCGTGTCGGTGCTTTACACCGTGCACGTAAAAGAACCAGAGGAGACTCTGGAATGGGTCTATGTCTGTATCATTGCACTATCCTCCAAACATTTAAAATGAGTAATCTCTTCAGGAGGCGTCGCTCATATGGGCAACCGGTAGCGACGATAAATAAACGTAAAACACACTCTCATAATTGGATCATTTACAACCTTCGCGTATAGACAAACGAGAAAATGTCAGTTTGTTTGGTTTGATCGTTACAACTATACTATTTACCAAATCAGTTGACTTTGTTACCTTTTTGAATGACTTATCCGTAAGTGTATGCTTCAATGACTCATGGAACAGGCGTGGATGGTTAATAACTACAATGGCGTCTGACTTTAAATGCAATTTCCATTCGCCTTCCATCATACCAATCCCTCGGAAGTGCTGTCTAGTCTGTCCGATTGGCGCAGTGGTTAGCGCGCTCGCTTCTCACCAATGCAACCCGGGTTCGATCCTCGGACCGGGAAGTATGTGAGATGGTACGGTGGTCGCCAGATCGGACAGGTGGGTTACTCCGGGTACTCCAGTTTCCTCCCACACGAATGACCACATTTACGCTATCATCCGCGCCAACGAGAGTGATTAATATAAGTTGTTAAAACAATCGCAATCTTTGTAAAATAAATAAAGTTTAAACTAATCCCTCGGAAAACATCAACGTACTTTTGCCCTATCCAATGCTTTTGATCAAGTTTAAATGAAGAGATGTTTGCAAACACAATGGAAGCACAGAGTCACTGTATATCATGTAACAGTGTATCTACAGTGATGTTACCATGAGAACAGTGTAATTTAATCATAGGAATTACTGGAAGCTTTTTTGTAGATTGTAAGATAACCTTTATGTCTAATTTGTACAATAGCGTGACAGGGAGCGTATTCACTTTGTGAGCCTGTATCAACCTTGAAGTACTCTATGGCGGGGTGAACCAAATTCAATAGTTGCTACTAGTAACACGCGATCATGGAAACAGGAAAGTGGAAGTACGGCCTACCATAGCAATGTTATATTCCTTATCATGGAAAGTGGAAGTACGGCCTACCATAGCAATGTTATATTCCTGATCATGGAAAGTGGAAGTACGGCCTACCATAGCAATGTTATATTCCTGATCATGGAACGTGGAAGTACGGTCTACCATATCAATGCTATATTCCTGATCATGGAACGTGGAAGTACGGCCTACCATAGCAATGCTTGATCAACAAACGCATACGTCACTATCCATTCTTGAATAGTGAATGTTTCGAGCATCTTTGAAAAGTGATTCAATTTCTTGCAGTTGTGACATGCTTTGCACCTTCGCTGGAACCATGCTTAATATGCTAGAGGACATAGAAAACGCACACTTCGGATAAATGTGTTTTACAATAAACAATAACTATATAAATACATAGTTCTAAACATTTTGTAATATTTTTAGTTGTTCAGTTTGTGTTTTGTAATAAATGGAATCCATCGTATTTCGTTTTCATGCTCCAAAGGGCACCCGGGGTCTTCCCTCGCCAATAATAGCTAAAGTCTCGTAATATGAGCTAAGCTGTTGGTGCAACGACAACAACAAAAACAAACAATGCTTTAGTATTCCTGATCAGGAATTCGTTTTTAATCAAGATATTCTAGTTGGCATATGGAGTACTTATGTTCCTCGCCATAAACACAACATGGCGAATACAATAAAGTAAAACATACAATATGTTCCTCGCCATAAACACAACATGGTGAATATAATAAAACATACAATATGTTCCTCGCCATAAACACAACATGGCGAATACAATAACGTAAAACATACAATATGTTCCTCGCCATAAACACAACATGGCGAATACGATAAAGTAAAACATACAATATGTTCCTCGCCATAAACACAACATGGTGAATACGATAAAGTAAAACATACAATATGTTCCTCGCCATAAACACAACATGGTGAATACGATAAAGTAAAACATACAATATGTTCCTCGCCATAAACACAACATTTACATGAAATAAAACATACTTACATCACAGTATATGTTGAGAAAAGTTTATATGTTGTTATTAATGTCGCATTCCTGTTTAAATGATGCAACAAATATCGCAATTTCTGAAAAGGGTTGTTTTCTTTTATGCTTTCCAATGAATGATTGAGTTTTCTCAGTGAAAGAAAACTCCAACTTCCACTGTTTTTGAAAACATACAATCTTATTTTCACTAGTATAGTCAGTTGGTAATTAGGCTCGTGAAAAATGACTGTTAGTAAATCACGTTTAGCTTGTTTTATTTACACTTGAAGCCACCAAACGATACAGTCACATACAGTGCAATCCGTATTTGGAGCAGGAATGTGACTTTAATTGGGCATGAGTATATTACTCTGCATAAACTGTGACACGTTGATAAATATTTAATCTTTAGCTATGTATTAACTCTATTTACCACATAAATATGCTTGTATTCAGTGTAATACAGCCATTACATATTTGCTTATATCGACACATGTGTAATAATACCTGGAAGGATTCTGATTGGTCGCGGCATTACACCTTCCTTTTAACATATTTGATTTGACAAATATATAGTTTGCTACTTTGCCGTTGAAAATCAAAAAAATGTTAAATATGCACTAGTGGAAGACAGTATAGTATTGTGTCGTTCTTTTGCGTGGAGTTGTATGTTTGGTTATCGACGACTATTTAGTACAGCGTACGAATGTACTATTCTGGTTTGTTTGATTATCGACGACTATTTAGTACAGCGTACGATTGTACTATTCTGGTTTGTTTGATTAACGACGACTATTTAGTACAGCGTACGATTGTACTATTCTGGCTTCTTTGATTATCGACGACTATTTAGTACAGCGTACGATTGTACTATTCTGGTTTGTTTGATTATCGACGACTATTTAGTACAGCGTCCGATTGTACTATTCTGGTGTGTTTGATTATCGACGACTATTTAGTACAGCGTACGATTGTACTATTCTGGTTTGTTTGATTAACGACGACTATTTAGTACAGCGTACGATTGTACTATTCTGGTTTGTTTGATTATCGACGACTATTTAGTACAGCGTACGATTGTTCTATTCTGGTTTGTTTGATTATCGACGACTATTTAGTACAGCGCACGATTGTACTATTCTGGTTTGTTTGATTATCGACGACTATTTAGTACAGTGTCCGATTGTACTATTCTGGTGTGTTTGATTATCGACGACTATTTAGTACAGCGTACGACTGTACTATTCTGGTTTGTTTGATTATCGACGACTATTTAGTACAGTGTCCGATTGTACTATTCTGGTGTGTTTGATTATCGACGACTATTTAGTACAGTGTCCGATTGTACTATTCTGGTGTGTTTGATTATCGACGACTATTTAGTACAGCGTACGGTTGTACTATTCTGATTTGTTTAATTAATTTAAATTTAATTTATACAAATTTATTTGAGCTCGATTGCGAAACAAGTTATATTAACTTATATTAATCACTCTCGAGACCTCATTCCTGATGGAATACATCGCCACGAGGGAGAGAGAAGAGGCAACGTGGAATTTAAATGCCTTGCCTAAGGGCACAATCGTAACGGCTCCAGCGGGGCTCGAACTCCGAACCTTTCGCACCTGAAGCGAACGCGCATCCACTGCGCTGATTTGTTTGATTATCGACGACTATTTAGTACAGCGTACGATTGTTCTATTCTGGTTTGCTTGATTATCGACGACTATTTAGTACAGCGTACGATTGTACTATTCTGGTTTGTTTGATTATCGACGACTATTTAGTACAGCGTACGATTGTACTATTCTGGTTTGTTTGATTATCGACGACTATGTAGTTCAGCGTACGATTGTACTATTCTTGTTTCTTTGGTATGCAATAAGACTGCAGACAAGCAGAACAGTTTCTTTTTCAAAGTTATAGTTACTATGGTAATGTGATAACAAGGATCTTACACTAGTGGTAACTTCATAATAAATTATATGAAACGAGTTTCGGAAATGTGCTATTAATCACGCCAATAGGCTCGCTGCTTAATAGTAAGACTCCAAATCTCGTTTCATAAACAATGGTATGAAGACACCACGAGTGTAAGATCGTATATGTACATATATGTAGGTAAGTAAGTTTTTTATTAAAGTGACATAATATTATGCAAACATAAACATTCAATACAAAATATTTACACAACTTTAAGATGCACACGGCCCGATGGGCTTATTTGTCACCTAATGCCTGCATAACAATATAAATGAAAGCAAGACATCAAAATGTCAACACGAGAATAAAGATTCATGACATTGAACTTAAACGACTGTCCTATATGTTTGATATTTAATTACGCACACAACAGCAATATATACTGCATGCAAGGCTCACAAACGAGGATAGTAACCAGGTGCATGTATGGATATGTTGTCGTGTATGGTAGCATCGTTTTCTTTAATAAAAATAACTTTCCCGTCTAAAAGAAAAGCATTTAAGTGTATGACATAATAATTACAGTCATAGTAATAGCTTTCTATGTTCATGAATAACAGTTATTATAGTTCACCCATGAACTTAGAAAGCCATTACTCTCACCCATGGATGGCTAGCTCCACTTGTGATATAGGGGATATGTGTGCTTGTTAGTGTAAGATAGGATTTTATTTCACTATTATTGTATACAAGTATATCCAACGGCGGAGCAATACGAAACTCAACCAGTGACAGAGAAAATGCCACCTTGCACTGTTTCAAAGCGGTGTAAGATGGAGTTTTCTTTCACTGAGAAAACTCGTATCATTCAATTGAAAGCATAAAAGAAAACATATGTTAATTTGGTGAAATATAATTCGACCATACAGAAAAACATACAAATATCCTCTGTCTGCCTTCGTCTGTTATTGTATTCAAGCTGCATAAACACATATAGTTCATGTCATGTATGCAATTTTCATGATTTTGATAAAATCACATATTACATACCGCAACATCTGGTAAGGGAACACCAGTAAAAACAAAGGATTCTAACTGAAATGACCGATATACATTTCGGGGTAATTCGGACTTTATCTGCAAAGGGAGGTAATAGAAACGCCAGCGAGGTCCTTCATTGTTGAACGTTTCGCTGAATCCGTTATTACTGTGCTTCCGTTGATCTCCTATCGCTCCAGCTGTTATTGGTGGAGGAAGACCTCGGTTGCCATCCGAGCAATATGCCAGGCTGGTACATGGCTAGAATCGATCGCCGACCTTCCTTCGAGCCAGTTGGATAGTTTTCTCACGTGAACGAATCGAACTCTTCCAGTGAAATTCCAACCTACACCGGTGAGGGGCAACTGATTTTGTTTGTTTCTAATTTACGTTTACGACTTATTTACATACATACATTCTACATCCGCTATGTCAAAATCGATTATGTCGAATTCTCGAAGTCGGATCAAAGTCCCGTTTCAGACACTCATTTTACATATAACTGGCTCTGTTTATATCGAATTTCGTTAAGTCAAACTTCGGTATTTTGTTTCGGTCCGACGGAATTCGACATAACGGGTGTAGACTGTATTGGTATATCCTACTGTTCGTTTATCAAACAAATACCCTCTCTATCCGCACTGTTTTACATTATCGTTCGCGAAATATTGTCGTGACGACTCTCGTTCTCAGCTAAAGATGCCAATGAGAGACATCTCCAATTTTCCATTACCTCCCTTGCCAGATAAAGTCTGATTTATTCCAAAATGTGAATAGGTCCTTTTAATTAGAATCCTTGGTTTTTACTGTTGTTCCCTAACCAGATGTTGCGGTATGATAAATGTGATTTTATCAAAATCGTGTTCATTAACTAATAACATTATTTTACAAATACGTACGCATTGCATATACTGTAGGAGATCTGCCGAGATATAGTAATTTAATACTCATTAGAAGCGATAGTGAAATAAAATTGCTAGCATGTTGTGCAAAGGAAACAACGATAAAACACTTAATAGGACCTACCTACTTTTAGGAAATATTCAGGGGCAGTAACTGACCGATATCTGTCATTGGCATGATAGAAAATGGATGTTCAAACTTCAGTATTGATTCATATTTTAGAACATGTTGTTACCTTGACAATGTATAAGA
Organism: Archivesica marissinica; assembly: GCA_014843695.1. Taxonomy (NCBI): domain Eukaryota; kingdom Metazoa; phylum Mollusca; class Bivalvia; order Venerida; family Vesicomyidae; genus Archivesica; species Archivesica marissinica. The sequence continues at coordinate 47,716,361 of CM026402.1, read as the reverse complement.
ACATCTTTCCAAATTATTGGCAGTGTTAGTATTGTTTGTTTGTTTGTGTGTTTGTGTGTTTGTTTGTTTGTTTGTTTGTTTGTTTGTTTGTTTGTTTGTTTGTTTGTTTGTTTGTTTGTTTGTTTGTTTGTTTGTTTGTTTGTTTGTTTGTTTGTATTGTTTGTTTGTTTTTTTGTGTGTTTGTTTGTTTGTTTGTTTGTTTGTTTGTTTGTTTGTTTGTTTGTTTGTTTGTTTGTTTGTTTGTTTGTTTGTTTGTCGTGTTTACAACAGAACAGAACAGAACATCTCTTTTATTTCACTCAATACATGTACAGAACATGCAAATTTGAGGTATTTACAATAAACAAGACATACAAACGAGGCTACAAAACAAAAGCACAAAACAGAATATATTAATCGTCAAAGTGAATAAATATTTCCAATAGTATGTTTAGTTATAGACACAAATATCACAAATTTGGAAAACTAGTATACCTGTTACATTCTTGTATTCGACATTATTATCATAATAAACTTACATAATTTCTGAAATTCTGAACTATTTTTGGTGCAAATTAATTTCTCCAATTTAAACATATTTGGGCGTCAAAAATACATCGGTTTAATATATTGTCTTCTTTCATTTGTAAATTGTTCACATTCAAACAAATAGTGGAATTCATCCCCAATTCTGTTTCTACAAGAGTTACATGTTCTTTCATTTATTGGTGTTCTTGACCAGTTTCCTGTTTCTATTGGTAATCGATGGTTTCTTGTTCTAAATTTAATTAGGTTATACAGTGTGGAGTTTTGTAATTTTGATAAGTAAGGTTCAATTCCAAAAGATCTTTTAAACACTCGATAAAACGTACTATTACTAGAGTTGTCTACCATGGTGTACCATTTATTTAAATATAAATCATGTAGTTTTTGTTTTACCGCTAGTTTTAACCATTTTGCATTCTGAAAACTATGTTCAGTCCATACATTTATGAAACCACATTTTATTAGAATTGTTTTAACATTTATATAGCCATGGAAATTTTACCGTAAGCAATTCTTCGGGTAAATTTTGTGATGATTGTAACATATTTTTATATACTAGATGAGACCATTTCTTTGGTTTATCACCTTCTTCCGTAATACAAAGATTTGACCAGAACGAAATAATTTTTTCCTCAATATCTATCGATAGCGGCATACATCCAGGTTCGCCATAAATACAATAATTTAACAGTAACAACAGTGTAGAGATTTTAATGTCATTTTCGAGCAATACACTCGGTCAATTACTACTGTTTCTTAAATGCATTGTATTTGTTTATATATGTATATCTGTAACATGTTTTGTGATGTATTTGCCATATTTCTATCATTTTAAATGGCCAAAGGCAATTTAGTTGCTGATTATGCCAATAAATTTGAAACTTGGTATAATTATGGAAAATAAATTGGTTAAATATGTAGTCAGTGGATACTGTTTTCACTGTTGCTCAATCTACTATCACTTTATTGGATATTTGCTTATTTTGGAATGTAATATGTTTTAGTAGAAATGAATAATAAAATATAATTAAATTGTTATATATTAAACTATGTATATCACTAGTCAAAGTCAAATAGAAACAAACGACTGTATTAGTGTTTACATGTACTATATAACAGTTGTGCACAACACAATAGTGTGATCTTTTAAATAAATCCGGTTGTGGTGGTGCTTTACGTTTATTTATCGTCCCTATCGGTTGTAGTGGTGCTTTACGTGTATGTATCGTCCCTATCGGTTGTAGCGGTGCTTTACGTTTATTTATCGTCCCTATCGGTTGTGGTGGTGCTTTACGTTTATTTATCGTCCCTATCGGTTGTGGCGGTGCTTTACGTTTATTTATCGTCCCTATCGGTTGTGGTGGTGCTTTACGTGTATGTATCGTCCCTATCGGTTGTAGCGGTGCTTTACGTTTATTTATCGTCCCTATCGGTTGTGGTGATGCTTTACGTTTATTTATCGTCCCTATCGGTTGTGGTGGTGCTTTACGTTTATTTATCGTCCCTATCGGTTGTGGTGGTGCTTTACGTTTATTTATCGTCCCTATCGGTTGTGGTGGTGCTTTACGTTTATTTATCGTCCCTATCGGTTGTGGTGGTGCGTTACGTTTATTTATCGTCCCTATCGGTTGCCCATATGAGCGACGCCTCCTGAAGCTTGTTTATTTGCTTAAACGCCTATTTCTACATATAAATACATATTCAATGGCGTTGTGCAATAATGAATTAAAAGATAATAAAAACAGTACATCAATCCAGACACAAACATTAAATAACCAGTCATCAATGAAGAAATCACATTAGAATATTTAGAACAATGCGTAGTAGTCTCTGAAGAAGTGAGTTTTCAATTGTTTCTTGAATAGGTTAACTGACTCACTTTGTCTAAGGCTCAAGGGCAGTTCATTCAAAAGCTTGGGTCCAACAGTACTAAAACTTATGTCACTGAAGGTCTTTTTCTTATTACAAGGAACAAGATAACATCCTACTGATGATTCAAAGGATAGTAGTGAGCGTTTTGAGACTTTACTGGACAAAAGTTCAATAAGATATTGAGGAGCATTTCCAACAGAACAGTTGTACATATAAGTGAGGATTTTTAAATTAATGCTTGCCTTAATAGGTAACCAATGCAAATCATATAATGCCTGTGTTGAACTATCACGCCTATTGCGGTTGAGAACAAGTTTAGCACACATATTTTGGATACGTTGTACTTTACCTACTGAGTAATACCATACAGAATAACGTTACAATAATCCAAGTGAGAAATTCCTAATGACAGCACTAAGATCTCAGTGGCTTCTTTAGTTAGAAATTCACGGATGCTTTTGATCTTAAAATAGTTCAACATTGCAATTTTACACTTTCTTTTAATATGTTCCTCGAAATTAAGTGTGTCATCGAGAAAAGCACCCACATATCTGATACAACTTTGCAGATCGATTTTATCACTGCATATTTCAATGCCCTTGGTGTTACACTTATTCAACTGAGGGCGACTACCAAACATGATAAATTCTGTTTTGGGTGCATTCATTTTTAGTTTGTTTTTGTTTATCCAATAATTTAAAACAATAGCACAATCTTGAAGTTCTGCGATGGTTCTCCTGAAGAGATCAGTCATTTTAGATGTTTGGAGGATAGTGCAATGATACAGACAGAGACCCATTCCAGAGGCTCTGGTTCGTTTATGTGCACGGTGTAAAGCACCGAAACGAGACCTCGGTTTAAAGTACCATCTGAAAGACTGTTAATTTTATTAGGGTCAGGCGGGGGATCGAACCTGCGAAATAGCAAAATAAATCCATATCAAATGGTATCATTTAAAGCCATTTAGTGCTGTTTTTAAGAATGTTGTATATGTCCCATACATTATTTCACAATGGCTCGTTTACTAAACTTTCATTTTTGTAGCAAATGTTGCAATAACTAATTACACAATAAAACACAGGTCAACAGATAAAACATAGTTATGTAAATGTGACAAGCCATCAGTGAGCGACGTCAAAGCGATGTTCTAGTGAAATTTAACTAAAGTGTAGCATTTTTCCGTCATAAAAACACTTTCCGGCCCAATACGTACAAGAACAAGTGTTGGTATTAGTGAATGTTGTGCAATATTTCACTCATAAACATAGAAACTTATCATTATCACTCATGCGTAGCGCCACCCGTGATAATAATGCTCCCAGTGTCAATTTGGTGAGCATACACCGAAATAACAAATATCCTATGTAGTGATGTATTGTGTGACTGATAAACATAACCTGTACATTCAAATCGGGCCCAATGAAAGATTAGCCCTATTTAAATGAATCACTCTCTTTTACTTACTTATTCTCTCATTTGCAGACCATCCACACATTGATGGTTGTAACAGAATAATACATCCAAACGTATATATACAATGACGGGTTACCCAATAGGCAAAATAGGCAATGGATGCTACTAGCTAGGGGTACCCATGGTATCATTCAACCCCTCACAGTGGTAAGTTTTCTGCATTTCAAGAAAGCGAAACCACAAACACACCGACCGCACCATCCATGGGCACAGCCTAGTCATAGCCACGACAGGCCGATACTTGGGAAGGACGACTTAGATGTGTACAAGATACCCATGATCAAATGTGTACATACATAAAATACTATTCAGCATTATGATGTCATTGTGACCTCACACTTGTATTAACAACGTAACCTTTATTAAATGTATTGACAATATTTTGCATGGAGGTATGACACTATAATAAGGTTATCAATGTCATACTAGTCGATTCCGTGAAATGGGGCACACAATCAACAGTATTTGCGCGTCAAAATATTTCTGAATACCCTCTTGAATTCCGGACAACTGAAGTTATACAGGAATGGATTCACCGTTGAGTTGAAGTAGGTCATCCAAAACGCCACGTTCCATAATTTCTCTGGCACATAATCTGGTTTATAAATTGTAATGTCAAAAATAATGTGAAACGGTAGCCAAAGGATGCAGTAACCTATTATAATATACGTCAGTGTAACAAATACTCTTCTTTCACGCGCAAAACGACTATCACTAGTTCCATGCCTGTTCTGCAATGTTCGGGAGGTACCAACTTCCGGTACACGGAGGTGCTTTATTGAACCGTGCTCTGTTTCATGTTGGATTGATGAATGTCCGGTCATGAATGACGGTGTCGCCTGAGCCTTTGACACGTCATCTTCAGTAACAGCTTTATGACTAGAACTTGCCAGAGCTGTATCTCTGTGTTGGCGGGACGTGTCAATAGTTTTAGATCGTTTCCTCATGAACATAAAAACACGTGTGTAACAAAATACCATGACACAGAACGAACCATGGTGTCCCAAAACACCTACAATATAAACCAACTCCGGGTTTAGTGAGGGGTCCCAGAAACACTCGCCGGGTCGACTGTGACGTAAACGATCTAGTAGCCAAGGCGGAACCCACAGAAACATCATAAATAACCTGCGAAATAGCAAATATATAATTGTATATACAAAGAAAATGACGTCGCTTTAAAATTGACTACCGCATGACACAGAGCGTCGTGGACATGAATAGGTTCATTTCGAATTAATATATAGCGTGCATCAGAAATGTGTGTGTGTTTTACGTTTTACGTTCGCTACCGGTTGCTCATATGAGCGACGCCTCCTGAAAAGTTTAGTCATTTTAGAATTTTGGAGGACAGTGCAATGATAAAGACAGAGACCCATTCCAGAGTCTCATCTGGTTCTTTTACGTGCACGGTGTACAGCACCGACACGATACATCGGGTTAAAGTTCCATCTGAAAGGCTGTTCATTTTATTAGGGTCAGACGGGAGATCGAACCTGCGGTCTCAGGATTACCAGTCCAGCGTGATACCACTGGACTACAGATCCGGAAATAAGAAGAGTACACACTTTTATTTGATCTGAATACGACAGAACTACTTTTGTATTTATGTTCTGACATTTTAATAAAACTGTCCTTTACCAACGAATCACTGAGCCTCCTATGCTAGATATGCAGGAAATAAATGCGCAGTGGTAGCTTGTTCGCTTTATTTGTGAGAGGCCAGGAGTTATTGCCTAGTTGGAACCCTTATGAGTGTGCCCTTAGGCAAGGTACTTAAATTCCACATTACCTGTTCTCTCTCCCCCATGGCGACGGATTCCATTAGGTATGAGGTCTCGAGAGCGATAAACACTTGCTTTACAATAGAGCTAAAATTAATTTATTTGCATAACTAAATAAATGAATCCGCGAGTTTAACTGAATGAAGTCAATATATTCCTCTTACGAACCAGCCACGATAGATATGATGCATTTCCTCTTACGAACCAGCCACGATAGATATGATGCATTTCCTCTTACGAACCAGCCACGATAGATATGGTGCATTTCCTCTTACGAACCAGCCACGATAGATATGATGCATTTCCTCTTACAAACCAGCCACGATAGATATGATGCATTTCCTCTTACGAACAATTCACGATTGATATGATGCATTTCCTCTTACGAACCAGCCACGATAGATATGATGCATTTCCTCTTACCTAACAACCACTATAGATATGATGCATTTCCTCTTACCAAACAGCCACGATATATATGATGCATTTCCTCTTACCAAACAGTTACGATAGATATGATGCATTTCCTCTTACGAACCAGCCACGATAGATATGATGCATTTCCTCTTACGAACCAGCCACGATATATATGATACATTTCCTCTTACCAAATAGCCACGATATATATGATGCATTTCCTCTTACCAAACAACCACGATATATATGATGCATTTCCTCTTACCAAACAACCACTATAGATATGATGCATTTCCTCTTACCTAACAGCCACGATATATATGATGCATTTCCTCTTACCAAACAGCCACTATATATATGATGCATTTCCTCTTACCAAACAACCACGATATATATGATGCATTTCCTCTTACCAAACAGCCACGATATATATGATGCATTTCCTCTTACTAAACAGTCACGATAGATATGATGCATTTCCTCTTACGAACCAGCAACGATAGATATGATGCATTTCCTCTTACGAACCAGCTACGATAGATATGATGCATTTTCTCTTACAAAACAGCCACGATAGATATGATGACTTTCCTCTTACGAACCAGCTACGATAGATATGATGCATTTCCTCTTACGAACCAGCCACGGTAGATATGATGCATTTCCTCTTACGAACCAGCCACGATAGATATGATGCATTTCCTCTTACGAACCAGCCACGATAGATATGATGCATTTCCTCTTACCAAACAACAACGTTAGATATGATGCATTTTCTCTTACCAAACAACCACGATATATATGATGCATTTCCTCTTACCAAACAACCACGATATATATGATGCATTTCCTCTTACCAAATAGCCACGATAGATATGATGCATTTCCTCTTACCAAACAACCACGATATATATGGTGCATTTCCTCTTACCAAACAGCCACGATAGATATGATGCATTTCCTCTTACCAAACAGCCACTATAGATATGATGCATTTCCTCTTACCAAACAGCCACTATAGATATGATGCATTTCCTCGTACCTAACGACAACGATAGATATGATGCATTTCCTCTTACCAAACAGCCACGATAGATATGATGCATTTCCTCTTACCAAACAGCCACGATATATATGATGCATTTCCTCTTACCGAACAGCCACGATAGATATGATGCATTTCCTCTTACCAAACAGCCACTATAGATATGATGCATTTCCTCTTACCTAACAGCCACTATAGATATGATGCATTTCCTCTTACCTAACAGCCACGATAGATATGATGCATTTCCTCTTACCAAACAGCCACTATAGATATGATGCATTTCCTCTTACCAAACAGCCAAGATAGATATAATGCATTTCCTCTTACCAAACAGTCAAGATAGATATGATGCATTTCCTCTTACGAACTAGCCACGATAGATATGATGCATTTCCTTTTACGAACCAGCTACGATAGATATGATGCATTTTCTCTTACAAAACAGCCACGATAGATATGATGACTTTCCTCTTACGAACCAGCTACGATAGATATGATGCATTTCCTCTTACGAACCAGCCACGATAGATATGATGCATTTCCTCTTACGAACCAGCCACGATAGATATGATGCATTTCCTCTTATGAACCAGCCACGATAGATATGATGCATTTCCTCTTACCAAACAACAACGATAGATATGATGCATTTTCTCTTACCAAACAACCACGATATATATGATGCATTTCCTCTTACCAAATAGCCACGATAGATATGATGCATTTCCTCTTACCAAACAACCACGATATATAAGGTGCATTTCCTCTTACCAAACAGCCACTATAGATATGATGCATTTCCTCCTACCAAACAGCCACGATAGATATGATGCATTTCCTCTTACCAAACAGCCACGATAGATATGATGCATTTCCTCTTACCAAACAGCCACGATATATATGATGCATTTCCTCTTACCAAACAGCCACGATATATATGATGCATTTCCTCTTACCAAACAGCCACGATAGATATGATGCATTTCCTCTTACCAAACAGCCACGATAGATATGATGCATTTCCTCTTACCAAACAGCCACGATATATATGATGCATTTCCTCTTACCAAATAGCCACGATAGATATGATGCATTTCCACTTACCAAACAGCCACGATATATATGATGCATTTCCTCTTACCAAACAACCACGATAGATATGATGCATTTCCTCTTACCTAACAACCACGATATATATGATGCATTTCCTCTTACCAAACAGCCACTATAGATATGATGCATTTCCTCTTACCAAACAGCCACTATAGATATGATGCATTTCCTCGTACCTAACAGCCACTATAGATATGATGCATTTCCTCTTACCTAACAACAACGATAGATATGATGCATTTCCTCTTACCAAACAGCCACGATAGATATGATGCATTTGCTCATACCAAACAGCCACGATATATATGATGCATTTCCTCTTACCTAACAACAACGATAGATATGATGCATTTCCTCTTACCAAACAGCCACGATAGATATGATGCATTTGCTCATACCAAACAGCCACTATAGATATGATGCATTTCCTCTTACCAAACAGCCACGATATATATGATGCATTTCCTCTTACCAAACAGTCACGATAGATATGATGCATTTCCTCTTACGATCCAGCCACGATAGATATGATGCATTTCCTCTTACGAACCAGCTACGATAGATATGATGCATTTTCTCTGACAAAACAGCCACGATAGATATGATGACTTTCCTATTACGAACCAGCTACGATAGATATGATGCATTTCCTCTTACGAACCAGCCAAGATAGATATGATACATTTCTTCTTACCAAACAACAACGATAGATATGATGCATTTCCTCTTACCAAACAGCCACGATATATATGATGCATTTCCTCTTACCAAACAGTCACGATAGATATGATGCATTTCCTCTTACCAAATAGCCACGATAGATATGATGCATTTCCTCTTACCAAACAACCACGATATATATGGTGCATTTCCTCTTACCAAACAGCCACTATAGATATGATGCATTTCCTCTTACCAAACAGCCACGATATATATGATGCATTTCCTCTTACCAAACAGTCACGATAGATATGATGCATTTCCTCTTACCAAATAGCCACGATAGATATGATGCATTTCCTCTTACCAAACAACCACGATATATATGGTGCATTTCCTCTTACCAAACAGCCACTATAGATATGATGCATTTCCTCTTACCAAACAGCCACGATAGATATGATGCATTTCCTCTTACCAAACAGCCATGATAGATATGATGCATTTCCTCTTACCAAACAGCCATGATATATATGATGCATTTCCTCTTACCTAACAACCACTATAGATATGATGCATTTCCTCTTACCAAACAGCCACGATAGATATGATGCATTTCCTCTTACCTAACAACCACTATAGATATGATGCATTTCCTCTTACCAAACAGCCACGATATATATGATGCATTTCCTCTTACCAAACAGTCACGATAGATATGATGCATTTCCTCTTACGAACCAGCCACGATAGATATGATGCATTTCCTCTTACGAACCAGCTACGATAGATATGATGCATTTTCTCTTACAAAACAGCCACGATAGATATGATGACTTTCCTCTTACGAAGCAGCTACGATAGATATGATGCATTTCCTCTTACGAACCAGCCACGAGAGATATGTTGCATTTCCTCTTACGAACCAGCCACGATAGATATGATGCATTTCCTCTTACGAACCAGCCACGATAGATATGATGCATTTCCTCTTACGAAACAACAACAATATATATGATGCATTTCCTCTTACCAAATAGCCACGATAGATATGATGCATTTCCTCTTACCAAACAACCACGATATATATGGTGCATTTCCTCTTACCAAACAGCCACTATAGATATGATGCATTTCCTCTTACCAAACAACAACAATATATATGATGCATTTCCTCTTACCAAATAGCCACGATAGATATGATGCATTTCCTCTTACCAAACAACCACGATATATATGGTGCATTTCCTCTTACCAAACAGCCACTATAGATATGATGCATTTCCTCTTACCAAAGAGTCACGATAGATATGATGCATTTCCTCTTACCAAACAGCCACTATAGATATGATGCATTTCCTCTTACCAAAGAGTCACTATAGATATGATGCATTTCCTCTTACCTAACAACAACGATAGATATGATGCATTTCCTCTTACCAAACAGCCACGATATATATGATGCATTTCCTCTTACCAAACAGCCACGATATATATGATGCATTTCCTCTTACCAAACAGCCACTATAGATAGGATGCATTTCCTCTTACCTAACAACCACTATAGATATGATGCATTTCCTCTTACCAAACAGCCACGATATATATGATGCATTTCCTCTTACCAAATAGTCACGATAGATATGATGCATTTCTTCTTACGAACCAGCCACGATAGATATGATGCATTTCCTCTTACAACCAGCTACGATAGATATGATGCATTTTCTCTTACCAAACAGCCACGATAGATATGATGACTTTCCTCTTACGAACCAGCCACGATAGATATGATGCATTTCCTCTTACGAACCAGCCACGATAGATATGATGCATTTCCTCTTACGAACCAGCCACGATAGATATGATGCATTTCCTCTTACCAAACAACAACGATAGATATGATTTATTTTCTCTTACCAAACAACCACGATATATATGATGCATTTCCTCTTACCTAACAGCCACTATAGATATGGTGCATTTCCTCTTACCAAACAACCACTATATATATGATGCATTTCCTCTTACCTAACAGCCACTATAGATATGATGCATTTCCTCTTACCTAACAACAACGATAGATATGATGCATTTCCTCTTACCAAATAGCCACGATAGATATGATGCATTTCCTCTTACCAAACAACCACGATATATATGGTGCATTTCCTCTTACCAAACAGCCACTATAGATATGATGCATTTCCTCTTACCAAACAGCCACGATATATATGATGCATTTCCTCTTACCAAACACCCACGATATATATGATGCATTTCCTCTTACCAAACAGCCACGATATATATGATGCATTTCCTCTTACCAAACAGCCACGATATATATGATGCATTTCCTCTCACCAAACAGCCACGATAGATATGATGCATTTCCTCTTACCAAACAGCCACGATAGATATGATGCATTTCCTCTTACCTAACAACCACGATAGATATGATGCATTTCCTCTTACCGAACAGCCAAGATAGATATAATGCACTTCCTCTTACCTAACAACCACAATAGATATGATGCATTTCCTCTTACCTAACAACCACGATATATATGATGCATTTCCTCTTACCAAACAGCCACGATATATATGATGCATTTCCTCTTACCAAACAGCCACGATATATATGATGCATTTCCTCTTACCAAACAGCCACGATAGATATGATGCATTTCCTCTTACGAACCAGCCACGATAGATATGATGCATTTCCTCTTACCAAACAGCCACGATATATATGATGCATTTCCTCTTACCCAACAGCCACGATATATATGATGCATTTCCTCTTACCAAACAGCCACGATATATATGATGCATTTCCTCTTACCGAACAACAACGATATATATGATGCATTTCCTCTTACCTAACAGCCACGATAGATATGATGCATTTCCTCTTACACCACACGATAGATATGATGCATTTCTCTTACAAACAGCCACGATAGATATGATGCATTTCCTCTTACGAACCAGCCACGATAGATATGATGCATTTCCTCTTACGAACCAGCCACGATAGATATGATGCATTTCCTCTTACAACCAGCCACGATAGATATGATGCATTTCCTCTTACAACCACGATACGAACAACCACGATATATATGATGCATTTCCTCTTACCCAACAGCCACGATATATATGATGCATTTCCTCTTACCAAACAACGATATATATGATGCATTTCCTCTTACCAAACAACAACGATATATATGATGCATTTCCTCTTACCAAACAGCCACGATAGATATGATGCATTTCCTCTTACCAAACAACAACGATAGATATATGCATTTCCTCTTACCAAACAACCCACGATAGATATGATGCATTTCCTCTTACCAAACAGCCACGATATATATGATGCATTTCCTCTTACCAAACAGCCACGATAGATATGATGCATTTCCTCTTACCAAACAGCCACGATAGATATGATGCATTTCCTCTTACCAAACAACCACGATATATATGATGCATTTCCTCTTACCAAACAGCCACGATATATATGATGCATTTCCTCTTACCAAACAGCCACGATAGATATGATGCATTTCCTCTTACCAAACAACCACGATAGATATGATGCATTTCCTCTTACCAAACAGCCACGATAGATATGATGCATTTCCTCTTACCAAACAGCCACGATATATATGATGCATTTCCTCTTATCTAACAGCCACTACAGATATGCATTTCCTCTTACCTAACAACCAATATATATGATGCATTTCCTCTTAACAAACAGCCACGATATATATGATGCATTTCCTCTTACCAAACTCTTACGAACCAGCCACGATAGATATGATGCATTTCCTCTTACAACACACGATAGATATGATGCATTTCCTCTTACCAAACAGCCACGATAGATATGATGCATTTCCTCTTACGAACCAGCCACGATAGATATGATGCATTTCCTCTTACGAACCAGCCACGATAGATATGATGCATTTCCTCTTACGAAACAGCCACGATAGATATGATGCATTTCCTCTTACCAAACAACCACATAGATATGATGCATTTCCTCTTACCAAACAGCCACGATATATATGATGCATTTCCTCTTACCTAACAGCCACGATAGATATGGTGCATTTCCTCTTACCAAACAACAACGATATATATGATGCATTTCCTCTTACCAAACAGCCACGATAGATATGATGCATTTCCTCTTACCAAACAGCCACTATAGATATGATGCATTTCCTCTTACCAAAACACTATAGATATGATGCATTTCCTCTTACCTAACAACAACGATAGATATGATGCATTTCCTCTTACCAAACAGCCACGATATATATGATGCATTTCCTCTTACCAAACAGCCACGATATATATGATGCATTTCCTCTTACCAAACAGCCACAAAACACCCACCAACAACCACAAATATGATGCATTTCCTCTTACCAAACAGCCACGATATATATGATGCATTTCCTCTTACCAAATAGTCACGATAGATATGATGCATTTCTTCTTACGAACCAGCCACGATAGATATGATGCATTTCCTCTTACAACCAGCTACGATAGATATGATGCATTTTCTCTTACCAAACAGCCACGATAGATATGATGACTTTCCTCTTACGAACCAGCCACGATAGATATGATGCATTTCCTCTTACGAACCAGCCACGATAGATATGATGCATTTCCTCTTACGAACCAGCCACGATAGATATGATGCATTTCCTCTTACCAAACAACAACGATAGATATGATTTATTTTCTCTTACCAAACAACCACGATATATATGATGCATTTCCTCTTACCTAACAGCCACTATAGATATGGTGCATTTCCTCTTACCAAACAACCACTATATATATGATGCATTTCCTCTTACCTAACAGCCACTATAGATATGATGCATTTCCTCTTACCTAACAACAACGATAGATATGATGCATTTCCTCTTACCAAATAGCCACGATAGATATGATGCATTTCCTCTTACCAAACAACCACGATATATATGGTGCATTTCCTCTTACCAAACAGCCACTATAGATATGATGCATTTCCTCTTACCAAACAGCCACGATATATATGATGCATTTCTTCTTACCAAACACCCACGATATATATGATGCATTTCCTCTTACCAAACAGCCACGATATATATGATGCATTTCCTCTTACCAAACAGCCACGATATATATGATGCATTTCCTCTCACCAAACAGCCACGATAGATATGATGCATTTCCTCTTACCAAACAGCCAATATAGATATGATGCATTTCCTCTTACCTAACAATAACGATATATATGATGCATTTCCTCTTACCGAACAGCCAAGATAGATATAATGCACTTCCTCTTACCTAACAACCACAATAGATATGATGCATTTCCTCTTACCTAACAACCACGATATATATGATGCATTTCCTCTTACCAAACAGCCACGATATATATGATGCATTTCCTCTTACCAAACAGCCACGATATATATGATGCAGTTCCTCTTACCAAACAGCCACGATAGATATGATGCATTTCCTCTTACGAACCAGCCACGATAGATATGATGCATTTCCTCTTACGAACAGCCACGATATATATGATGCATTTCCTCTTACCCAACAGCCACGATATATATGATGCATTTCCTCTTACCAAACAGCCACGATATATATGATGCATTTCCTCTTACCGAACAACAACGATATATATGATGCATTTCCTCTTACCTAACAGCCACTATAGATATGATGCATTTCCTCTTACCTAACGACAACGATAGATATGATGCATTTCCTCTTACGAACCAGCCACGATAGATATGATGCATTTCCTCTTACGAACCAGCCACGATAGATATGATGCATTTCCTCTTACGAACAGCCACGATATATATGATGCATTTCCTCTTACCCAACAGCCACGATATATATGATGCATTTCCTCTTACCAAACAGCCACGATATATATGATGCATTTCCTCTTACCGAACAACAACGATATATATGATGCATTTCCTCTTACCTAACAGCCACTATAGATATGATGCATTTCCTCTTACCAAACAGCCACTATAGATATGCATTTCCTCTTACCTAACAACCACGATAGATATGGTGCATTTCCTCTTACCTACCAGCCACGATATA
>CM026402.1:47677855-47700304 GCA_014843695.1 Archivesica marissinica | reverse complement strand
AACAGAACATCTCTTTTATTTCACTCAATACATGTACAGAACATGCAAATATGAGATATTTACAATAAACAAGACATACAAACGAGGCTACAAAACAAAAGCACAAAACAGAATATATCAATTGTCAAGGTGAATAAATATTTCCAATAGTATTTTTAGTTATAGACACAAATATCACAAATTTGGAAAAAGAGTATACCTGTTACATTCTTGTGTCATAATAAACTTACATAATTTCTGAAATTCTGAACTATTTTTGGTGCAAATTAATTTCTCTAATTTAAACATATTTGGGCGTCGAAAATACATCGGTTTAATATATTGTCTTCTTTCATTTGTAAATTGTTCACATTCAAACAAATAGTGAAATTCATCCCCAATTCTGTTTCTACAAGAGTTACATGTGCTTTCATGTATTGGTGTTCTTGACCAGTTTCCTGTTTCTATTGGTAATCGATGGTTTCTTGTTCTAAATTTAATTAGGTTATACAGTGTGCAGTTTTGTAATTTTGATACGTAAGGTTCAATTCCAAAAGATCTTTTAAACACTCGATAAACGTACTATTACTAGAGTTGTCTACCATGGTGTACCAATTATTTAAATATAAATCAAGTAGTTTTTGTTTTACCGCTAGTTTTAACCATTTTGCATTAGGAAAACTATGTTCAGTCCATACATTTATGAAACCACATTTTATTAGAATTGTTTTAACATTATATAGCCATGGAAATTATACCGTTCTATATGTCTTTTCACCGTTGCTCGCCGAATTATTGGGGCCGCTATTGCTATTCATATTCAGGTTATGTTTTTTTTTTTTCAACAAATGCAATGAATTGTTAAATATGTTTGATTTCTTACTGCAAAGTATGCGTCATACTGGTTTGATGTATGATAACAGTTTGAAATAGTGCGCGATATGGTCTGATGTACTCAATTATAAACACCGCACGATAATCACAACGTTATCGGAAGAGTCCATTGACTTGTTATATGTGTTTTTATATTACTATTTATAGGCAAACGTTACCATTCAATTCTATAGACTACACAACAGTCAATGTGTATATGAAGTAGTAATATAAAAACACCTATAACAAGTCAATGGACTCTTCCGATAATGCTGTGATTATCGTGCGGTGTTTATACGTGTTTTCGCTAATAAACAACTAACTATATGTGGCCGATGCAGTGAAGACGTGTACGTATTTACTTTGCAAATTTACTAAGAAAGTAACTTCATTACACAATTAAAATTATTTGTATTTGTTAAGCACGTCTCTGAAAATCCATGACTGTCTACTCATATATATTGTGTATTTGCTATAAGCATATGACTATGTTTTATGCAATACATTATTGTTGTTGTTGTTGTTGTTGTATATGAACTTGTTTCTAGTTTTCTATAATATTCGTTGTTTAATTTCAGAGTAGAACAATCACTTCCGGTGGGTTAGCGTATGGAAGAGTGTTCTGTGTAACGGGACTGCAGAACCAGTCTACGGAGCTCGAATATTCTACAACGCCAAATCTGATTGGAGTAGAATATGATACAACGAACCGCATTGGTCAATCGGACAGCGATTCCAACACGTCGGGCTATATATCGTCTTCATCTTTTGAATCTTCTGGGGAGGAGAAACGCTTGGTACCGAATGGACGGAAGGTGTTCAGTGTGCGGAATAGATGTGGCGAAAAAGTCCAGATCCCGAAATGTTCAACCCCTAAACAGGGGTCAGGGAGTCTGGCATACAAGAAACACATCAACTTCTCATCTGCGTGTGGAAAAAGTATGTTGTCAATTAAGAAAAACTTAGGCGATAAATCTAAGCGAACAGACACCGGTATATCAAAGAGTACCGACAACCAAGCGGCTGATTCATTCTGGGATATTGAAACTCCAAATATGCACAAATGTATCTCAGAAGGGGACGTCAGGAACTCTGTTGTCAAAATTGACAATTCATGGAAATGTAATCCAGTCACTCATGACGCAGGTCAAGGAATCGATGTTAATAATAGAATGTTTAACAAGTCACGTGATTGGAAGCGCCGCCCATTTCTCACCCAATCAGACTCTCCGTTACAACTCAGAATGTCTACAAATGATAGTGCTAATAATAGAAATTCGGACACTGCTTCCGGTTACAGCGCACTGCCACGTTACCGGGTTAAGATAGACAATGACCCGGTTGTGTCAAAAACAAAACTTGCCCAACCGTTGAGCAAATCGTGTGCGGATTTTGCCGACGAGGGTGTACCGGTCGACGAATCTATGAGCGAATTCTTATCAAATGTGGACAGAGAAAACCTGGCTAGTTACTTGAGCTTTTACGATAGAATGACAACAAGCTCAGCCTATGAAACAGCTAGAAGGAAACCCAAAAACTGCGAAGCTGTTTATTATTGATGAAGATGTGCAGTTATTATAGTGCAATTTATTGAATGTATCTTTTTGCGTTGAAAGCCAGGGAGATATTTCTGTTAAAGATTTGTGAAATTGAATTAAAATTAATTCATTTATAACATTTGTTTGCCTTACATGTTCTGTCTACCCCACTAAATGCGAAATGTTCTCATATGCAGGGTAATGCCACGGGCATCAATCACATATTGGCCCTTTAATATTCCGAAGGTGTTAATGATGCGGTTTCCCCGACACGTATTTGAAGGTATACAAATGTACACTTAAATATATGTTATTCCAGATGAGTAGACAGAACTTCAATGCATAAAGATCTGTAACAAAATGTATCAAATAAGATGATATGAATATTGATAGTATATGGTTATTAGTTTGGTCTAAATTCTGTAAAGCACCAGGTGGCTGATTAGGAATGTTGTTGAGTGCATATTTGATAGGTGACCGCATTATACAGCACCACAGGCGAACTTCACGAAACATTCATATCATGAACCGGTTGTAGCGATCGCTGCGGGTATACAGTTACGGACATTCGCAGTTTTAGGCAGCGTTCGTCGCGCGAAAAGACGTGTCTTACAGTTTACGCTGTTCCAAGGATGATCTATTTACCTGATGACCTTGATGTATTGCTCATTTCATTTAAGACCCAACACACGATGAAAGCACACTGGTAACGAACAATTTGAAAAAATGGCACACGGTAACTTGTACCACGGCCTGAATTAACCAATCAGTTTGTTAAAAGGTCACGGTCAGTCATGATTTGTGATTACACTATGCATCGTGGGGCGAGGATTATCGATAAATAAATTACGGACGTTTTATACCCATATTTTTCAAGGATTAAAGAATAAGCCGTATTGTTATCAAATAACACATCAGATCATAAGATAGGCCGCCTACGTGGTCGAATGGTTACGGTCGCTGACTTGTATACCACTGTAACCTATCATCACTGATGGTCACGGGTTCGAGCCCCACTCAGACCGTGTTACATTTATATGAAAAAGATGGCAGTTTCTTACGGAGGTTGGTGCACCCAAGTACTGGTTAACCGCTGGAGCTTGCCTAGGAAAGGTGTTGTTAGGTAAACTGCCCGCCGGTGATATAGCCCAAAAATGGTGCTGATGCAGGCGTAAACCCCGAAATATAACGTAACATAACATATCATAAGATAGCCGGTCCCTCGGATAACCCGAAAAAGAAGATAATGTAAACTACGGCTATCCACTTGTGAATGCGTACTGCTCTAGCAAGTGGTGAGAGAAACAAAATGAGAATGTCACAATACCAACAGGAACCGAGATAGACAAATAAAACAGATCCTGGCACAGGTTACAATGAGGGCAACGCTTGAGGAATGTGACACTACTGGCTCTTTCATATGTGTATGTGTTTTATGTATATTTATCGTAGCTACCAGTTGCCCATATGAGCGACGCCTCCGGAAGAGATTAGTCGTTTTAGATTTTGGAGGATAATGCATGATACAGAGACAGGCCCATTCCAGAGTATCCTCTGGTTCTTTTACGTGCACGGTGTAAAGCACCGACACGAGACCTCGGTTTAACGTCCCATCTGAAAGACTGTTAATTTTATTAGGGTCAGACGGGGGATCGAACCTGCGATCCCTGGATTACCAGTCCAGCGTGTTACCACTGGACTACAGATCCCTCTGTACTCTTTCATGTCACTATGTAATTTCAGAAATAGAATAGAAATTGGACATTGATGAAAGCCCCTGGGGCCCTAAATAAGGAGTGTGACACCACTGACTTCATAGACGTGGGCTAACAACCAATACACACATAATACATACAAGTGTGTGCCTTGGGACTGTACACCCAATTTAAGGGCTTCTTTCAAGTTACTTTTAAATTTCCGAAATAGAAATTCGACATAATTGAAAGATCCCAGGAGCCATAAATAAGGTATGTGACACAACAAGATGTGTATCATCGGGGGCCCACAACAACTGTCATACAAAATACCCACACGGAGACGTCCATACATTGGTGATAGATACGCATAACATGGGTTTCTCTAGTGCTCTAGTGCCACTAGTTGCATTCTAGTATATTTGAAACAAACATACGACATATATTCAACGACCTATAGGCCCATAAGTAATGTGATATAACTGATTATGCGTGGACTTACAGATACACACAACTATCCACCTTATGGATCGACCTCTGGGGGCCCTAAATAAGGAATGTGACGCCACTGTTTATAAATAGGCGTGAATGCACAAGGATAGGTGTCTATCTAGGATGGATACCCCCAAAAATGGTGTTCACTAATTTGATTATTTGCATTAAAATATATTTGAAACAAACAGCGGACATTAATTAAGCGGCCCACAGGGTCATTCAATACACTCGTATGCAACGTATGTATATTAGTGTCATGGTTTCCTCAGCAAATATTTAGAGAGAAAAATATTCATGTAATAATAGTTATTTTCCATTCCATTACATCTTATTAGCTAATAGTTATGTCATACGCCATGTATGCATGTTTTCTCAAAGTCCGTAATATTTAGATTCATATTGCACGAATTTATACTCAGTGTACATTGAAACATTTCAAAATAATTCTGTAACCTTCTCCATTTAGTTAAATCAGTTATTAACATGCATGCATTGTTTACTATATTTATTTGTTAATTCACTGTCTGTTCATTTATATCATGCATACATTATCCTCATGGGCTTTTAAGCCTAATGGAATTGAAAATAAATTATCTATCATGTAATAGGAAATTACATTACACCTGAAAAGCTAATTAGGCTAATCCCAATCTGATTGGAATTGGTATTTGATCTTTTAAAACATTTTTTAGTTTGCGCAGTATAGTGCTTATTTTGCTTTCAGTATTTTTCATTCCATTACATCTTAATAAGATTTTAAATTTCAATTAGCTTTTCAGCTTTATCTCACACATGTAGTTATCACATGTACATGTATATACTATAGTAGTGCAATATGTTATATATGAATTATGTATATATACATAGTCTCTTGTAACTCTGAATTGAGTGGCAATGTACTTTTTAATATGTAAACTATATTCTAATCTTTATTAAAGTCTCATCTATGTACATACATGTAATGCAAACACAACTGTAAACAATCATATTAAAAGTACATAGCCATTCTGAATAGAATTATAAGAGACATATTGCAACAAAACAAATCACATTATAAAATCCCACATTACTATTAGTTAATGCTTATTTACATTCTAAAGCCAAGAAACAGTTGCTAATTTATATTTAAATACGAAATAAAACAAAATGGTATAAAACACTGAATCGAAAAACAAGCACTAGTGCGCTATTAAGAAATATCTTACAAAATCAGTTATCACCCAGGATCAGATCGAGAATGACCTAATTAACAGCTGCTTCTTGTCCGTAAAAATCACAGATATATAGTAATTAACACAAAAAGGGCATTATTTACAAAGGTAAAAGTAACTATGTTTGTTATATGCTGTACATTGATGAGACTGAAATAAAGAATAAAACATAATATAATAATTGTATTAAAGAAATCTGTGTTAAACCGATGTAGTGTCGCTTTAATTTATACAAATTTATTTTAGCTTGTGAAACAAGTTATTACAATTTATATTTATCACTCTCGAGACCTCATTCCTGATGGAATCCATCGCCACGAGAGAGGGCGAAGAGGAAATGTGGAATTTAAATGCCTTGCCTAAGGGCACAATCGTAACGGCTCCAGTGGGTCGCTTTAATTGTATTCGAAATAACTAAATGCACCGTAACATATAGCTTTAGGTGCGACATTAAACAAAAACAAACTGCAATAGATATATCCTATATCAACGAACAGAAACATTTATGTTTTAAGTTTATATTTTGAACTAACGATCATTTATTGCATATCAATTATAATTTAAGTTTAAACTTTATTTATTTTACAACGATTGCGAAACAAGCTTTAACAACTTATATTAAAGCAGCATTACATCGTAATAAAGGCTGTTTTGGGTAAAATATAAATACCAATGTGTGTGTGTGCTTACAAAAATCGAAATAGTCGTTCAGAAACGATAAAATTCCAATAAATTTAAAACGTCGTATACGCGAATTTGTTTATCAACACACGAAATATAAACACACACAGCGCAGCGCGCATGCATGAAACAACAGAGGATGTAGAAAACAACGTATATATTTTGAACATGAAATACTATCTATCTATCTTCCTCTAATGTTGAACCCCCCGCGGGGATGTAGAAATGTCCCTAAAAGACGCTAACAGAGGTATAAATCAACATATCAAGTACTTTAAATAAAAAGACAACGTGGGACAAATAGGGTCGATGTATTCTGAATGTAAACAAGTGCGGGCGATGCGTTCCGGTTGTAAACAAGTGCGTGACCGATCGACTCGGAAAGTCCTACTTTCGGTTTCGAGTTTGTTTTATCGCAAAAAAAACACTGTTTACCAAATGAACATAAGCATACAAAGTATAATGTTAGAATGTGTAGCAGCATTGCTACCCATACGTAAAAATTGAATTTTTCAAATATATTTTATTTCATACGATGTAATGCTGCTTTAATCACTGTCGTTGGCGCAGATGAACGCGTAAATGTGGTCATTCGTGTGGGAGGAAACCGGAGTACCTGGAGAAACCCACCTGTCCGATCTGGCGACCACCGTACCTTCTCACATAAACTTACAACTGACAGTTTGATTATTGGGAAGGGCCGTTTTCTAATGTTGGTTATAACTTGTGGCCCGACCCTTTTGCTATGTTACACAAATGTATGAATGTGCCTTATAATATGTAAACTAATTTCACATCTGATTCATGCTCGTATATAATATTGTATTGTCGAATGTATTACATAATTATGCAATAAAATATGGTTAAATGATTACATTGTAACCATCTCACCAATTAGACTCCGCACACAGACTAACATGTACCCCTATGTAAATGCAAATAATTAACGTATGGATTTTTTTGGATTTTTTTAATGTATTAAAATTTGACATTTTATAAATTAAGGTACATTAGTTTACATCATTTGAAGCGAAGACAGACGTCAACCTTGTATGATGAACAGGCGTACTACTGTCTGTTTTTGATCAGCCCATGCATGCCGCTCAATGTTGTTACTTTTGATGATAGTGTCATGGTAATAAAGCCGTATATGGAGATGATCACGATAAAATAAGACTTTGCAAAATATTATATATATATGTGTGTGTTTTTACGTTTATTTATCGTCGCTACCGGTTGCCCATATGAGCGACGCCTCCTGACGAGATTAGTCATTTTAGATTGTTGGAGGATAGTGCAATGATACACATTCCAGAATCTCCTCTGGTTCTTTTACGTGCACGGTGTATACAGCACCGACACGAGACCTCGGTTTTAAGTCCCATCTGAAAGACTGTTAATTTTATTATGGTAAGACGGCGGATCGAACCTGCGATCCCTGGATTCCCAGTCCATCGTGTTAACCACCTGACTACATATCTGTCTGTGAAATACTAGTATTCACTCGGAGGTAATGGACTAACTCTTTGAACTGTTTTAACAGGTTTTGTATAGCAAATGGTAGATTTGCATAACCATAATGGTTTCGTAAATCATGCATCATTTCTTAATTATAAATGGTCAATATATACATGTATACCACAGTGGCGTAGCTTCATATAGGCACTGTAGGCATGTGCTTACCCTACACATGCGAAACATGCCGTGAACAAAATCTATAGAATAGCACTCATAGAGATACAAAACTATAGAATAGCACTCGAAGAGATACAAAACTATAGAATAGCACTCGAAGAGATACAAAACTATAGAATAGCACTCGAAGAGATACAAAACTATAGAATAGCACTCATAGAGATACAAAACTATAGAATAGCACTCGAAGAGATACAAAACTATAGAATAGCACTCATAGAGATACAAAACTATAGAATAGCACTCATAGAGATACAAAACTATAGAATAGCACTCATAGAGATACAAGATACAAAACTATAGAATAGCACTCGAAGAGATGCAAAACTATAGAATAGCACTCATAGAGTTACAAAACTATAGAATGGCACTCATAGAGATACAAAACTATAGAATAGCACTCGAAGAGATACAAAACTATAGAATAGCACTCGAAGAGATACAAAACTATAGAATAACACTCGAAGAGATACCAAACTATAGAATAGCACTCGAAGAGATACAAAACTATAGAATAGCACTCATAGAGATACAAAACTATAGAATAGCACTCGAACAGATACAAAACTATAGAATAGCACTCATAGAGATACAAAACTATAGAATAGCACTCGAAGAGATACAAAACTATAGAATAGCACTCGAAGGGATACAAAACTATAGAATAGCACTCGAAGGGATACAAAACTATAGAATAGCACTCGAAGGGATACAAAACTATAGAATAGCACTCATAGAGATACAAAACTATAGAATAGCACTCATAGAGATACAAAACTATAGAATAGCACTCATAGAGATACAAAACTATAGAATAGCACTCATAGAGATACAAAACTATAGAATAGCACTCATAGAGATACAAAACTATAGAATAGCACTCGAAGAGATACAAAACTATAGAATAGCACTCGAAGGGATACAAAACTATAGAATAGCACTCGAAGGGATACAAAACTATAGAATAGCACTCATAGAGATACAAAACTATAGAATAGCACTCGAAGAGATACAAAACTATAGAATAGCACTCGAAGAGATACAAAACTATAGAATAGCACTCGAAGAGATACAAAACTATAGAATAGCACTCGAAGGGATACAAAACTATAGAATAGCACTCATAGAGATACAAAACTATAGAATAGCACTCGAACGGATACAAAACTATAGAATAGCACTCGAAGGGATACAAAACTATAGAATAGCACTCGAAGGGATACAAAACTATAGAATAGCACTCGAAGAGATACAAAACTATAGAATAGCACTCGAAGAGATACAAAACTATAGAATAACACTCATAGAGATACAAAACTATAGAATAGCACTCATAGAGATACAAAACTATAGAATAGCACTCATAGAGATACAAAACTATAGAATAGCACTCGAAGAGATACAAAACTATAGAATAGCACTCGAAGAGATACAAAACTATAGCATAGCACTCGAAGAGATACAAAACTATAGAATAACACTCATAGAGATACAAAACTATAGAATAGCACTCATAGATATACAAACTATAGAATGGCACTCATAGAGATACAAAGCTATAGAATAGCACTCGAAGAGATACAAAACCATAGAATAGTACTCGAAGGGATACAAAACTATAGAATAGCACTCATAGAGATACAAAACTATAGAATAGCACGCATAGAGAAACAAAACTATAGAATAGCACTCGAACGGATACAAAACTATAGAATAGTACTCATAGATATACAAAACTATAGAATAGCACTCATAGAGATACAAAACTATAGAATAGCACTCGAAGAGATACAAAACTACAGAATAGCACTCATAGAGTAACAAAATTATAGAATAGCACTCGAAGGGATAAAAATCTATAGAATAGCACTCGAAGGGATACAAAACTATAGAATAGCACTCGAAGAGATACAAAACTATAGAACAGCACTCATAGAGATACAAAACTATAGAATAGCACTCGAAGAGATACAAAACTATAGAATAGCACTCATAGAGATACAAAACTATAGAATAGCACTCATAGAGATACAAAACTATAGAATAGCACTCATAGAGATACAAAACTATAGAATAGCACTCGAAGAGACAAAACTATAGAATAGCATAGAGTTACAAAACTATAGAATGGCACTATAGAGATACAAAACTATAGAATAGCACTCGAAGAGATACAAAACTATAGAATAGCACTCGAAGAGATACAAAACTATAGAATAACACTCGAAGAGATACCAAACTATAGAATAGCACTCGAAGAGATACAAAACTATAGAATAGCACTCGAAGAGATACAAAACTATAGAATAGCACTCGAAGAGATACAAAACTATAGAATAGCACTCATAGAGATACAAAACTATAGAATAGCACTCGAAGAGATACAAAACTATAGAATAGCACTCGAAGGGATACAAAACTATAGAATAGCACTCGAAGGGATACAAAACTATAGAATAGCACTCGAAGGGATACAAAACTATAGAATAGCACTCATAGAGATACAAAACTATAGAATAGCACTCATAGAGATACAAAACTATAGAATAGCACTCATAGAGATACAAAACTATAGAATAGCACTCATAGAGATACAAAACTATAGAATAGCACTCATAGATATACAAAACTATAGAACAGCACTCATAAAGATACAAAACTATAGAATAGCACTCGAAGAGATGCAAAACTATAGAATAGCACTCGAAGAGATACAAAACTATAGAATAGCACTCGAAGAGATACAAAACTATAGAATAGCACTCGAAGGGATACAAAACTATAGAATAGCACTCGAAGGGATACAAAACTATAGAATAGCACTCATAGAGATACAAAACTATAGAATAGCACTCATAGAGATACAAAACTATAGAATAGCACTCATAGAGATACAAAACTATAGAATAGCACTCATAGAGATACAAAACTATAGAATAGCACTCATAGAGATACAAAACTATAGAATAGCACTCATAGAGATACAAAACTATAGAATAGCACTCGAAGAGATACAAAACTATAGAATAGCACTCATAGAGATACAAAACTATAGAATAGCACTCGAAGAGATACAAAACTATAGAATAGCACTCGAAGAGATACAAAACTATAGAATAGCACTCGAAGAGATACAAAACTATAGAATAGCACTCGAAGAGATACAAAACTATAGAATAGCACTCATAGAGATACAAAACTATAGAATAGCACTCGAAGAGATACAAAACTATAGAATAGCACTCGAAGAGATACAAAACTATAGAATAGCACTCGAAGAGATACAAAACTATAGAATAGCACTCGAAGGGATACAAAACTATAGAATAGCACTCATAGAGATACAAAACTATAGAATAGCACTCGAAGGGATACAAAACTATAGAATAGCACTCGAAGGGATACAAAACTATAGAATAGCACTCGAAGGGATACAAAACTATAGAATAGCACTCGAAGAGATACAAAACTATAGAATAGCACTCGAAGAGATACAAAACTATAGAATAGCACTCATAGAGATACAAAACTATAGAATAGCACTCATAGAGATACAAAACTATAGAATAGCACTCGAAGAGATACAAAACTATAGAATAGCACTCGAAGAGATACAAAACTATAGAATAGCACTCGAAGAGATACAAAACTATAGAATAGCACTCATAGAGATACAAAACTATAGAATAGCACTCATAGAGATACAAAACTATAGAATAGCACTCATAGAGATACAAAACTATAGAATAGCACTCGAAGAGATACAAAACTATAGAATAGCACTCGAAGAGATACAAAACTATAGAATAGCACTCGAAGAGATACAAAACTATAGAATAGCACTATAGAGATACAAAACTATAGAATAGCACTCATAGAGATACAAAACTATAGAATAGCACTCAAGAGATACAAAACTATAGAATAGCACTCATAGAGATACAAAACTATAGAATAGCACTCGAAGAGATACAAAACTATAGAATAGCACTCGAAGAGATACAAAACTATAGAATAGCACTCAAGAGATACAAAACTATAGAATAGCACTCATAGAGATACAAAACTATAGAATAGCACTCAAGAGATACAAAACTATAGAATAGCACTCATAGAGATACAAAACTATAGAATAGCACTCATAGAGATACAAAACTATAGAATAGCACTCATAGAGATACAAAACTATAGAATAGCACTCGAAGAGATACAAAACTATAGAATAGCACTCGAAGAGATACAAAACTATAGAATAGCACTCATAGAGATACAAAACTATAGAATAGCACTCATAGAGATACAAAACTATAGAATAGCACTCATAGAGATACAAAACTATAGAATAGCACTCGAAGGGATACAAAACTATAGAATAGCACTCGAAGAGATACAAAACTATAGAATAGCACTCGAAGGGATACAAAACTATAGAATAGCACTCGAAGAGATACAAAACTATAGAATAGCACTCATAGAGATACAAAACTATAGAATAGCACTCATAGAGATACAAAACTATAGAATAGCACTCGAAGAGATACAAAACTATAGAATAGCACTCGAAGAGATACAAAACTATAGAATAGCACTCGAAGGGATACAAAACTATAGAATAGCACTCGAAGGGATACAAAACTATAGAATAGCACTCGAAGAGATACAAAACTATAGAATAGCACTCGAAGAGATACAAAACTATAGAATAGCACTCGAAGAGATACAAAACTATAGAATAGCACTCATAGAGATACAAAACTATAGAATAGCACTCATAGAGATACAAAACTATAGAATAGCACTCGAAGAGATACAAAACTATAGAATAGCACTCGAAGAGATACAAAACTGTAGAATAACACTCATAGAGATACAAAACTATAGAATAGCACTCATAGATATACAAACTATAGAATGGCACTCATAGAGATACAAAGCTATAGAATAGCACTCGAAGAGATACAAAACTATAGAATAGCACTCGAAGAGATACAAAACTATAGAATAGCACTCGAAGAGATACAAAACCATAGAATAGTACTCGAAGGGATACAAAACTATAGAATAGCACTCATACAGATACAAATCTATAGAATAGCACGCATAGAGAAACAAAACTATAGAATAGCACTCGAAGGATACAAAACTATAGAATAGCACTCGAAGGGATACAAAACTATAGAATAGCACTCATAGAGATACAAAACTAGAAAACACTCGAACGGATACAAAACTATAGAATAGCACTCGAAGGGATACAAAACTATAGAATAGCACTCGAAGGGATACAAAACTATAGAATAGCACTCGAAGAGATACAAAACTATAGAATAGCACTCGAAGAGATACAAAACTATAGAATAGCACTCGAAGAGATACAAAACTATAGAATAGCACTCGAAGAGATACAAAACTATAGAATAGCACTCGAAGAGATACAAAACTATAGAATAGCACTCGAAGAGATACAAAACTATAGAATAGCACTCGAAGAGATACAAAACTATAGAATAGCACTCGAAGAGATACAAAACTATAGAATAGCACTCATAGAGATACAAAACTATAGAATAGCACTCATAGAGATACAAAACTATAGAATAGCACTCATAGAGATACAAAACTATAGAATAGCACTCGAAGAGATACAAAACTATAGAATAGCACTCGAAGAGATACAAAACTATAGAATAGCACTCATAGAGATACAAAACTATAGAATAGCACTCATAGAGATACAAAACTATAGAATAGCACTCATAGAGATACAAAACTATAGAATAGCACTCATAGAGATACAAAACTATAGAATAGCACTCGAAGAGATACAAAACTACAGAATAGCACTCATAGAGTAACAAAATTATAGAATAGCACTCGAAGGGATAAAAAACTATAGAATAGCACTCGAAGGGATACAAAACTATAGAATAGCACTCATAGAGATACAAAACTATAGAATAGCACTCATAGAGATACAAAACTATAGAATAGCACTCGAAGAGATACAAAACTATAGAATAGCACTCGAAGAGATACAAAACTATAGAATAGCACTCATAGAGATACAAAACTATAGAATAGCACTCGAAGAGATACAAAACTATAGAATAGCACTCGAAGAGATACAAAACTATAGAATAGCACTCATAGAGATACAAAACTATAGAATAGCACTCGAAGAGATACAAAACTATAGAATAGCACTCGAAGAGATACAAAACTATAGAATAGCACTAGAGATACAAAACTATAGAATAGCACTCGAAGAGATACAAAACTATAGAATAGCACTCGAAGAGATACAAAACTATAGAATAGCACTCAAGAGATACAAAACTATAGAATAGCACTCATAGAGATACAAAACTATAGAATAGCACTCATAGAGATACAAAACTATAGAATAGCACTCGAAGAGATACAAAACTATAGAATAGCACTCGAAGAGATACAAAACTATAGAATAGCACTCGAAGAGATACAAAACTATAGAATAGCACTCGAAGGGATACAAAACTATAGAATAGCACTCATAGAGATACAAAACTATAGAATAGCACTCATAGAGATACAAAACTATAGAATAGCACTCGAAGAGATACAAAACTATAGAATAGCACTCGAAGGGATACAAAACTATAGAATAGCACTCATAGAGATACAAAACTATAGAATAGCACTCGAAGGGATACAAAACTATAGAATAGCACTCGAAGGGATACAAAACTATAGAATAGCACTCGAAGGGATACAAAACTATAGAATAGCACTCGAAGAGATACAAAACTATAGAATAGCACTCGAAGAGATACAAAACTATAGAATAGCACTCGAAGAGATACAAAACTATAGAATAGCACTCGAAGAGATACAAAACTATAGAATAGCACTCGAAGAGATACAAAACTATAGAATAGCACTCGAAGAGATACAAAACTATAGAATAGCACTCGAAGAGATACAAAACTATAGAATAGCACTCGAAGAGATACAAAACTATAGAATAGCACTCGAAGAGATACAAAACCATAGAATAGCACTCGAAGGGATACAAAACTATAGAATAGCACTCAGAGATACAAACTATAGAATAGCACTCTAGAGATACAAAACTATAGAATAGCACTCGAACGATACAAAACTATAGAATAGCACTCGAAGGGATACAAAACTATAGAATAGCACCCATAGAGATACAAAACTATAGAATAACACTCGACGGATACAAAACTATAGAATAGCACTCGAAGGGATACAAAACTATAGAATAGCACTCGAAGGGATACAAAACTATAGAATAGCACTCGAAGAGATCCAAAACTATAGAATAGCACTCGAAGAGATACAACACTATAGAATAGCACTCGAAGAGATACAAAACTATAGAATAGCACTCGAAGAGATGCAAAACTATAGAATAGCACTCGAAGAGATACAAAACTATAGAATAGCACTCGAAGAGATACAAAACTATAGAATAGCACTCGAAGAGATACAAAACTATAGAATAGCACTCGAAGAGATACAAAACTATAGAATAGCACGCATAGAGATACAAAACTATAGAATAGCACTCATAGAGATACAAAACTATAGAATAGCACTCATAGAGATACAAAACTATAGAATAGCACTCGAAGAGATACAAAACTATAGAATAGCACTCGAAGAGATACAAAACTATAGAATAGCACTCATAGATATACAAAACTATAGAATAGCACTCATAGAGATACAAAGCTATAGAATAGCACTCATAGAGATACAAAACTATAGAATAGCACTCATAGAGATACAAAACTATAGAATAGCACTCGAAGAGATACAAAACTATAGAATAGCACTCATAGAGTAACACAATTATAGAATAGCACTCGAAGGGATAACAATCTATAGAATAGCACTCGAAGGGATACAAAACTATAGAATAGCACTCATAGATATACAAAACTATAGAATAGCACTCATAGATATACAAAACTATAGAATAGCACTCATAGAGATACAAAACTATAGAATAGCACTCGAAGGTATGCAAAACTATAGAATAGCACTCGAAGAGATACAAAACTATAGAATAGCACTCATAAATATAAACAACTATAGAATAGCACTCGAAGAGATACAAAACTATAGAATAGCAGTCATAGATAAACAAAACTATAGAATAGCACTCGAAGAGATGCAAAACTATAGAATAGCACTCATAGAGATACGAATAGCACTCATAGAGATACAAAACTATAGAATAGCACTCATAGATATACAAAACTATAGAATAGCACTCATAGATATACAAAACTATAGAATAGCACTCATAGAGATACAAAACTATAGAATAGCACTCATAGAGATACAAAACTATAGAATAGCACTCATAGATATACAAAACTATAGAATAGCACTCATAGAGATACAAAACTATAGAATAGCACTCGAAGAGATACAAAACTATAGAATAGCACTCGAAGAGATACAAAACTATAGAATAGCACTCGAAGGGATACAAAACTATAGAATAGCACTCATAGAGATACAAAACTATAGAATAGCACTCATAGAGATACAAAACTATAGAATAGCACTCATAGAGATACAAAACTATAGAATAGCACTCGAAGGGATACAAAACTATAGAATAGCACTCGAAGAGATACAAAACCATAGAATAGCACTCGAAGGGATACAAAACTATAGAATAGCACTCGAAGGGATACAAAACTATAGAATAGCACTCGAAGAGATACAAAACTATAGAATAGCACTCGAAGAGATACAAAACCATAAATAGCAGATAGAACTATAGAACACTAAGAGATACAAAACTATAGAATAGCACTCGAAAGATACAAACATAGAATAGCACTCGAAGAGATACAAAACTATAGAATAGCACTCGAAGAGATACAAACTATAGAATAGCACTCGAAGAGATACAAAACTATAGAATAGCACTCGAAGAGATACAAAACCATAGAATTGCACTCGAAGGGATACAAAACTAT
This sequence comes from Archivesica marissinica, assembly GCA_014843695.1. Classification (NCBI taxonomy): domain Eukaryota; kingdom Metazoa; phylum Mollusca; class Bivalvia; order Venerida; family Vesicomyidae; genus Archivesica; species Archivesica marissinica. The sequence goes on along the minus strand of CM026402.1, from coordinate 47,683,133 downwards.
AGAATAGCACTCGAAGAGATACAAAACTATAGAATAGCACTCGAAGAGGTACACAACTATAGAATAGCACTCGAAGAGGTACAAAACTATAGAATAGCACTCGAAGGGATACAAAACTATAGAATAGCACTCGAAGAGATACAAAACCCCGAACTTGTAATTGATGCATGAGCAAATGCTTGATTTCACATGATAATGAACAGAACAGAACATAACTTTATTTATATAACGTATACAATTACATGCATCTTGTTATTCCAACTAAAATATACATTTTTAATTACACATGATAAGCAATGACAAATCAATTACCAAAGGAGAATGAACTTAATTTCTATTTGTACCGTGTGACATGATAATAGTTCAACAATACATTGAGACACATGTTTTTCTACTGACAGTTAAACATATAATATACAGACGGATCTGTAGTCCAGTGGTAACACGCTGAACTGGTAATCCATGGATCGCAGGTTCGATCCCCCGTCTGGCCCTAATACAATTAACAGTCTTTCAGATGGGACATTAAACCGAGGTCTCGTGTCAGTGCTGTACACCGTGCACATAAAAAACCAGATGAGACTCTGGAATGGGTCTCTGTCTGTATCAGTGCACTATCCTCCAACAATCTAAAATGACTAATCTCTTCAGGAGGCGTCGCTCATATGGGCAACAGGTAGCGACGATAAATAAACGTAAAATAAGACACACATAATATATACATCGATATAAACTCTTCTATATGCAGTAACCACAGATGATGCATGACATGAACATTCAACAATATGCAATGTAAGCAATATAATGACATTCTGTTGATATTAAGTAGACTATGTGCGGGACACACTATCAAATAAACAATTTGATGAAAAATAGAGCTTTTAAAGCTTGGTTTGATAATGCTTTTTGCGACTGGAATAAACGTCCACTAGACGAAATAGTAACTCCTAAATAAGTAAACGTTTTGTTTGAAATCTGAAGTTTTCGGCTGTCGTAAAATACATCAAACGTTTCGGTCCTATCACCCTGTCTACATAGCATAGCAACCTGTGTTATCGGTATTTATTGTTATACCCCACTTCATACAGTAACAATGCAACTTATTTAACAATATATACACTCCTTTCGTATATGAATAGAGCACTGAGTCATCAGCAAATAATAAAATGAACAGTTGCAATTCCTCTACAGTGAAAACGTCAGTCGATTCAGCATTTACATATGCGTGCATGTCATTAATAAAAAACAAAAACAATAAGGGGGTTAATGGTTCCCCAAGCCGGTCACAGACTACACAATCTGGCCTATTACATATACGACAATTCCAGTCTCCAGCATGCAATACGCCTACAACTTGTTCAAAATGAAAAATATCTTCTGCAAGTATATTAACTAAATCTATATCAATCAAATCTGCAGCTGGGGAATCGTCCGTCCACATGTATAAACCACATAAAAATACATAAAAATACATTGTTTTGAAATTCATATTTCAAAAAAATCTTTATCAAGTTTCAACCATATAATTGTGGCATGATGATTTTTCACATTCGATATTCCCTGTCTAATATTATTTCTTATAATACAAAACAATGCCTTGGCCCTTCGTGGAAGTCGTGATAGCGCAGTTGATGCGCGTTCGCTTCAGGTTCCAGCCCCGCTGGAGCCGTTACGACTGTGCCCTTATGCAAGGCATTTAATTTCCACGTTGCCTCTTGTCTCTCCCTCCTGGCGATGGATTCCATCAGGAATGAGGTCTCGAGAGTGATTAATATAAGTTGTAAGAACTTGTTTCGCAATCGAACTAACATAAATTTGTATAACACTTGTAATGCCTTGGCCCTACTATGTCTAAATTGTCTGTAAAAGTTAAAGCATGTAAAATCTTTCAATTCAATACTAGAGCATTTATCAGTCCACGATTCAGATAATGAGTTGACATTGAACGGTTGAGGTCATGTTGCATTGTTTATTAGAAATGTCAGGTTTCCTATAGTGTACCATTAGAAAACGCACACTTCGGATAAGTATACTAGAGGACATAGAAAACGCACACTTCGGATAAGTATACTAGATGACATAGAAAACGCACACTTCGGATAAGTATACTAGAGGACATAGAAAACGCACACTTCGGATAAGTATACTAGGGACATAGAAAACGCACACTTCGGATAAGTATACTAGAGGACATAGAAAACGCACACTTCGGATAAGTATACTAGAGGACATAGAAAACGCACACTTCGGATAAGTATACTAGAGGACATAGAAAACGCACACTTCGGATAAGTATACTAGAGGACATAGAAAACGCACACTTCGGATAAGTATACTAGATGACATAGAAAACGCACACTTCGGATAAGTATACTAGATGACATAGAAAACGCACACTTCGGATAAGTATACTAGAGGACATAGAAAACGCACACTTCGGATAAGTATACTAGAGGACATAGAAAACGCACACTTCGGATAAGTATACTAGAGGACATAGAAAACGCACACTTCGGATAAGTATACTAGAGGACATAGAAAACGCACACTTCGGATAAGTATACTAGAGGACATAGAAAACGCACACTTCGGATAAGTATACTAGAGGACATAGAAAACACACACTTCGGATAAGTGTGTTTTTACATGAAAAACAATAACTATATAAATATATAGTTTTAAACATTTTGGAATATATTTAGTTGTTCAGTTTGTGTTTTGTAATAAAGATATGATATATCTTTGATGGAATCCTTCGTATTTCGTTTTCATGTAATAATCATAATGTAGATGTGCGTTTTCTGTGTCCTCTAGTATATAATGTAGGTGTGTGTTTTCTATGTCCTCTAGTATATAATGTAGGTGTGCGTTTTCTGTGTCCTCTAGTATATAATGTAGGTGTGCGTTTTCTATGTCCTCTAGTATATGATGTAGGTGTACGTTTTCTATGTGCTCTAGTATATAATGTAGGATACGTGTTCTATGTCCTCTAGTATATAATATAGGTGTACGTTTTCTATGTCCTCTAGTATATAATGTAGGTGTGTGTTTACTATGTCCTCTAGTATATAATGTAGGTGTGCGTTTTCTATGTCCTCTAGTATATGATGTAGGTGTACGTTTTCTATGTGCTCTAGTATATAATGTAGGATACGTGTTCTATGTCCTCTAGTATATAATGTATGTGTGCGTTTTCTATGTCCTCTAGTATATAATGTAGGTGTGCGTTTTCTATGTCCTCTAGTATATAATATAGGTGTACGTTTTCTATGTCCTCTAGTATATAATGTAGGTGTGTGTTTACTATGTCCTCTAGTATATAATGTAGGTGTGTGTTTACTATGTCCTCTAGTATATAATGTAGGTGTGTGTTTTCTATGTCCTCTAGTATATAATGTAGGTGTGCGTTTTCTATGTCCTCTAGTATATAATGTAGGATACGTGTTCTATGTCCTCTAGTATATAATGTATGTGTGCGTTTTCTATGTCCTCTAGTATATAATGTAGGTGTGCGTTTTCTATGTCCTCTAGTATATAATGACGGTGTGCGTTTTCTATGTCCTCTAGTATATAATGTAGGTGTGCGTTTTCTATGTCCTCTAGTATATAATGTAGGTGTGCGTTTCCTATGTCCTCTAGTATATATTTATTTTTACAAGCACATATCGTTTTCCGCTAAGTATGCGAGATGGTACGGTTGTCGCCAACTCGGACAGGTCGGTTTCCTCACACACAAATGACCACAACTACGCTGTCATCCACGCCAACGAGAGTGATTAATATAAGCTGTTACACCTTCTTTCGCAATCGTTGTAAAATAAATAAAGTTTACACTTTCAATGTGGATGACAATTGGCTCGCCGCTATGATCACATGAAATGCCATGACCGAGTTCTGCCAAAATCTAATCACTTCCTCTTGCTTGTGCCGACACTTTACATATCCACAAAGTTTTATCAAAATTAATCCACAACTTTTTTAGCTATCCTGTTAACACACAGACAGACAGACACACGCAGCCTAACAGTTCCTACGGCGGGGGTTTACTGAAGTGTAAGGAGGTGGAGGTGTATAATGCTAGTTCCTTCGTTGCTGCATTTCCTCATTAATTACGGCCTCTACAGAGGCTCATATACGAACGTTGCTATGCGTTAAACCGAATAATGGAACTCCGATATCATTTTCTTTATGGTTTCTCTAAGTAGTTTACGTTGTCATCTACGTTGCTTATGTGGTCACCTGGAAAGGCATCTTCGTTCTTCTCAGGGTGACAAGTCCTGTATCATCTTTCGAAGGTGTCCCTTGTAGGGCCACATCCTCCACGATTTGTCAGCTCACAGCAGCAATAATGGTTCCGGTTTCTTCGCAGGGGTCCTCACGCCATCAAGAAAACTGCGCCCCATCGTCTTCCTTGAAGGAGATCCGTCCCCTTGAAGGCTAAAAGAAAACCAGCTATCCGCCGCCGCCAGCACTAAGTGTTGCTGTCTCGCCAAGTAGGGAAGTTAGTAGTAAGGAAATCTATATGTAAATGTATAGAGTCACGCGATTCCGATGGCGCGGCTTCCGTCAGAAGAAACAGTGATGTACTGAACTCGTTGTCTGTGCTTGCTCCTTGAATACCATTCTAACAAACAAGTTCGACCTTTTGTTGTCATGGTGCATAGTTGGTCATAATAGGTTTATTACTTGTGTGTGTTTGACATTTATTTACAATCGCTACCGGTTGCCCATATGAGCGACGAATCCTGAAGAGATTAGTCATTTTAGATTGTTGGAGGATAGTGCAATGATACAGACAGAAACCCATTCCAGAGTCTCCTCTGGTTCTTTTACGTGCACGGTGTAAAGCACCGACACGAGACCTCGGTTTAACGTCCCATATGATAGATTAGTTTATACAAATTTATTTTAGCTCGATTGCGAAACAAGTTCTTTCAACTTATATAAATCGCTCTCGAGACCTCATTCCTGATGGAATCCATCGCCACGAGGGAGAGAAGAGGCAACGTGGAATTTAAATGCCTTGCCTAAGGTCATAATCGTAACGGCTCCAGCTGGGTTCGAACTCCGGACCTTTCGCACCTGAAGCGAACGCGCATCCACTGCGCTATCACGACTTCCACATATGAAAGATTGTTAATTGTATTATGGTCAGACGGGGGATCGAACCTGCGATCCCTGGATTACCAGTTCAGCGTGTTACCACTGAACTACAGATCCGTCTGTTAGGTTTATTACATTATTCACACGTAAATAAATTACTTCTATTAGGCCCACT
>CM026402.1:47544870-47676855 GCA_014843695.1 Archivesica marissinica | reverse complement strand
CTATCTATCTATATCTATCTATCTATCTATCTATCTATCTATCTATCTATCTATCTATCTATCTATCTATCTATATATCTATCTATATATCTATCTATCTATCTATCTATCTATATATCTATCTATCTATCTATCTATCTATCTATCTATCTATCTATCTATCTATCTATCTATCTATCTATCTATCTATCTATCTATCTATCTATCTATCTATCTATCTATCTATCTATCTATCTATCTATCTATCTATCTATCTATCTATCTATCTATCTATCTATCTATCTATCTATCTATCTATCTATCTATCTATCTATCTATCTATCTATCTATCTATCTATCTATCTATCTATCTATCTATCTATCTATCTATCTATCTATCTATCTATCTATCTATCTATCTATCTATCTATCTATCTATCTATCTATCTATCTATCTATCTATCTATCTATCTATCTATCTATCTATCTATCTATCTATCTATCTATCTATCTATCTATCTATCTATCTATCTATCTATCTATCTATCTTCCTTAAATGTAGTAGTCACAATATAATTCCATCTATCAAGTATATATCAGTAATTGCTTTTTACTTCAACCATGTATTGACTTTCCCCGTTGATAGGTAGTGCGTGTCTATTTCATATTATAAGCTAAGCAGTATTGTGTTTGTAATAACGTATTAAACATGAAACCATCATACCAATTGAATATAAAACGTATATTTATCATGGTGAAATATTGATACTTGAAAAACAATTGGCGGTTTACATTAATCTTTTTTATTCGAATAGTTTCTGTTTTAAAACTATATGTATAAATAAGATGTATCAAATAACAGGGAAAGTCTGTTTTAAAACATATGTAAAAGATTACTTATATTGGACTAGGTCAAATACACAACAATTATCGGAACAGTCCGTCGATATCCGTGAAATGCACACTTGTCATGTTCGCAATTTCCCGCCTATATAGTACAGCACACTCTTTTAGAATAAATTATATTTTTTCACCAGTCTTGAATTGTACGAATCACCGCCACACTTTTTAAAAACTATTTTTTATCATTTTTGAAAATTCGATATCTACGATTATCGGTAAAAGATGATGTCAGTGTCACCAGATGCATTCGGTAATACTATAAAACCAAAAAATGATTATGTCTCAATTTAATCACAAACTGCACTTGGTGAAAACATGTTGGACAAGTTAGTAGTGTAGTAGTTGTCGGCTATTAACTTATAATTAAGTATTATGATCACGATGATGGGATATTTGAGAAAATATACGCTTCTCGCAAACTATAGAATGGTGCTCAGCATATTCCTATGTTCGCCGTATTTGTCCATTTACATCAGTATTTAAAATATTGATATAGTTCTAGGCTAATTTAGCTGGCAGAGTAGTCTGGGTGCCAGTCTGTCGATTTTTAACTTCCTGCACAATGACAGCCTGGGGAAACTGGATTTCCGTTTGTAACGCCATCTACTGCGCCATCTACTTACACCCGTAGATTTGAAGAACGACAACTCTTCTCTACAAGATAATATCACTAAATATAGAAACGGAATTCTATCGGAAATCGCCGAACAGACATAATTATACGGGTGTGTCTAATAACCCGAAGACGCCCCAAGACTCTACAAAAAACCCAAGACTACTAAAACCTTATAGATATATATCATAATTCATTCATTATTTGGAAATTCCATGGCTTGATTCATTGAAGATATCAAATAAAATCAGTTTTGAACTCATTTTAGAATTTTTTATACCAAAGAAGAGCGTTGTGTTACGTCTGGATATACCTCTGTCAGATTGCTAGACCGGGCCACACCACAAGGAGGCGCTCTTTGCATGGTCTTTTTTCGTTCTTTTCTTAGCCTCATTGAATTATACTTGTCCCAAAAAGATATTATAACTATTGTACAGATTGGAAGTTCAGTGTAAATCCAAGTAAAATACTGGCAATTATTTTTTAATTTTAGGTGTGGTATCCATAAATTGCCTATAGGAGTCTTGGAGTTTTTATACAATCTTGGGGTGTCTTGGGTTTTTGCACTGGCGGTCATTAATCAAAATTTCTAATCAACGGCTTCATACGTGTCCTGAATATATGTATACTGTAGTATACTGTTCTTTTGATTTTGCTTCTTGCCTTGCTATCAGTTTTGATTTAATATAATATTTTTAATAGTCTTGGGTTTTTTGTAGAGTCTTGGGGTTATTAGACACCCTGCAATTATACATGATCATTTCCGAATATACACAAATGCTCCCGTAGACTCATTTACATTGCAAACATATAATGTCCCGTTTCTGTGTTATATCGACGAGATGGCTTATTTTAAATATTACATTTAAATGGTAATGGATCAATTCGGCGTAATTGAACTAAGGACGACTTAAATATTGAGTAAATATGTCAAATCAGACGCACATTGTACTTTTTAAAACTATCATTCCGTTGACCCGTAAACAATGCGGCCAATTATAAAAGTTTTATCAACATTGCAGTGCCTCGCTTTCGATTCAAGTACGTCATTAAGTCACATGCTAATAGGCCTATTAATAGGATTAATGCTAGTCAATAATTACACGGACAATCCATCCAGTTTCCCCAGGCGTTGATATGATCAGAAACTCAATATGGCCCAATTAATAGTCTCGGTGTTAAAATATATTTATTTGACTGACCAGGCAAAATATAGCGACGCCTGTTCCCAGGCTACTGGCAGAGCTGACGCATGGATCAATAGCATTCCGTTGCGTGTATCGGTAACCTGATGCAACTGCCATGTGACTGGTCCAGCAGCTGAATATAAACAAACAAATCATTGGGAGAATATTTCCTCCAAACTAAGATGGTGTATGAGCAATTCAGGTAGCTATCCAAATTTAAAAAATCTACACCTAACCAGAAAAAATAGTTTCTATACCATTTATGATTAAGACCAATAAATGTTTTTATTCAATGATGTACTATATCAAAATAAGATATTCAACAAGTTATGGTGGATTAATAAAAAATAACAAGTATGCCATGCATAGGTGCCCTGAAGTCTTGAGTTCCCCATATAAACGGGTGCCGACCGACACCGTTGTGATAGCTGTATTGAGCAGAAATGTCAAGTGATGAAGCTAAAACTGTCAACAAGAGTTTTTGAAAGTTGTTTTCGCGACTTACGAAAATAATAATATACAGCAAGTGCAATTAACATTTTATACTGGTCATTATGTATGGGATTTATGCCGAGCATAGGTTCCACCACTCTATATTCAGAGTTCCAGAACACTTTCAGCATAGACGGTATTTTACCACATGTATAAAATCAATGCTGAAATGTTAAAAACGTATTTTAGTTTTTACCCATCAAAAATAGCACCCCAATACTTATATCTATCTTCCTCTAATGTCAAACCCCTCGTGGGCGACTATTTCGCCCACATCGCCCTCTAGAATGATCCCTGTGATAACTTACACATAGTAACTGACAATCCTCACCCTTGTTTTCAACAATCAGCCACAGAAACAGAACTTCCACGATTGCACAGTCTTGTCACTCGCAGATGTCTGCCTCATGCGTATTCCCTAGACCTTTTCTCTCTTACTCTTAGACCAATGCTTTTATTTACTGATTCATTTACGATGTCTGAACTGCAAGTTTTTTGGGACCTACTGAACTTGTATCCTTGTATTTGTAAAAACTCAGAAGTGCTGTTGAAACTTTTATTTTTCTTCCAACCCAGTTTAGATTCAGACATTGACTGCTTGCACATCAGGGATCATTCTAGAGGGCGGTGTGGGTGAAATTGTCGCCCTAAGGACCCTAAAAAAAACGTTTGGTTTTTACGATTTTCAAACAATTGTCTAGTAAGATACACTGGCCCATTATAAAGCACTCCTTCTATTCAAATGTTGTATTTAATGGTTGTACTGTGCATTTTAACCCTATTTTGCAGAGGTATATTAAAGAACACCATTTAAGGACGCGATCACCCGCCTTCTCACTTCTCCCAAAAATTCTGACCTAGAATGAACCCTGCACATGTGTTTGGTTTTGACCATATGTAACTTGCTTTGAAGGCAGTGGTCCAGTGTGCCGACTGTTCTAAGATAGATGGGTAGTGGTCCAGTGTGCCGACTGTTCTTTGAGAGATGGGTAGTGGTCCAGTGTGCCGACTGTTCTGTGAGAGATGGGTAGTGGTCCAGTGTCCCGACTGTTCTGTGAGAGATGGGTAGGGGTCCAGTGTCCCGACTGTTCTGTGAGAGATGTGTAGCGGTCCAGTGTCCCGACTGTTCTGTGAGAGATGTGTATCCACCATTGTTCAATTTCTAGTCAACTGCAGCTTGTTTCCATGTTTTTCACATTCATGTGTTAATTAATTAATTACCAAACCAATGTTGCAATATCACATGTTTCAACAGTCTTCGTTGTCAGCCTTTGTATTGTCTTCAATAAAGTTATGGTTCAAATGTTCTGTTAAGTAACTGATTGTGGATTCACTGATTGTGTATTCTTATTTACAGGTCATCATGCCTCTGAGCCAATGACAATGGGGACCCCAACAAGTCCTACAAGCCCCGGACATCAGTCACAGTACCTACCAAGCTACCTTCTCGGAGACTCCATGTCACATGCAGTGTCTGTAAGTATCTGTCACATGCACTATCTGTAAGTATCTGTCACATGCAGTGTCTGTATGTATCCGTCACATGCAGTGTCTGTAAGTATCTGTCACATGCAGTGTCTGTAAGTATCTGTCACATGCAGTATCTGTAAGTATCTGTCACATGCAGTGTCTGTAAGTATCTGTCACATGCAGTGTCTGTAAGTATCTGTCACATGCAGTGTCTGTAAGTATCTGTCACATGCACTATCTGTAAGTATCTGTCACATGCAGTGTATGTAAGTATCTGTCACATGCAGTATCTGTAAGTATCTGTCACATGCAGTGTCTGTAAGTATCTGTCACATGCAGTGTCTGTAAGTATCTGTCACATGCAGTATCTGTAAGTATCTGTCACATGCAGTGTCTGTAAGTATCTGTCACATGCAGTGTCTGTAAGTATCTGTCACATGCAGTGTCTGTAAGTATCTGTCACATGCACTATCTGTAAGTATCTGTCACATGCAGTGTATGTAAGTATCTGTCACATGCAGTATCTGTAAGTATCTGTCACATGCAGTGTCTGTAAGTATCTGTCACATGCAGTGTCTGTAAGTATCTGTCACATGCAGTATCTGTAAGTATCTGTCACATGCAGTGTCTGTAAGTATCTGTCACATGCACTATCTGTAAGTATCTGTCACATGCAGTGTATGTAAGTATCTGTCACATGCAGTGTCTGTAAGTATCTGTCACATGCACTATCTGTAAGTATCTGTCACATGCAGTATCTGTAAGTATCTGTCACATGCAGTGTGTATGTACATAATATAGATTGATGAGGCTCAGAGTTGACCACTACCACAGGTGTTACTGTATGTACATAATATAGATTGATGAGGCTCAGAGTTGACCACTACCACAGGTGTTACTGTATGTACATAATATAGATTGATGAGGCTCAGAGTTGACCACTACCACAGGTGTTACTGTATGTACATAATATAGATTGATGAGGCTCAGAGTTGACCACTACCACAGGTGTTACTGTATGTACATAATATAGATTGATGAGGCTCAGAGTTGACCACTACCACAGGTGTTACTGTATGTACATAATATAGATTGATGAGGCTCAGAGTTGACCACTACCACAGGTGTTACTGTATGTACATAATATAGATTGATGAGGCTCAGAGTTGACCACTACCACATGTGTTACTGTATGTACATAATATAGATTGGTGAGGTACATTAGCCTGGGAACAGGCGTCGATATATTTTGCATAGTCAGTCAAATAAATATATTTTAACACTGAGACTATTAATTGGGCCGTATTGAGTTTCTGATCATATATGTCATTTTGCCAGGAGTTAAAAAGTGAAAAATCGACAGACTGGAACCCAGGCTAGAGGTACATGTAACCACTAACATGGGTTTTTACTGTATTTACAAATACAATGAGCATTACATATATTTACAGCCTGTATCATCCCGCCTGTGGTCTGGTAGTGGGGGTAGTCCCCCCAGATCATCACATCGCTCTAGCTTTGTGACATCACCAAATACGTCCATGGTACAACATAGCATCGGTACACCAAGGTAAACCACTAAATAATAATAGAATAGAATAAAACGTATGTGTTTATATTTGGATACATTACAATCTTTTAGAACTACATTTATTTAGTTCATGAAAATAAATTAACATTTTTAAAGTCTTGTCATTTTCTTACCCGTATACTTAATTTCCAAACCATCTTGTGTGGGCTTTAATTTTTCACAAATTACATGCTTCCCACATCTAAGTAAATGAAAATGTGATACAGTCAACTCTGTCTTAAGCAGCCAGCCAAGGTAGTCGGAGAAAGTGGCTGCCTAGCACAGGTGGCTGCTTAATAGAGGTCAAATGTATAGTAAAACAACATATAGGGAATCTTGAAACTGGCTGCTTAATACAGGTTGGCTGCTTAATGGGGGTGACCACTAACACAGGTTTGACTACATATACAAGTACATATAGATAAGCTTCCCACGTCTAAGTAAATGCAAGATGTGATATGTACATATACAAGTATATATAGATAAGCTTCCCACATCTAAGTAAATGCAAAATGTGATATGTACATATAAAAGTATATATAGATAATTCATCTGTGCAAATCATTTGCAGAATATTCTCAGCAAGCTTTCAATCCCCAAATCAAGACTGTACACACAGACATTTGTGTCTCATTGCTGAATCAAGACTGTACACACAGACATTTGTGTCTCATTGCTGAATCAAGACTGTACACACAGACATTTGTGTCTCATTGCTGAATCAAGACTGTACACACAGACATTTGTGTCTCATTGCTGAATCAAGACTGTACACACAGACATTTGTGTCTCATTGCTGAATCAAGACTGTACACACAGACATTTGTGTCTCATTGCTGAATCAAGACTGTACACACAGACATTTGTGTCTCATTGCTGAATCAAGACTGTACACACAGACATTTGTGTCTCATTGCTGAATCAAGACTGTACACACAGACATTTGTGTCTCATTGCTGAATCAAGACTGTACACACAGACATTTGTGTCTCATTGCTGAATCAAGACTGTACACACAGACATTTGTGTCTCATTGCTGAATCAAGACTGTAGACACAGACATTTGTGTCTCATTGCTGAATCAAGACTGTAACCACAGACATATGTGTCTCATTGCTGAATCAAGACTGTAACCACAGACATATGTGTCTCATTGCTGAATCAAGACTGTACACACAGACATTTGTGTCTCATTGCTGAATCAAGACTGTACACACAGACATTTGTTGTACACACAGACATTTGTATCTCGTCACCAAATCGAGACAATATCTACAGACATTTGTATCTCATCACCAAATCAAATCTGTAACCACAAACATTTGTGGCATCCATGGTTCAGTGGTAGAGCGTCGGATTTGGAAGCGAACAGTCCCAGGTTCGATACTCGGTCAGGCCACATATGTAGTGTCATTAAGCAATGCAGTTTACACACATTGCTTAGTACTGGTTAACCGCTTCGGTCAGCCAAGCCTGGCCAGGAAAATATGTCCCCACAAGGGGTTTGACATTAATAGAACATACATTTGGAGTCTCGTCAACCAAATCAAGACTGTATGAGAGGGAAGGGCGAGCCCAGCACGTTACCACTGTATCATCTACCTACTACTGTACATTTACTTACTTTTATGTGTGTGTGTGTTTTACGTTTATTTATCGTCGCTACCGGTTGCCCATATGAGCGACACCTCCTGAAGAGATTAATCATTTTAGATTTTGGAGGATGGTGCATGATACAGACAGAGACCCATTCCAGGGTCTCCTCTGGTTCTTTTACGTGCACGGTGTAAAGCACCGACACGAGACCTCGGTTTAACATCCCATCTGATGAAAGACTGTTAATTTTTATTAGGGTCAGACGGGGGATCGAACCTGCGATCCCTGGATTACCAGTCCAGTGTGTTACCACTGGACTACAGATCCGTCTGTACTTACTTACTTTTACAACTGTGAAACTTTTGTTATAGACTTGAAACCAGTATGAGAGGGAAGGACAGGGCTGGTGTTCCACCAATCAGAAGCCTCCTGCAGAGTACAAGCCCTGCCCACTCAGGAAATAACAGTCCCTTTGCCACGCCCACACAGGTACAGGACACTCATTGGTGAAATCAAATTTATCACCTGTAAACAGCCTAGACAGTTTGAATGTTTCATTTCGCCATAACACACGTATGAGGGAAACATATGCATGTTCGTGTTTTGACTTGACTTAGTAGAGCACAAAGTTGTATGTCCAGTAATTTAGTTTATACAAATTTATTTGAGCTCAATTGCGAAACAAGTTATTACAACTTATATTAATCATTCTTGAGACCTCATTCCTGACGGAATCCATCGCCACGAGGGAGAGAGAAGAGGCAACATGGAATTTAAATGTCTTGTCTAAGGGTACAATGGTAACGACTCCAGCGGGGCTCAAACTCTGAACCTTTCGCACCTGAAGCGAACGCGCTATCTCGACTTCCAGTAATGTATGTGGTTTTTGATCTTGTTGAATATTGAAGCGTCTAGTTATACCTAGTCATGTTTAGATTTAAGTTCTTTGAATGATTGACAATATTAATTTTCCTACTTTTGTTTTGCAACTTGTTTTGTGTGTTTTGAGATTTAACCCATTCAACACCAAGTAACTCACATGGACTGGTCCATGATATTCATAAACCAATAAATGAATCAGAAAATCACATTTGGACAAGTTCATTTATCAAAATGGATAATTATGTCTAAAAATAGTCATATCACTGGCAAAAAGTGCAGATCCTGATGAGACGGCTCGTCACGAGCCGGGTCATCTGGATCTACACTTTTTGTAAGCCTATTTAGAGGTCTGTGGTGTTGAAAGGGTTAAAGTCGCACCAACCGCCTAGACAATATGGTTGGTTACTATGGTTACTCCAGCTGTTTATAGTGACGAAAGAATGTCTGGTGCTTTAAGTATACATTTGAAGATCCGTCTTGTTTTTTGTGAGATAACTATTTGCGGATTACATCACTTTATGAATATGTTTTTGCAAAAGCACCAATAACTATGTGAATGGTGAATTAGTAAAGTTAACACTGATAGATATTAGCATATGAAATATGGTTTAATTTTTCTGACATTCTGCACAGCGTTACCAGTAGTCTCGCACTCGATGTCAACAATTATTGAACTTGGTGAATGACAATATTTCATTATTGTTAGTTCAAATAATTGTAGCAGATGACAATTCATGAATCTGTTTTTCTTATTTTTCGACTGGAAATATGTCATGGGATTTCATTACAATTCTGTCGTTACAAATTACATCACATATTTTACTATTATTTTAACCCTAGAGTGCAAAGAGTTAAATTAAGCTACTGTGTTTTTCAGTATCCCACCAGAGCATCAGGATTGTCTACCCCTGCCCCACCAACTACAGGTAAATATTACAGCATGATTGTCTGCCCCTGCCCCACCAACTACAGGTAAATATTACAGCAGGATTGTCTACCCCTGCCCACCAACTACAAGTAAATATTACAGCATGATTGTCTACCCCTGCCCACCAACTACAGGTAAATATTACAGCAGGATTGTCTACCCCTGCCCCACCAACTACAGGTAAATATTACAGCATGGTTGTCTACCCCTGCCCCACCAACTACAGGTAAATATTACAGCATGATTGTCTACCCCTGCCCACCAACTACAGGTAAATATTACAGCATGATTGTCTACCCCTGCCCCACCAACTACAGGTAAATATTACAGCATGATTGTCTACCCCTGCCCCACCAACTACATGTAAATATTACAGCAGGGTTGTCTACCCATGCCCCACCAACTACAGGTAAATATTACAGCAGGATTTTCTACCCCTGCCCCACCAACTACAGGTAAATATTACAGCTGGGTTGTCTACCCATGCCCCACCAACTACAGGTAAATATTACAGCAGGATTGTCTACCCCTGCCCCACCAACTACAGGTAAATATTACAGCAGGGTTGTCTACCCATGCCCCACCAACTACAGGTAAATATTACAGCAGGATTGTCTACCCCTGCCTCACCAACTACAGGTAAATATTACAGCATGATTGTCTACCCCTGCCCCACCAACTACAGGTAAATATTACAACAGGATTGACTACCCCTGCCCACCAACTACAGGTAAATATTACAGCAGGAGTGTCTACCCCTGCCCACCAACTACAGGTAAATATTACAGCAGGGTTGTCTACCCATGCCCCACCAACTACAGGTAAATATTACAGCAGGATTGTCTACCCCTGCCCCACCAACTACAGGTAAATATTACAGCATGATTGTCTACCCCTGCCCCACCAACTACAGGTAAATATTACAACAGGATTGTCTACCCCTGCCCACCAACTACAGGTAAATATTACAGCAGGAGTGTCTACCCCTGCCCACCAACTACAGGTAAATATTACAGCAGGATTGTCTACCCCTGCCCACCAACTACAGGTAAATATTACAGCAGGATTGTCTACCCCTGCCCACCAACTACAGGTAAATATTACATATTCTGTTTCTGTAGAAAAATATCCAATTACTGAAATGATTTGTTTTCTGCATGTATTTACGTTTCTGGGAATGTTATAGGTTGATGCTAACAGATGTTTTCTACGTGTATTTACGTTTCTGGGAAGGTTATAGGTTGATGCTAACAGATGTTTTCTACGTGTATTTACGTTTCTGGGAATGTTATAGGTTGATGCTAACAGATGTTTTCTACGTGTATTTACGTTTCTGGGAAGGTTATAGGTTGATGCTAACAGATGTTTCCTACGTGTATTTACGTTTCTGGGAATGTTATAGGTTGATGCTAACAAACCTGTGTTTAAGAAACATGCAAACTCTCTCTATTTTAGGTCTATCTCAGAGTTTGCATGAGACGATGTTTGCCACACCGGAATATTCTGGCAAGAATAGTTCACGCTTACCATCATCCCCGGCACAGTTAGACCCATTTTATACACAAGGGTAAGTCAATTTCTACACATGACTTCGGCAGATTAGACCCATTTTATACACAAGAGTAAGTCAATTTCTACACATGACTTAGGCAGATTAGACCCATTTTATACACAAGGGTAAGTCAATTTCTACACATGACTTAGGCAGATTAGACCCATTTTATACACAAGGGTAAATCAATTTCTACACATGACTTAGGCAGATTAGACCCATTTTATACACAAGGGTATGTCAATTTCTACACATGACTTAGGCAGATTAGACCCATTTATGCACATGGCTTAGGCAGATTAGACCCATTTATACACATGGCTTAGGCAGATTAGACCCATTTATACACATGACTTAGGCAGATTAGACCCATTTATACACATGACTTAGGCAGATTAGACCCATTTATAGACATGGCTTAGGCAGATTAGACCCATTTATAGACATGGCTTAGGCAGATTAAACGCATTTATACACATGACTTAGGCAGATTAGACCCATTTATACACATGATTGCGTATACAAAATTGATGCCATTTTGTTATTGCCCTGATGAATTGAAACAAGTTTGCAATATATTGATGTAAAAAAGGTTTAGTGTGCATCGTACAGTGTCTGTCGTCCATCGTACCGTGTCTGTCATCCATTTGTACCGTGTCTGTCGTCCATCGTACAGTGTCTGTCATCCTGTGTCTGTCGTCCATTGTACATTTTCTGCTAAACCACTTGTCCAATCATCATGAAACCTCATAGCAATAATCATTTTGTTGCTCAAATTAGGTCACTGTGTCTGAAAACTAGGTCAAATGAGTGCCAGCATTTCAAAAAAATTCTCCTCTGGAATTTCGTGACACAAATGTGGAGCCTTATTAGATAAAAGTTTTCTCAAACCGTAGCGGTTATACAGGCTTTTGAAAGTAGATAATCATTACCACATATATACTATGTTGATACATTTCTATTTAACAGGGAATCACTCGCGTGTGATGATGTGTTAGATGAAACTTGGATCACAGTTTTTGGGTATGTCTACGACATTTTTGCATATATTTTTTGGTGGAATTTTAAGAAAGCTTGAGAAATTAAAAGATCTTAAATGCCACAGGTGTGTGTGGTGGTATTAAAACAAATATATTAAGCATTTATACATTTTATTAGTCACTGATCATTTTTTCTTATTTCTTAGATATGAATTTTTGGCTATTTTGTCGTTATTTGCTATACCACAATACTGTCTCCCACCCAGGTTATTTGCTATACCACAATACTGTCTTTCCACCCAGGTTATTTGCTATACCACAATACTGTCTCCCACCCAGGTTGATACGCTATGTTTTTTGCAGTCTGATATTACGTTTGCTGGTTTGATAGGGTCACGAGCACGTATCAAACTAGAAAAAGCTGTATCATAACTAGTTCCTGAGAAAATAACGCATGCTCACTCGGTGCATGTTTGTTTACTTGCCGTTGCTTATCAAATTTGATAGTAGTTGCGTGGTAATATTTCAATCATTTTTGTGTATCTAATTCAGTAATTGTGATTTATTCCTGATAAATGGACAACATAGAGCATGATTATTAAATGTTCAAATTCAGATCAAAGTAATAAAGACGTTATTACGTGGCTAGTTTCATATCAGCCTACTAGTATGTGTCGACCCACGGTAACTTCATATCAGCCTTCAACCTTCGGTCTCTGATTGGTTGAGCCAATTGCAAATCTCGGACTGTTCCGATGAAATTAATTATACTGAAGCAACGTTCATAACCTCCGTGCGGGTCAATGTTAACATTGGACTGCACATGATCCAGGGGTTGCTAGTTTGATCCTGACCATAATAATACTTACATTCTTGTCGTATGAGACAGGAAGCCGACACCTGATGTGTTTGGTATGTAATTGATAGAGGAATGCTTCTGAAGATGGGGCATCATCTGTCTTGTCGTATGAGACAGGAGGCCGACACCTGATGTGTTTGGTATGTAATTGATAGAGGAATGCTTCTGATCATGGGGCATCATCTGTTACTATCCTCCATGCAAGTACATTTATCATTTACATGTATAATACAAAAGCTATAGATACAATACATAAAATGATGCTACATGCAAATTAATAAAGCAAAATGGTTTCGCCAACATTAGTAAACGATCTGCACCAGAATGTCACAGAAACGTTTAATTAAAGTCACTGACGGATTTTGGATTCGCAAAAAAAATGAATAATATAATAATAATAATATATTAAAAGAATAATAACATTAAACTAGAAGGAAGAAGGAAACATATGTAAATATAACAACAAATAACCCGCTGCTCCACCGTACTCTGCATCACCACGCCAAAACCGAACCAAAGTCATCGTCAACATCTTGTGAATATAACCCGCTGTTCCACCTTACTCTGCATCACCACGCCAAAACACGAACCAAAGTCATCATCAACATCTTGTGAATATAACATATAACCCCCTGTTCCACTCTACATCACCACGCCAAAACCCGAACCAAAGTCATCATCAACATCTTGTGAATATAACATATAACCCGCTGTTCCACTCTGCATCACCACGCCAAAACACGAACCAAAGTCATCATCAACATCTTGTGAATATAACATATAACCCGCTGTTCCACCTTACTCTGCATCACCACGCCAAAACCCGAACCAAAGTCATCATCAACATCTTGTGAATATAACATATAACCCGCTGTTCCACCTTACTCTGCATCACCACGCCAAAACATGAACCAAAGTCATCATCAACATCTTGTGAATATAACATATAACCCGCTGTTCCACCTTACTCTGCATCACCATGCCAAAACACGAACCAAAGTCATCATCAACATCTTGTGAATATAACATATAACCCCCTGTTCCACTCTGCATCACCACGCCAAAACCCGAACCAAAGTCATCATCAACATCTTGTGAATATAACCCGCTGTTCCACCTTACTCTGCATCACCACGCCAAAACACGAACCAAAGTCATCATCAACATCTTGTGAATATAACATATAACCCCCTGTTCCACTCTGCATCACCACGCCAAAACCCGAACCAAAGTCATCATCAACATCTTGTGAATATAACATATAACCCGCTGTTCCACTCTGCATCACCACGCCAAAACACGAACCAAAGTCATCATCAACATCTTGTGAATATAACATATAACCCGCTGTTCCACCTTACTCTGCATCACCATGCCAAAACACGAACCAAAGTCATCATCAACATCTTGTGAATATAACATATAACCCGCTGTTCCACCTTACTCTGCATCACCATGCCAAAACACGAACCAAAGTCATCATCAACATCTTGTGAATATAACATATAACCCCCTGTTCCACTCTGCATCACCACGCCAAAACCCGAACCAAAGTCATCATCAACATCTTGTGAATATAACCCGCTGTTCCACCTTACTCTGCATCACCACGCCAAAACCCGAACCAAAGTCATCATCAACATCTTGTGAATATAACATATAACCCGCTGTTCCACCAATTACTCTGCATCACCACGCCAAAACCCGAACCAAAGTCATCATCAACATCTTGTGAATATAACATATAACCCGCTGCTCCACCTTACTCTGCATCACCACGCCAAAACCTGAACCAAAGTCATCATCAACATCTTGTGAATATAACCCGCTGCTCCACCTTACTCTGCATCACCACGCCAAAACCCGAACCAAAGTCATCATCAACATCTTGTGAATATAACATATAACCCGCTGTTCCACCTTACTCTGCATCACCACGCCAAAACATGAACCAAAGTCATCATCAACATCTTGTGAATATAACATATAACCCGCTGTTCCACCTTACTCTGCATCACCATGCCAAAACACGAACCAAAGTCATCATCAACATCTTGTGAATATAACATATAACCCCCTGTTCCACTCTGCATCACCACGCCAAAACCCGAACCAAAGTCATCATCAACATCTTGTGAATATAACCCGCTGTTCCACCTTACTCTGCATCACCACGCCAAAACACGAACCAAAGTCATCATCAACATCTTGTGAATATAACATATAACCCCCTGTTCCACTCTGCATCACCACGCCAAAACCCGAACCAAAGTCATCATCAACATCTTGTGAATATAACATATAACCCGCTGTTCCACTCTGCATCACCACGCCAAAACACGAACCAAAGTCATCATCAACATCTTGTGAATATAACATATAACCCGCTGTTCCACCTTACTCTGCATCACCACGCCAAAACATGAACCAAAGTCATCATCAACATCTTGTGAATATAACATATAACCCGCTGTTCCACCTTACTCTGCATCACCATGCCAAAACACGAACCAAAGTCATCATCAACATCTTGTGAATATAACATATAACCCCCTGTTCCACTCTGCATCACCACGCCAAAACCCGAACCAAAGTCATCATCAACATCTTGTGAATATAACCCGCTGTTCCACCTTACTCTGCATCACCACGCCAAAACCCGAACCAAAGTCATCATCAACATCTTGTGAATATAACATATAACCCGCTGTTCCACCAATTACTCTGCATCACCACGCCAAAACCCGAACCAAAGTCATCATCAACATCTTGTGAATATAACATATAACCCGCTGCTCCACCTTACTCTGCATCACCACGCCAAAACCTGAACCAAAGTCATCATCAACATCTTGTGAATATAACCCGCTGCTCCACCTTACTCTGCATCACCACGCCAAAACCCGAACCAAAGTCATCATCAACATCTTGTTCATTTGTGTCACCCTGAAGTTGCATGCACCACAATAAATAAATGCTTAATAATATTCATCTGTATTCGGATCAGGGTATTTACATCAATATTACAGTTCTCATAGCTATGTAATAATTAATCATTGAATAGTTTTAGATATTTGTGATTTTGAATAGTTGGTATTTTCACCAATTTGTGAACCTGGTAACATCCCTGTTTACTTCAGATTTCCGCCGCCAGCAGCATCGTATGTTCTACAGCAGTTCTCTCAGTATGGAAGCATACTTAAGCATGTTGTAAGTCACAGTTTGAGAACTTTGCAATCTGTTATATTTATATTTAGTTTATACAAATTTATTTGAGCTCGATTGCGAAACAAGTTCTTATAACTTATATTAATCACTCGAGACCTTATTCCTGATGGAATCCATCGCAACGAGGGAGAGAGAAGAGGCAACGTCGAATTTAACAGCCTTGCCTAAGGGCACAATCGTAACGGCTCCAGCGGGGCTCAAACTCAGGGCCTTTCGCACCTGAAGCGAACGCGCATCCACTGAGCTATCACGACTTTATATTTATCCGACCTTCATGCAAAATAACAGCAATAACCGTGCTTTATTAGGCATTGCCTAGTATACTTTTATGATGCCATACCACCGTCACATCATATCTTCACAGTTGGTGTGATAAACTTGAATATTTCCTAATGTTTCCTCTCTAAACCTTCATCTTTTATCAGAAGATAAATACAATATTAGGTTACTGTCCGATGTAAATTTATTATGTTTGTCTACGATAACATGTATATTTTCTCCAACTCGCCTAATGAATTTATATTTATAAGACAGTAACCTAATGTTCTCCTATATGTGATATTAGTAAATACTTTATTTGGTTAACAAAGGGGTTCCCGTCACATCACTGTCGTTGGTGAATGTGAAAGTGTATATGTGGTCATTCCTGTGAGAGGAAACTGGAGAAAACCGACCTATCCCATCTGGCAACTACCATCCCATCTCACATACTTATCCGAGTATATTTCTCATTTATATGAAAAAGTTGGCAGTTTCTTGCGGAGGTTGGTGCACCTAAGTACTGGTTAACCGCTGGAGCCTGCCCAGGAATGGTGTTGTTAGGTAAACTGCCCGCCGGCGATATAGCCCGAAATGGTGCTGATGCAGGCGTAAAACCTGATATATAACATAACTTATCCGAGGATAGAACCCAGGTTGCATTGGTGATAAGAGGACATGCATGCTAACCATTACTTTAATCAGACAGCCATTCTACGCTGCATTGCTTGCTGGTTCATGTATATTCATGTTGCCCTCGCATCTCATGCAAAACATATGAAGGTATTTTGCCGCTAATTGATAAATAATTTACATGTAATTATATGTGTTGTTGTCATGGCAGTAAAATGGAATATATTTTTATGTAATTGATAAATTATTCTACATATTTGTGTTGTAAAATGGAATACATTTTGATGCTAAATGATAAACTACTCTACATATATGTGTTGTTGTCATAGCAGTAACACGGAATACATTTTGATGCTAAATGATAAACTACTCTACATATATGTGTTGTTGTCATGGCAGTAAAATGGAATACATTTTGATGCTAAATGATAAACTGCTCTACATATATGTGTTGTTGTCATGGCAGTAAAATGGAATACATTTTGATGCTAAATGATAAACTACTCTACATATATGTGTTGTTGTCATGGCAGTAAAATGGAATACATTTTGATGCTAAATGATAAACTACTCTACATATATGTGTTGTTGTCATGGCTGTAAAATGGAATATATTTTGATGATAAACTATTCTACATATATGTGTTGTTGTCATGGCAGTAACATGGAATATATTTTGATGCGACTTGATGACCTACATACATTATGTTTTCTCTTGTTTTCCTGGCAATCTCAGATAACTACAGAAGGCAATTGGATGCATATACATTACCAGTCCAAAATACAGGCCAAAAAAGCATTGAGCAAAAATGGGAAGATTTTAGGGAACAATATTATGGTTGGCGTGTCCCATTGTATCGATAAGGTAAGAGATTTTATCTTGGAACAATTAACTACCGCTTCAATGTTTATCTCACCCTCACCCCCCCCCCCCACCTCACTCTTGGAGATTTTGGATATTATATACAGTCGAAATTCGTTGACTCGTACTCGGTTAACTAGAACACCCCCGATTACGCAAACATATCGTCTGGTCCTGGCAATAATCTCTATATAATGCATATTGTTCTACCTTTGGTGATTCGAATACGGATGACTGGAACTCTCAAACCAGATCACTGGTCCCATGAAATCAATTACTACTTCAATTGACACCTTTGGGTCGAACACAATTGGCCGAGTGCCCACCAGGTCTGTGTGTCTCAGAAAATGTACACAAAAGTTTTCTCCCCTTTCTCTGATTTGATTGACATTTCTTCATCGGTACACGCGCGTAATATACACGTCGTGAAATTGGCAATTACTGTTCTATCATTGATTATTTTCGCTCATGGCAGCTTTGTTATCCATATTTTAATGAAGAGAAAACACACATTACACACTTAGTGAGTTAAAGATGCTCGTCTTATACAAGTCGTTGCTGAAATCCGTAATAAACATAATACAGCAAAGCAGACGACAATCAGTGACTGCTTTACGAAGTAAGCAATTAAAAAATGTTGCTGTACATTATTAGCATTACCTACTGATTGACACATTCTATTTTTATAATGCATAACTCTACCTGACATGACATATACATGTAGATTTAAATACAGATGGATCTGTAGTCCATTGGTAACACGCTGGACTGGTAATCCAGGGATCGCAGATTCGATCCCCCGTCTGACCCTAATAAAATTAAAATCTTATAGGCGAGGGCGCAATATAGCCTGAACTGTGCTGATGCGCCGTTAAACCAAATACTCACTCACTCTTATAGGCGAGGTCGTCTTATAGGTGAGGGCGCGATTTAGCCTGAACTGTGCTGATGCGCCGTTAAACCAAATACTCACTCACTCTTATAGGCTAGATCATCTTATAGGCAAGATCGTCTTATAGGCGAGATCATCTTATAGGAGAGATCATCTTACAGGTGAGATCGTCTTACATGCGAGATCGTCTTACATGTGAGTTCGTCTTATAGGCGAGATCATCTTATAGGCGAGATCATCTTATAGGCGAGATCGTCTTATAGGTGAGATCGTCTTATAGGCGAGATCGTCTTATAGGCGAGATCATCTTATAGGCAAGATCGTCTTATAGGCGAGATCGTCTTACAGGTGAGATCATCTTATAGGAGAGATCATCTTATAGGCGAGATCATCTTATAGGCAAGATCATCTTATAGGTGAGATCATCTTATAGGCGAGATCATCTTATAGGCGAGATCATCTTATAGGCAAGATCGTCTTATAGGCGAGATCATCTTATAGGCGAGATCATCTTATAGGCGAGATCGTCTTATAGGTGAGATCGTCTTATAGGCGAGATCGTCTTATAGGCGAGATCATCTTATAGGCAAGATCGTCTTATAGGCGAGATCGTCTTACAGGTGAGATCATCTTATAGGAGAGATCATCTTATAGGCGAGATCATCTTATAGGCAAGATCATCTTATAGGTGAGATCATCTTATAGGCGAGATCATCTTATAGGCGAGATCATCTTATAGGCAAGATCGTCTTATAGGCGAGATCATCTTATAGGCGAGATCATCTTATAGGCGAGATCGTCTTATAGGTGAGATCGTCTTATAGGCGAGATCGTCTTATAGGCGAGATCATCTTATAGGCGAGATCATCTTATAGGTGAGATCGTCTTATAGGTGAGATCGTCTTACAGGTGAGATTGTCTTACAGGTGAGATCGTCTTATAGGCGAGATCGTCTTACAGGTGAGATCGTCTTATAGGTGAGATCGTCTTATAGGTGAGATCGTCTTACAGGTGAGATCGTCTTATAGGTGAGATCGTCTTACAGGTGAGATCGTCTTATAGGTGAGATCGTCTTACAGGTGAGATCGTCTTACAGGTGAGATCGTCTTATAGGTGAGATCGTCTTACATGCGAGTATGGATGGTACTGGTTTTGTACAATTATATGATAACAACCTGCTTAGAAATTGTGACGGTCGTTTTAAACGGAACTAGGAACGTGTTATGTGTGAGTTACAATGACGTACATATCTGTGCAACCATAGAAACTATTGTGGTGAAACTTTGCTATATTTACCGGGTAGTCTGTTTAATATTTCAGAAAGTAATGGAAGGGGAAAAAGAGAATGATCCAGTTAACACAAATACTGCTCCATTTAATACCCCCAACAGTCGGTATGTATCCACCCCCAGCGGACAGCTGAAACACACCCCAATACGTCCACTCACAGCAGCATACTTGTCAGCTAGGAGTGATAATGAGGTAAGATATTGGATACTAGACCGGCTACACTCTGTGATAGATACTGGACTGGCTACACTCTGTGATAGATACTGGACCGGCTACACTCTGTGATTGATACTGGACCGGCTACAGTCTGGGATAGATACTGGACTGGCTACACTCTGTGATAGATACTGGACCGGCTACACTCTGTGATAGATACTGGACCGGCTACACTCTGTGATTGATACTGGACCGGCTACACTCTGTGATAGATACTGGACTGGCTACACTCTGTGATAGATACTGGACCGGCTACACTCTGTGATAGATACTGGACCGGCTACACTCTGTGATAGATACTGGACCGGCTACACTCTGTGATAGATACTGGACCGGCTACACTCTGTGATAGATACTGGACCGGCTACACTCTGTGATAGATACTGGACCAGCTACACTCTGTGATAGATACTGGACCAGCTACACTCTGTGATAGATACTGGACCAGCTACACTCTGTGATAGATACTGGACCGGCTACACTCTGTGATAGATACTTGACCAGCTACACTCTGTGATAGATACTGGACCAGCTACACTCTGTGATAGATACTGGACCAGCTACACTCTGTGATAGATACTGGACCGGCTACACTCTGTGATTGATACTGGACCGGCTACACTCTGTGATAGATACTGGACCAGCTACACTCTGTGATAGATACTGGACCTGCTACACTCTGTGATAGATACTGGACCGGCTACACTCTGTGATAGATACTGGACCGGCTACACTCTGTGATAAATACTGGACCGGCTACACTATGTGATAGATACTGGACCGGCTACACTCTGTGATACACTTCGTGGAAATAGATTTTAGTTTGATGTGTTCCATCTAACGATGTATCTATAGCATTATGTATTTTAATTCTTAACCTGTATTCTTTTATGTACAGTCGAACTTCGTTGCCTCGAACTCTACGGGTCCGTGAGTAATGGTTCGAGTCATGGGAGGTTCGAGTCACGGGTAGTTGTGTGGGTTGACCCATAATATTGATAAATTAAATTGTGTTTTGGTAGCTTACTGTTATATACTGGTTTATGCAATACATCCAATATGTCCTTCTCTCGTTGTTTGATAAGAATCCATGTTTATACGAATGTGTTTCATAATAATAGACAACATTTTTAAGTTCTTATATTTATTTGGTTATATACATGTTATGCAGTGGTTTAAATGATTAATCTACATAATACTCAGGTAGTTTGATGCATTCTAAAAATAGAATGTGTCAGTTTCTGGTAGATACATGCCATGTACAGTGATTTAACACTAGGATTTCCTCATTTCTTGAAGTAGTCACCGATTGTCTACTGCTTTGCCGTATTGTGTTTATTTAAATCGACTTTCATAAGAACTTGTACACGGAGCACATCTTTGACTGTTCACGGTCACTTTCCTTTATAGACTCCAATTTAAACTATGGATAAAAAAGCCGCCGTGATTGAAACCCAGTCACAATAGAATAGTAATTGCCAATCTCATGATGTGTAAATTACGTGTACCGATCAAAAGGGATGTCATTGCCATTAACAAAAGCTGTGAAAACTTTTGTGTGACACGCGGACCTGGACACTCAGCCAATTGTGTTCGACCCAAAGGTGTTAATTTAAGTACTAATTGATTTCATTGGACCAGTGATCTGGTTCGAGAGTTCCAGTTATCCGTGTTCGAGTCATCGAAGGTAGAACAATATGCATTATATAGAGATTATCGCCGGGACCAGACAACATGTTCGAGCCAACGGCGGTGTTCGAGCCAACCGAGTTTGAGGCAACGAAGTTCGACTGTACTTTTCTTAATATTTTTGATAAACATTTTGCATTGTTTTATTTTTATTGTTATTATTTGATTTATTTTTCCTACCAAATTGTTGTCCTTAATGTTGACTATTGTAATGTATTTTGTAAAAATGTCTTACTCTTAATGTTAAGCACTTTTGAACGTATAATTTCTGTATGAAAAGAGTGCTATACAAATCTTGTATAATAATAAGAAGATCAAACAAATTAATTAAGCACTGTAAATTATGTCTATTCATAAAAAATTCACAACAATAAAGTTGATTTGCTAGAATGCTATTGACAAGTTCAGACAACAGAATGATAGAACTATGAACGTCTTGTGCATGTTGCACCCTTTCAGTCATTTCAAAGGTCATCAATTATTGAGTTGGAACAAACTGATTTAGAAAATTAGAACAAAATATATAGATAAATAAGATATGGAGGGAACACCAACATGTCATGATTTCTGTAAACTTTTATTTACTTCTTATTATAAAAACAAATGTTTCCAGAAAGTATACCGAAGTTGCAATTTGCAGAAATATGACCTTTGACCTATAGTATTCCATAGTATAATGACCTTGTGAATTGGACATATTGTTTGTTTAACGATACATTGACCTTGTGAATTAGTTAGGAATGGGACTGATTAGTTAAATGGCATTCGAAAGTGGTATTTGAATAGTATTCGAATATTCTATGAATATTTCACATCAAATCCTAACTTTTTCCAACCTGACCTCTATTCACCGGTAGACGGTGTATTTTACATCTGGTGAAATCGGCTTCTATTGACATGGATTTAGTTAATGCTTCTAAAACAACACCTTGTACAAAGTGTCAAGACGCCAGAGTGGGCACGAGATTGGGAAGAGGTGGCCAAGTTTTCGCACTTAAACAAACACCTGAGTAGGAAGTCGTGATAGCGCAGTGGATGCATGTTCGCTTCAGGTGCGAAAGGTCCAGTGTTTGAGCCCCACTGGAGCCGTTACGATTGTGCCCTTAGGCAAGGCATTTAAATTCCATGTTGCCTCGTGGCGATGGATTCCATCAGGAATGAGGTCTCGAGAGTGATTAATATAAGTTGTAAGAACTTGTTTCGCAATCGAGCTAAAATAAATTTGTACAAACTAAGCACCCGAGTAGGTGCGAATCAGTGGACTTTATGGGTTGAACTGATGCTTGTAGGGGCATTCGGGGTCTTCTTCCACCAATAATAGCAGGCGAGTCGTCATATGACCAAAACTGTTAGTGCGACTTTAACCTCACTTCAGGTTGTTCCGTATAAATGGTGTTCCTACCCTATGAGAAATCACTTCTACTAAGAAAACTGTGTCCCTATAAATGAATGTCTTACCATAGTTCTGTTTCGTGCACTTCAGGTAGTTCCGTACAGCCAGGCACCGAGGAAGAACACAGGGGTGA
Organism: Archivesica marissinica; assembly: GCA_014843695.1. Classification (NCBI taxonomy): domain Eukaryota; kingdom Metazoa; phylum Mollusca; class Bivalvia; order Venerida; family Vesicomyidae; genus Archivesica; species Archivesica marissinica. Next base: position 47,653,250 of record CM026402.1, on the reverse strand, counting down.
TCAGTAAAGCAATGGAATACATGTTTGGATGGTAGCAGTTAATCGCCATAGCAACAATATTTAGTTTGGGGGGGAGGGGGCCAATGTGATAAAATTATGAATCTATTTTTAAACTCGATACATTGTAATTTGTCTGTTGCCTTGGCAACGATTGTGAGCACGGCAGTTATAGGAAGAGTTTGTGAATACAGACGTGTCTTATGTCAATAGGTGATACATATTTGGTGAAGCATGGCCTTGTTGTATACATTGTCTGATAGCATTGTTTCAATTAAGGTATTTTGATATAAAAATCATGTAATAAATATACTTTTAAGATGTGTGCAGTTAATTGTTTGAAAATTTGACAAAAATAACATGCAACTCAGCATGGTTCATTCTAGGAGAAGTGAGAAAGTGCATGATTTTTTGATTTTTTTTTAGGGAGAATTGGGGCCCCCAGAGGGCGAAGTCAGGGTCCCTAGGGCGACAATTTTGCCCATAGCGCCCTCTAGAATGATCCCTGTGCAAGACACAACATGCTAGATGGCCAAATTTTCGAGTTCTGATCAGGCATGCAAAATTACTTTGCAAATGTTTTACAGATTTCAATACACTGGAGATATGGCTAATTTATCATTGCTTTTTTTTATTTTATTTTTTTATACAAATTTATTTTAGCTCGATTGCGAAACAAGTTATTTCAACTTATATAAATCACTCTCGAGACCTCATTCCTGATGGAATCCATCGCCACGAGGGAGAGAGAAGAGGCAACGTGGAATTTAAATGCCTCATTGCTTCTACTGGGTAATGTTTTGATACCATATTAGATTTTTTAATTTAACATCAAATGGTCATTATTAAATTTTCTATTGCTTAAAGCAACACTACAGTCAAACCTGTCTTAAGCAGCCATCCAAGGGAATCACAGAAAGTGGCTGCTTAGCACAGGTGGCTGCTTAATAGAGGTCAAATATATAGCAAAACAACATATTGGGAATCTGGAAACTGGCTGCTTAATGCAGGTTGGCTGCTTAATAGAGGTGACCACTAACACAGGTTTGACTGTAATATGTAAAAATATTCAGTGGTGTCGAATAATGAATTAGACATCATCTTAACATCTTTTTACGGCATTGTAACGCTTCAAAAATGGTATCACTTTTTGACGTTAGGTCTCCGTGGGAAAGTTTATCTTAGAGAGCCTAGTCTAGGCCAAATTTGGATGATAGCAACAAGTTGGTTTTGTCAACCCAAGCGTTGAACCAGTCGATGTCCATTGGATATCTCGTTCTTCTTGGAGGACTAGACCTATCAGTTGACTAGGTGTATGTTGAACTGCCACAGTCTACTGTTTGTATGTGATGTTGAACTGTCACAGTCTACTGTTTGTATGTGATGTTGAACTGTCACAGTCTACTGTTTGTATGTGATGTTGACTAGGTATATGTTGAACTGTCACAGTCTACTGTTTGTATGTGATGTTGAACTGTCACAGTCTACTGTTTGTATGTGATGTTGAACTGTCACAGTCTACTGTTTGTATGTGATGTTGAACTGTCACAGTCTACTGTTTGTATGTGATGTTGAACTGTCACAGTCTACTGTTTGTATGTGATGTTGAACTGTCACAGTCTACTGTTTGTATGTGATGTTGAACTGTCACAGTCTACTGTTTGTATGTGATGTTGAACTGCCACAGTCTTACTGTTTGTATGTGATGTTGAACTACTACAGTCTACTGTGTGTATGTGATGTTGAACTGTCACAGTCTATTGTTTGTATGTGATGTTGAACTGCCACAGTCTACTGTGTGTATGTGATGTTGAACTGCCACAGTCTTACTGTTTGTATGTGATGTTGAACTACCACAGTCTACTGTTTGTATGTGATGTTGAACTGTCACAGTCTTACTGTTTGTATGTGATGTTGAACTACCACAGTCTACTGTTTGTATGTGATGTTGAACTGCCACAGTCTTACTGTTTGTATGTGATGTTGAACTACCACAGTCTACTGTGTGTATGTGATGTTGAACTGTCACAGTCTACTGTTTGTATGTGATGTTGAACTGCCACAGTCTACTGTTTGTATGTGATGTTGACTAGGTATATGTTGAACTGTCACAGTCTACTGTTTGTATGTGATGTTGAACTGTCACAGTCTACTGTTTGTATGTGATGTTGAACTGTCACAGTCTACTGTTTGTATGTGATGTTGAACTGCCACAGTCTACTGTTTGTATGTGATATTGACTAGGTATATGTTGAACTGTCACAGTCTACTGTGTGTATGTGATGTTGACTAGGTATATGTTGAACTGTCACAGTCTACTGTGTGTATGTGATGTTGAACTGTCACAGTCTACTGTGTGTATGTGATGTTGAACTGTCACAGTCTACTGTTTGTATGTGATGTTGACTAGGTATATGTTGAACTGTCACAGTCTACTGTTTGTATGTGATGTTGATAGGTATATGTTGAACTGTCACAGTCTACTGTTTGTATGTGATGTTGACTAGGTATATAACCCTGCCAGAAGACCACTGGTTGGCATCGTTTGGCAAGGCATTTCAATCCACAATGCCTCTTCTTCCACATGATCATGGATTCCATCAGGAATGAGGTATTTCTATATATGAATTTCAAGTTGCATTTGAGCTCAACTATATTAATTTATTAAATGCACTGCCACATTATTCCAAACAGTAACAAGAGTTAATATGTACCCTATTCAAATGCTTTGTGGTCTACAGTCAACCCTGTCTTAAGCAGCCAACAAAATGGAATCACAGAAAGTGGCTGCTTAGCACAGGTGGCTGCTTAATACAGGTCAGATGTATAATAAAACTATAACAATAACTTTGCGTATACTGACCCGATGTCGATATGCACAATACTCACAATGGAATCGCTCTGTTCCACTTAATTCCACCATCGATACGACTTAATTCCATCATCGATACTACGACTTAATTCTGCCATCGATACTACGACTTAATTCCATCATAGATACTACGACTTATTTCCGCCATCGATACGACTTAATTCCGCCATCGATACTACGACTTAGTTCCACCATCGATACGACTTAATTCCGCCATCGATACGACTTAATTCCGCCATCGATATGACTTAATTCCACCATCGATACGACTTAATTCCACCATCGATACGACTTAATTCCACCATCGATACGACTTACTTCCACCATCGATACTACGACTTAATTCCACCATCGATACGACTTAATTCCACCATAGATACGACTTAATTCCACCATCAATACGACTTAATTCCACCATCGATACCACTTAATTCCACCATCAATACGACTTAATTCCACCATCGATACGACTTAATTCTATCGTCGTATGATACGACTTAATTCCGCCATCGATACAACTTAATTCCACCATCGATACGACTTAATTCCACAGTCGTATGATACGACTTAATTCCACCATCGATACGACTTAATTCCACCATCGATACTACCACTTAATTCCACCATCAATACGACTTAATTCCATAATCGATACGACTTAATTCCACCATCAATACGACTTAATTCCACCATCGCTACGACTTAATTCCACCATCGATACGACTTATGTGTTAAACTTGTAGCCAAAGTTATTGATTGTTGGTGGATAACCCAATATATTGATGCATTAAAACAATGCCGAATGGAATAAATATTGTCCTTATATAATTCTTGGGAGCATTTTGTACAGTGATGAATGTGTTTGGGTACGTGCAATAACCGAATTGATGGAATGATATGCAAGAAAATTATGTAATAATTATACTTATGAAATCTCTTTTTTTTCTTTATCTAAGAGTTAATAGGTCTCTGTAGCAGATTTCACCACGGAGACATTAAATTCTGCACGTATTGGCCGTCTGAAGTGACCAGAGAGGCCGTGATTTGCATATTGCCAACTACCTTGATAATATTTCCCTTGGTTTGAATAATTAATCTTTTACACTGTTTGATATATACTGTATTATATGTAGCAGTACTAGTATATATAAACGGTATATGAAGTGACCAGAGAGGCCGTGATTTGCATATTACCAACTACCTTGATAATATTTCCCTTGGTTTGAATAATTAATCTTTTACACTGTTTGATATATACTGTATTATATGTAGCAGTACTAGTATATATAAACGGTATATGAAGTGACTTGAGAGGCCGTGATTTGCATATTACCAACTACCTTGATAATATTTCCCGTAGTTTGAAGTATTAATCTCTAACATTGTTTGATATATACTGTATTATATGTAGCAGTACTAGTATATATAAACGGTATATGCATTTCTTTATTTTTGTGATTAAAATATTTTCTACCGATCTGTGCCCGGAGATAACCGATTGTTATATCTCGCTCCTATTAATATCAATTATAATATTCTTCATTATAACCTGGCACCAAGGTTATTCTTCATTATAACCTGGCACCAAGGTTATTCTTCATTATAACCTGGCACCAAGGTTATAAAACATTTCTCAGATCTTAGGCTCAAACTCAATGAGAGACAACTCTAATGTTCTCTTACCTCCCTTGGCAGATAAAGTCTCATTTATCCCAAAATGTAAATAGGTCCTTATAGTTGGAATCCTTTGTTTTTACTGTTGTTCCCTAACCAGATGTTGCAGTATGATAAATGTGATTTTATCTAAATCGTGTTAATTAACTGATAACATTGTTTTACAAATTAGTACCCATTGCATGTACTGTTGGAGATATGTCGAGATATAGTAATTTACTAATCATAAGAAGCGATTGTGACAACCATCCACACTTATCTTTCACTGATACTTCCTACTTTCTTTTGCTAACCTTATTTCTTTTTCTCTTTTATTCAAAATTCCTGAAACTTTCCTTTTAGTATACATATGGTTATTACTTAAATGCTGTACATAATATATTATGATTGTGTATAACATGAAAATATCAAGTATGGCTTGTGTTGATACTGTAGGTTGTTAGTACTTGCCATTTCAAATGGATATGGCTTTTTTTCCAATATATGTACATGTTTTGAGTATGTGTAACTAGTATGTATATTGATCAGGAAATAAATATTGGGAAAAAAAAGAAGCGATTGTGGAATAAAATTGCTAGCATGTTGAGCAAAGGAAACAACGATAAAAACAGAGGAAAACACTTAATAGGACCTATCTATTTTTAGGGAGTATTCAGGGGCAGTAACTCACCTATGTCTCTCATTGATTTGATTGGTTGAGTCCGAGATTTACACTTAGTTGATAATTTTTTTAAGTTTTTATCATTTCCTGGCCCGGGCCTGAGGTTTTAGAATTTCACAGATCTCATACTCGAGCTTAAGAAATTTCATTGGATGAGTCTGAGATATGCTCTTGGTTGGACCAATCAAAGGCTCGAGACTGAGTTTGAGATTGGAGAAAAGTTGCATAACCTCTGAGCCAGGTTCTCTCGGGTAGCTTCAAATGGACAATAACTGTGGTGCATGTGTTTATGTGTCTCAATGTTTCCATTTGTTGAATTTGATGATAATCGACTGTACCCAGTATTTAAAACATACAGAAATCTTATTTTATGTTTGATTCAGCATTTACATAGAAATGGATTAAAGTAACATGTGTAAATATTTCAACATGTGTAAATATTTCAACATGTGTCAACATGTGTATATTTCAACATGAGTATATTTCAACATGTGTATATTTCAACATGTGTAAGTATTTCAACATGTGTAAATATTTCAACATGTGTATATTTCAACATGAGTATATTTCAACATGTGTATATTTCAACATGTGTAAGTATTTCAACATGTGTAAATATTTCAACATGTGTAAATATTTCAACATGTGTATATTTCAACATGTGTATATTTCAACATGTGTTACAAATACTGTGTATATTTCAACATGTGTTACAAATACTGTGTATTTCAATATGTGTACATTTCAACATGTGTTACTGTATATTTCAACATGTGTTATAAATACTGTATATTTCAATATGTGTTACAAGTACTGTATATTTCAACATGTGTTACAAGTACTGTATATTTCAACATCTGTTACAAGTACTGTATATTTCAACATCTGTTACAAGTACTGTATATTTCAACATCTGTTACAAGTACTGTATATTTCAATATGTGTACATTTCAACATGTGTTACTGTATATTTCAACATGTGTTATAAATACTGTATATTTCAATATGTGTACATTTCAACATGTGTTACTATATATTTCAACATGCGCATATTTCACCATGTGTATTATATAAATATTGCATAAAGACCATGAACACATTTCTTTTGATTTCTTTGCTCCAGTCCAGAGTGAGCTGTTAGTACAGGCATCCATTTTCAAACCCCTGTCGCCAACATCTTTGAAACTACAGGGACTTTAATCTTGGTTAGAAGTATCACTTTGTGACTTTAATCTTGGTTAGAAGTATCACTATATGACCTTAATCTTGGTAAGAAGTATCAGATAGGGACTTTAATCTTCATTAGAAGTATCACTATGGGACTTTAATCTTGGTTAAAAGTATCACCCTAGGGACTTTAATCTTGGTTAAAAGTATCATTATGGGACTCTAATCTTGGTTAGAAGTATCACCTAGGGACTTTAATCTTGGTTTGAAGTATCACCTAGGGACTTTAATCTTGGTTTGAAGTATCACTTATCATTAGGCATGAGGAGAATCTAAACAAATGGGAGCTCGATGTTGTGTAATGTTTTATTACTATACAAAGATTGTCAATATATATCTTCTGGTCATGACAAATGACTTGTAAAGATTTTAGCTTATACATGGATTTCAGAAATGAGGTTTGGTGGGTATATGGCACAGATTTTAGTACACCATGGGGATATGGCATAGATTTTAGTACACCATAGGTATATGGCATAGATTTTAGTACACCATAGGTAGATGGCATAGATTTTAGTACACCATAGGTATATGGCACAGATTTTAGTACACCATGGGGATATGGCACAGATTTTAGTACACCATGGGTAGATGGCACAGATTTTAGTACACCATGGGGATATGGCACAGATTTTAGTACACCATGGGTAGATGGCACAGATTTTAGTACACCATGGGTATGACACAGATTTTAGTACACCATAGGTAGATGGCACATATTTTAGTACACCATGGGTATGACACAGATTTTAGTACACCATGGGTGGATGACACATTTTAGTACACCATGGGGAATGGCATACATGTTAGTACACCATGGGTAGATGGCACATATTTTAGTACACCATGGGTAGATGGCACATATTTTAGTACACCATGGGTAGATGACACATATTTTAGTACACCATGGGTAGATGACACATATTTTAGTACACCATGGGTAGACAACACATATTTTAGTATGCCATGGGGATACGGCATACATTTTAGTACACCATGGGTAGATGGCAGATTTTTGTACACCATTGGTATATGGCACATATTTTAGTACACCATGGGTAGATGGCACATATTTTAGTACACCATGGGTAGATGGCACATATTTTAGTACACCATGTGGATATGGCACATATTTTAGTACACCGTGGGTAGATGACACATATTTTAGTACACCATGTGGATGTGGCAGATTTTAGTACACCATGGGTATATGGCATAGATTTTAGTACACCATAGGTAGATGGCACAGATTTTAGTACACCATGTGTAGATGGCACAGATTTTAGTACACCATGGGGATATGGCACAGATTTTAGTACACCATAGGTAGATGGCACAGATTTTAGTACACCATGGGTAGATGGCACAGATTTTAGTACACCATGGGGATATGGTACAGATTTTAGTACACCATAGGTAGATGGCACAGATTTTAGTACACCATGGGTAGATGGCACAGATTTTAGTACATCCAGGGTAGATGGCACAGATTTGAGTACACCATGGGTATGACACAGATTTTTGTACACCATGGGTAGATGGCACAGATTTGTGTACACCATGGGTAGATGGCACAGATTTGTGTACACCATGAGTAGATGGCACATATTTTAGTACACCATGGGTAGATGGCACATATTTTAGTGCACCATGGGTAGATGGCACAAATTTTAGTACACCATGGGTAGATGACACAGATTTTAGTACGCCGTGGGTAATAACACAGATTTTAGTACGCTGTGGGGATATGGCATACATTTTAGTACACCATGGGTAGATGGCACAGATTTTAGTACACCATGGGGACATGGCACAGATGTTAGTACACCATGGGTAGATGGCACAGATTTTAGTACCCCATGGGTAGATGGCATAGATGTTAGTACCCCATGGGTATATGACAAAGATTTTAGTACCCCATGGGTAGATGGCACAGATTTTAGTACCCCATGGGTAGATGGCAAAGATTTTAGTACACCATGGGTAGATGGCATACATTTTAGTATGCCGTGGGTAGATGACAAAGATTTTAGTACACCATGGGTAGATGGCATAGATTTTAGTATGCCGTGGGTAGATGACACAGATTTTAGTACACTATGGGTAGATGACACAGATTTTAGTACACCATGGGTAGATGACACAGATTTTAGTACACCATGGGTAGATGACACAGATTGTAGTACACCATGGGTAGATGACACAGATTTTAGTACACCATGGGTAGATGACACAGATTTTAGTACACCATGGGTAGATGACACAGATTTTAGTACACCATGGGTAGATGACACAGATTTTAGTACACCATGGGGACATGGCACAGATGTTAGTACACCATGGGTAGATGGCACAGATTTTAGTACCCCATGGGTAGATGGCATAGATTTTAGTACCCCATGGGTAGATGACAAAGATTTTAGTACCCCATGGGTAGATGGCATATATTTTAGTACCCCATGGGTAGATGGCAAAGATTTTAGTACACCATGGGTAGATGGCATACATTTTAGTATGCCGTGGGTAGATGACACAGATTTTAGTACACTATGGGTAGATGACACAGATTTTAGTACACCATGGGTAGATGACACAGATTTTAGTACACCATGGGTAGATGACACAGATTTTAGTACACCATGGGTAGATGACACAGATTTTAGTACACCATGGGTAGATGACACAGATTTTAGTACACCATGGGTAGATGACACAGATTTTAGTACACCATGGGTGGATGACACAGATTTTAGTACACCATGGGTAGATGACAAAGATTTTAGTACACCATGGGTAGATGGCACAGATTTTAGTAACCCATGGGTAGATGGCATACATTTTAGTACACCATGGGTAGATGGCATACATTTTAGTACACCATGGGTAGATTGCATACATTTTAGTACACCATGGGTAGATGGCACATTTTAGTACACCATGGGTAGATGGCATACATTTTAGTACACCATGGGTAGATGGCATATATTTTAGTACACCATGGGTAGATGGCATATATTTTAGTACACCATGGGTAGATGGCACAGATTTTAGTACACCATGGGTAGATGGCACAGATTTTAGTACACCATGGGGATATGGCACAGATTTTAGTACACCATGGGTAGATGGCACAGATTTTAGTACACCATGGGTAGATGGCATACATTTTAGTACACCATGGGTAGATGGCACATTTTAGTACACCATGGGTAGACAACACATATTTTAGTATGCCATGGGGATACGGCATACATTTTAGTACACCATGGGTAGATGGCAGATTTTTGTACACCATTGGTATATGGCACATATTTTAGTACACCATGGGTAGATGGCACATATTTTAGTACACCATGGGTAGATGGCACATATTTTAGTACACCATGTGGATATGGCACATATTTTAGTACACCGTGGGTAGATGACACATATTTTAGTACACCATGTGGATGTGGCAGATTTTAGTACACCATGGGTATATGGCATAGATTTTAGTACACCATAGGTAGATGGCACAGATTTTAGTACACCATGTGTAGATGGCACAGATTTTAGTACACCATGGGGATATGGCACAGATTTTAGTACACCATAGGTAGATGGCACAGATTTTAGTACACCATGGGTAGATGGCACAGATTTTAGTACACCATGGGGATATGGTACAGATTTTAGTACACCATAGGTAGATGGCACAGATTTTAGTACACCATGGGTAGATGGCACAGATTTTAGTACATCCAGGGTAGATGGCACAGATTTGAGTACACCATGGGTATGACACAGATTTTTGTACACCATGGGTAGATGGCACAGATTTGTGTACACCATGGGTAGATGGCACAGATTTGTGTACACCATGAGTAGATGGCACATATTTTAGTACACCATGGGTAGATGGCACATATTTTAGTGCACCATGGGTAGATGGCACAAATTTTAGTACACCATGGGTAGATGACACAGATTTTAGTACGCCGTGGGTAATAACACAGATTTTAGTACGCTGTGGGGATATGGCATACATTTTAGTACACCATGGGTAGATGGCACAGATTTTAGTACACCATGGGGACATGGCACAGATGTTAGTACACCATGGGTAGATGGCACAGATTTTAGTACCCCATGGGTAGATGGCATAGATTTTAGTACCCCATGGGTAGATGACAAAGATTTTAGTACCCCATGGGTAGATGGCACAGATTTTAGTACCCCATGGGTAGATGGCAAAGATTTTAGTACACCATGGGTAGATGGCATACATTTTAGTATGCCGTGGGTAGATGACAAAGATTTTAGTACACCATGGGTAGATGGCATAGATTTTAGTATGCCGTGGGTAGATGACACAGATTTTAGTACACTATGGGTAGATGACACAGATTTTAGTACACCATGGGTAGATGACACAGATTTTAGTACACCATGGGTAGATGACACAGATTGTAGTACACCATGGGTAGATGACACAGATTTTAGTACACCATGGGTAGATGACACAGATTTTAGTACACCATGGGTAGATGACACAGATTTTAGTACACCATGGGTAGATGACACAGATTTTAGTACACCATGGGGACATGGCACAGATGTTAGTACACCATGGGTAGATGGCACAGATTTTAGTACCCCATGGGTAGATGGCATAGATTTTAGTACCCCATGGGTAGATGACAAAGATTTTAGTACCCCATGGGTAGATGGCACAGATTTTAGTACCCCATGGGTAGATGGCAAAGATTTTAGTACACCATGGGTAGATGGCATACACTTTAGTATGCCGTGGGTAGATGACACAGATTTTAGTACACTATGGGTAGATGACACAGATTTTAGTACACCATGGGTAGATGACACAGATTTTAGTACACCATGGGTAGATGACACAGATTTTAGTACACCATGGGTAGATGACACAGATTTTAGTACACCATGGGTAGATGACACAGATTTTAGTACACCATGGGTAGATGACACAGATTTTAGTACACCATGGGTAGATGACACAGATTTTAGTACACCATGGGTAGATGACACAGATTTTAGTACACCATGGGTAGATGACAAAGATTTTAGTACACCATGGGTAGATGGCACAGATTTTAGTAACCCATGGGTAGATGGCATACATTTTAGTACACCATGGGTAGATGGCATACATTTTAGTACACCATGGGTAGATGGCAACATTTTAGTACACCATGGGTAGATGGCATATATTTAGTACACCATGGGTAGATGGCATATATTTTAGTACACCATGGGTAGATGGCACAGATTTTAGTACACCATGGGTAGATGGCACAGATTTTAGTACACCATGGGGATATGGCACATATTTTAGTACACCATGGGTAGATGGCACAGATTTTAGTACACCATGGGTAGATGGCATACATTTTAGTACACCATGGGTAGATGGCACATTTTAGTACACCATGGGTAGATGGCATACATTTTAGTACACCATGGGTAGATGGCATATATTTTAGTACACCATGGGTAGATGGCATATATTTTAGTACACCATGGGTAGATGGCACAGATTTTAGTACACCATGGGTAGATGGCACAGATTTTAGTACACCATGGGGATATGGCACAGATTTTAGTACACCATGGGTAGATGGCACCGATTTTAGTACACCATGGGGATATGGCACAGATTTTAGTACACCATGGGTAGATGGCACCGATTTTAGTACACCATGGGTAGATGGCACAGATTTTAGTACACCATGGGTAGATGGCATATATTTTAGTACACCATGGGTAGATGACACAGACTTTAGTACACCATGGGTAGATGACACATATTTTAGTAACCCATGGGTAGATGACACAGATTTTAGTACACCATGGGTAGATGACACAGATTTTAGTACACCATGGGTAGATGGCACATATTTTAGTAACCCATGGGTAGATGGCACATATTTTAGTATCATCATCGTGATGGAGCTAATATTAACACAATACGGAGGTTGTTGTATATAACTATGTCATTAAGCTTTTATTTACAAATATATCCATATTATGCATGAAAAACATAATAATGAAAACAAAATATGTATTTGTAGAAAATAATGGAATATGAGTAAATGCACAGTAATGATAAAAATGCAAAACATCCACAACAAAAAATACATAAAGACTTCAAAGTATGATCAAATTAAATTTAATAAACATTACGCAAAACTATCACAAGTGATACTAGACCGTGTAATGGTGATAATGTTAGCTTCCAATGTTCCTGAGTGAAAAATAATTATTTCATCTCTTGCCCGACGGAAATTCTTTCTATATTAAGCTTTAAAATGTTATTTCTGACAACACCAGTGCTTTACTTGGCGCTAGAATGTGAATGAACATTGAAAACATTATCATGAGTTGCGATAGCTACGAGTGTTAACTCATTTCATTCTGGATACATTTAAAGGCTTTTACAAACAACATAGATCCAGATCAGCCGCAGCGTAACGCTGCTTGCTGATCAGGATCTATGTTGTTTGCTACATAGCCAAGTGTCTGAGCAAGATCTTCTGAATAGCAAACAGCATAGAACCTGATCAGACGGAACGTTCCGTGGCAGCTGATCTGGCTCTATGTTCTTTGCAAATACTGTTAGAACGGTATCCAGAATCAAATGGGTTAATAATAGCTCTCTCTCTCTCTGTTCACGAGAGAAATATAATTCGATCATTCACTTTAACAAGCAAATTTTTTTATTTTAAACTGCAAATTGTGCAACCATCACCGATGGCTTGAGTCGGCGTTGATGACATTTCAACATGCATTGGCTAGGAACCACACATGCAAAGCAGTGAGAAATGTGTTATTTATTCAAGTGCTTTCAACCAGTAGAATAATGCATTTTATTTTACCGTGGTTAATGTCGCTGACTTGTATACCACTGTAACCGATGGTCACTGGTTCGAGCCCGGCAGTTTCTTACTGAGGTTCGTGCACCAAGTACTGGTTAACTGTCCAGGAAAGGGGTGTTGTTAGGTAAAAGGCGTAAAACCAGAACAAACAAACAAATTCATTGGAAAGCAATAAAATGTTTACTGAACTGCAGGATTGGATTCATTCTAGGTCAGATTTTTTGCGAGAAGTGAGAAAGCGCGTGATCGCTTCCTTAAATGGTGATCTTTAATATACTTCTGCAAATAGGGTTAAAATACACAGTATGACCATTAAATATAACATTTGGATAGAAGGAGTGCTTTATAATGGGCCAGTGTATCTTACTAGACAAAATTTTGTTTGAAAATCGTAAAAACCAAAAAATAAATTTTTATTTTAAAGAGAAGTCAGGGTCCCTAGGGCGACAATTTCGCCCACATCGCCCTCTAGAAAATATAAAATGATAGTATGAAAATTGTATACAAAAATGTTTGGGGGAGAAGTAAGGCCCCTAGGGAGCGGAGTCAGGGTCCCTAGGGCGACTATTTCGCCCTCTGGAATTGTAGTGCATCACGACAGATAGAGGTCTAACACTATAACACAGTGTATACAGACAACAATGTGATATGCCATATCCAGTGTCTTCCATACACATATAATAAAAATACTAGAAATGCCCTAGTTTAAAACTGGCATATTAAATATATGATTTCAAAGTTTGTGAATAATAAATATATATGCATGTTATAAATATAGATATATAATGTAGCCAGGGTAACCCTTTCCCTCATAGAAGCACATCTTGATGCCATTACCAATATGACATACATGTAGTAGCCAAACCAATGGCCAGAATCTCATGTAGTCCTAGTAATATCTATGGAGGTGGGGACTACTTATCCACTGCATGATAGCTAAATGGCTGTCGTTTATATGCAGGTATACATGTATTAACCTAAATCTCTATGAAGGAAAGGGTTAAGAGCTACAGCGATATCCGAAATCTGTGTAGATGTAGAAATACAGATGAACCTCCATTTCACACTGACCCCCTATCCCATATAGCAGTACTTTACTGCCAATTCCATGCATGTGCAGTGACTAGTAATGTGACAATATGATTTAATTTATATTAAAGTCGCTCCAACAGCAACGGTCATATGGCGACTCCAGCCATTAGCGGTGGAGGAAGGCCCACGGATGCCCCTCCGAAAAGTAGTTCAGGCACCTGGATGGAACCACCGACCTTCCTCACATGAACGACACACCAGTGGGATTCGAACCTACAGAGGGGCAAGTGTTATGCAAAACACAACCACTTTGCCACGGAGGCCCCCGTTCAGATCATCTATACGAATGTTCGTTTCCTATGAATTATCATTTACCCAGTGATGTGCGTAAAACGACCGTCGGACATGAACAGCAAAATCAAGTCGATATCTCAGATATACCAAAATGTCTGACATATTTTCAAAGAAAGTTATAAATGCCTAGGAGGTCTCTATGTTTAACTTGTTGACCTAGTTATGCTACAGTCTTTCTAGCAAAATGGTTGGCCTAGAAACAGTGTTACTATAGCAACAGTTCAAAGGGTTTATTTTGCAAATATAATCTGCTTACCTTTAACCAAGAGATGGGAAGAAATATAATTTAGGTAAAATTTTAAACATTTACCGAATGTTTTCAAAAACTATCTGAGCTCTGTCATTTTACTCCCTCATTGAAAATTATGAAACGCGAGGAAATAATTCTGCCAAGTCTTCCCAAGCCCAGATTGTCGTCGTCATTTACTAACATGTAGCCGCAATAGTTTCTATTATAATTTATTAATCTTTGTTTAACTGCGAAAATAATAAAACTATTACAGAAATCCTGTGTTTGGAGAGAGGGGAGGGCACATCCTGCTTAATAAATCCAAAAGTAGGTGGCAGGGGGAATCAGATATTCTGATGAAAACATGTGCCTGGGTTCCACTCCGAAAATGAGCTAAATGCAATGATCTCCAAACCAAACAAGGTTGGCAGGGCCTGCACCAGACCCACTTAGATACATGGCAGGGCCTGCACCAGACCCACTTAGCACTCCCTCTACTCCGCTACACTCCTGGATCCATTTATCACATAACTTGTATTCAGTGTAATACAGTCATCTCATAAATTCTTATATGACCACATGTTTAATAACAGCCTGAAGAATTCTGATTGGTCACGGCATGACACAGACAGCCCTGGAAAAATTCTGATTGGTCACGACATGACACAGACAGCTTGCAATAGACATTACATGTTGTTTGTGTTCATGCTTTATTTGTTGAAAATCAACTGCTAAATCAATAAAAATGCTAAATATGAATTAGCGGAATACAGAGATTAAACATATTGTGTCAATTATTTGCGTGAAGTTTGTTCGGGACTATTTACTTCGGCGTACTGATGCAGCTTAATGTAATAAGGCTCAAAAATATACTGGCAAACAGACACATATTTCTTCTTCAAATGTATGGTTGTTGCTACTATGGTAATGTTGGCTCGCTTAACCCATTCAACACCAAGTAACTGACATGGACTGGTCCATGATATTTTTAAACCAATAAATGAATCAGAAAATCACATTTGGACAATTTCATTTATCAAAATGGGTAATTATGTCTAAAAATAGTAATATTACTGGCAAAAAGTGCAGATCCTGATGAGACGGCTCGTCACGAGCCGGCTCATCTGGATCTACACTTTTTGTAAGCCTATTTAGAGGTCTGTGGTGTTGAAAGGGTTAATAGCAAAATTCCCAAAACTCGTATCATAAAATATGGTATGAAATCACCACTCATGTAAGATCCTATATATAGCCAAAACGAAATCTAATTACAGAAAATAAACATGCACAGAACATTACCAGAATGTTCCATGACGAACAGTAATAGCACATAGAGTGTGTACAAGTATGTTTACATCATTAATACGATATAATCTGCAGGATAAGTAGTATAACATCATGCAACTGTGCAAAACACTTAAACATGAATCACAACACTATTTCCACACACTCCACCATTGGCACAGGCACAAATATATATTTTTTGCCTTATGAAACAATGTGCCATTATGGTGATATCACGTTTAACGGATCTCCATCAAATAAAAAGTATTTCTTGATAGAATACGGTCTTCAGGTCGGGGACCACAAGGTATCAGTGATTTCGTCGTTTTTACCTAGTTTCTCGTTGATGTTTCTGCATGCATGTTTTATTCCCGTTTGTTGCCTTCATTAAACATTACTTACTATATGACCATAGGGCAAACAAAATTGTGCCTGTGACGAGTGGTATATCTCTCTGTAAGTTGAGGTTTTCTCTACCAGTTGGGGAGAGTTTGGATTCTCTCCACTAGTCGGGCAGATTTGATTTTCTTCCCCCCACCAGTCCCGTTGTGCAAACATGGTAGAGACTGTTAGTAAATGTTTGTTTTTTGGGATTTTTTTTGTCGCACAACAGCTTAGGTCATATGGCGACTCTCCAGCTATTATTGGTGACGGAAACCCCGAATGCCCCTCCGAGCAGTAATTCAGGCACAGACGACACCGGCGCGGAATCATCGGTCTTTCACGCAAGCCAGCTTCCAGGCTTCCTTGCGTAAGAGAATTTTGATACACCCAGTGGTATTCGCAACTACATGGGTGAGGAGCAGGTCATTTGACAACTCGGCCATGGAAGCCACCTGATGAACAACAGACGTTGGTTATTTCTCAACTTACAAAAGCTTGCTTGACCCTTGGTAAGGTGAACTGCATGTATAATGCTTACAACACTGTACAGGTATAATGCTTACAACACTGTACAGGCACCCAGGTATAATGCTTACAACACTGTACAGGCACCCAGGTATAATGCTTACAACACTGTACAGGCACCCAGGTATAATGCTTACAACACTGTACAGACACCCAGGTATAATGCTTACAACACTGTACAGGCACCCAGGTATAATGCTTACAACACTGTACAGGTGCTCGTGCTAAATTTTACATTTAAAACATTTATGAACACAAGGTTATTTGATAAATTTAACAATATTAAGAAAGTAAGGACCGGAAAAAAATAAAATGTTAATAAAATTTCATTGGGTATTAATTATCTTGTAAATTCCTGTCATGGTATTGCTTAATCACCATCGGCCTCGTTTTAGATTTGATAAAATCTTATAACTCAAGATCCGTTGTCTGAATTTTAGATGTGCATCTTGTATCAGGCTATATTCACATTCTATGCCTCGTTATGCGACCTCAGGCTCTACGACATCCTATGCCAGGCTATCATTGGGGCCAATTTGGCTCAGAGCCAAAACAAGAATATCGCGCTTTTCCTTGAAAAATCTCAACTCTCTGCCCGCAAGTCTTGCACTTTCAAGTTCTCTTTCTGAAATTTCTAGCTCGCGCTCAATGATCGACGGACTTTCCTGTTCTCGCGCTATCCAATCAAGCGCCATCTGTGAGCGCATATCGTCGTCCAAGGCACGGTGGGAGTAGTGTGACAGCACTTCCTGTCGTGAACAGTTTCTCTCTCGCATTGCTTTCAGACTCCCGTTCCAATGCAATAGTTGAAATACAGTCATGAGTTCCTGGAATTCCAACATTGTACGTGTTTTATTGGACTCTAACATAAACCGAAATGCACCAATCCCGGTATTTGGATTGTCTGCTTCTGCCATATTGCCCTGAAAAATAAAGTAACACATTCGTAAATATATATATACCTAATACTTTGTAAAGATGCGGACATTTATCACCAGGTATTAGAGTTTATATAAACCGTGTTATTCAGGATACACTAGTTATATTTACGCATGGATGTCGACCCTATTTACATTATTTTGTTATGTCAACAAACCGCGTATACGACGTTTGTTTATTAGTTGAAATACTCAGTCTTTGAGGCAAATATTTTGAAAACAATCATACCATTTAATAGGAAAATACATTCTGTAGAAATTTATGTTTTCACTGATGTAGTGTCGCTTTAAGATGTGCCTGCGAAAGGGCTTAAAAAAGACATTTTCCTCTATTCTCCTTTAACATTGGATATTTTTACTATGTAATAAATCGTAAACATTGTGAATGGGGTCATGAGAATTTAAACAAATTACATGTACAAACAATTGCGATGCAGTTCATTTGCATAAATTCTACATGCACATATTCAAACTTGTTTGTTTTACATAACACAAATCAAATTCCACTTTCAAATGAACCAGTTATTGCCCGACAGTCAGACAATGATTTACTGCACTAAAACTGTACGCATCCAAATGTCACAGGCATTATTACATTTTGTTTACGTAATAGGATAAATTATTAAAATGTATGCTAATCAGTTCACATACAAATAGTCGATTGTCAAAACTACAGTCAAACCTGTGTTAGTGGTCACCTCCATTAAGCAGCCAACCTGTATTAAGCAAACAGTTTCCAGATTCCCAAAATGTTGGTTTATTATACATTTGACCTCTATTAAGCAGCCACCTGTGCTAAGCAGCCACTTTCTGTGATTCCCTTGTCTGGATGCTTAAGACAGGTTTGACTGTATGTTCAATTTAGTAATTAAACTCTTTGCATGCTAACAGTGAAAATAACATTCAAATATGTGGTGCAATTTCATCATAATTGTGTCGCAGTGCAATTCCAGGACATATTTCCAAAGCTTCAAATAAGAAAAACATATTAATGAAGTGTCGTCTTGTTTAATACAATTATTTTTAAAAAGTTTAAACTTTATTTAATTTACAACCGAAGCAAGTTTTAACAACTTATATTAATCACTCTCGTTGGCGCGGATGAGAGCATAAATGTGGTCATTCATGTGGGAGGAATCCGGAGTACCCGGAGAAAACCCACCTGTCTGACCTAGCGACAATCGTACCATCTCACATACTTCCCGGTCCGAGGATCGAACCCGGGTTGCATTGGTGAGAAGTGAGCGCGCTAACTAATCGGACAGCCTGCCTTTATTTACACAGCATATAATGAGTTTTGATAATGACCACCACCAGATGACACTTGATCAATTTAATGTAGACTAACATTGATATGCTATAAAACAATCCGGTGCAGCCTTAATTTAATGTAGACTAACATTGCTATGCTATAAAACAATCCGGTGCAGCATTAATTTAATGTAGACTTAACATTGCTATGCTATAAAACAATCCGGTGCAGCCTTAATTTAATGTAAACTAACATTGCTATGCAATAAAACAATCCGGTTCAGCCATAATTTAATGTAGACTAACATTGCTATGCTATAAAACAATCCAGTACAGCCTTAATTTAATGTAGACTAACATTGCTATGCTATAAAACAATCCGGTGCAGCCTTAATTTAATGTAGACTAACATTGCTATGCTATAAAACAATCCGGTGCAGCCTTAATTTAATGTAGACTAACATTGCTATGCTATAAAACAATCCAGTGCAGCCTTAATTTAATGTAGACTAACATTGCTATGCTATAAAACAATCTGGTGTAGCCTTAATTTAATGTAGACTAACATTGCTATGCTATAAAACAATCTGGTGTAGCCTTAATTTAATGTAGACTAACATTGCTATGCTATAAAACAACAGCCTTAATTTAATGTAGACTAACATTGCTATGCTATAAAACAATCTGGTGTAGCCTTAATTTAATGTAGACTAACATTGCTATGCTATAAAACAATCTGGTGTAGCCTTAATTTAATGTAGACTAACATTGCTATGCTATAAAACAATCTGGTGTAGCCTTAATTTAATGTAGACTAACATTGCTATGCTATAAAACAATCCGGTGCAGCTTTAATTTAATGTAGACTAACATTGCTATGCTATAAAACAATCCGGTGCAGGCTTAATTTAATGTAGACTAACATTGCTATGCTATAAAACAATCCGGTGCAGCCTTAAATTACCTAAGTGTTGTAAGAATTTCTTTTGCTTGTTTTGTTCGGTCGACAGCCTGCCCTGACAAAAAAACATGTCTAGGACCACCCCACAATGGGTTAGAACATAAATGGAACATACCGTATTGTTCCTATTTATAGCACCCGGGCGAGATGCAAAACACAAAAGGGGCGCGCTAATTAGAGTAATTAATTTCTGTAGTATAGGTGTGGAAAATCTCCGTTTCAATATCGGTAATTGCCAACTAATTGGAAGAAACTGCTCAGTGACCTTGCTTTGTCATAATGCGACGCCTACTACGTCATCGTGTGTTACCTAAATAGATCGATAATTATGTTCTGTACATGCGGTACATAATATTATGCCATGTAAATCGTATACATTTAAAGTTAACCCATGTTTCTGTGGATTGTTCCGCGTTATAAACTGTTATACGGTGTCTATGTAAATAACTATCCTGTACTTTCGGTTTGAATATCGCGAGGCATTGTAGAGATATTGTGTGAATTCTTCTGTGAAAATAAATACTTTTTTTATAGCGATACACGTTCAACAAGTGATGCGCATATTATTCATGCATACTTAGTGATTCATGAGCTTGGAATTTATATATATATATGGATTACGTTAAACAACAGTACTACCGACAGGTAAGCCAATTATTTCCTTTTAAGGACCATTTCATGTTGCATTTTTACGTGGGGGCGCCTATATTAGAGGTGGCGCTTTAAATAGGAACAATACGGTATGTACATAACACATATAGCAGATAAGTCCATGTATAAAGTTACCTTGAATGAGGCACAAGCATCTCTCACAGCTCTCTCGATGAAATCATCAGATATTTTGCGGGAAGGATGTTCATTAAATACGGAGTTCATCAGAGCAATCTTGGCAGCACTACGTCTCGCTTCTGCCTTTGTTGGACAGTGCTGAAGACAGAAAATTTGCATAATAGTAAATACAAATATCAATGGGACCGTACAGTAGTTTTTAGCGTCTGATAAACATTAGACACATGCACATGTATGGGCCACACTTCATTCAATATCTCATCTCAAGCACAACGGAATGTCGTTACAATTCATGCTGTAGAATGTTTATTATTAGACTCTGCAATTAAACTTATATTAAGACGAAAAATTCCCAAAATCAACAAGAACACTAATTCATTTCTCCCGAACTAAATGGATCAATTTTGGAGAAACAACCTGGTTTACTAACAAACAGGTCATGTGTTAAATACTGGTAAGGCATATCCAGTCACTTGTCAGGGCATATTAAAAGGTCCAAATTATAGATAAAATGAGCCGGTGACTCAACTCAGGTTTATCATCACTCCAACACAGGTAGGTCCACGGTCCTGTGCATCGGTGGGCTGTCCAAAGCACAGGGAAAACCGAAAGTGGATTCGGGCAACCAAGATATCCCGCTCGCGTGTGCATTGGATATTAATTGCTGCGAGAAATCCATCATGACAAGTCTTGAAAGCTGCACAATTGTAACTGATGATACTAATTAAACCTTTCCCACCATAATTATAGAGATGTAAGTTTCTAATTGTTCCATGCATAAAGCAGGTCTACCATCAATGGTTGAAATTGGGAAAAATGAAGTTATATCATGAATATTAGTGACGATCATATTAACATATCAACAACAGAAAATTGTCCGATTAGCGCAGTGGTTAGCACGCTCGCTTCTCACCAATGCAACCGGGGTTCGATCCTCGGACTGGGAAGCATGTGAGATGGTACGGTGGTCGCCAGATCGGACAGGTGGGTTTTCTCAGGTTTCCTCCAACACGAATGACCACTCTTACTACACTTTCATCCGCACCAACGAGAGTGATTAATATAAGTTGCTAAAACTTGCTTCACAATCGTTATATCAAATAAATAAAGTTTAAACATCAGAAAATCAAATTAGCATTAAAATAGAACGCAGAACTTAGTCATGTACGACATTGATTATTAGGTCTGGCCTTGAGATTATAAAATGTCTCCAATCTCAAACTCAGTCAATGGAAGTCTTAGTCTCAACCAATCAAATGATTCAAATCACTTAAGCTCGACATTACATGTATATCTGAGGAAAGTTTTATAACCTTGGGCCCGGGTCTCTGTCCTTGGGCATCTTAACCCTTTGCTGGGCAAATAATATCAAATTGCAAACAACATCCAGGATCTATGTTGTTTGCTATTCAGCCAAATGTTTTAGCTCCACTATTCGAATATCAAACAGCCTATAGAGTTTAATCAGACTGCACGTTATTTTATCTGCCGCTAGCGTGCAAAGGGTTAAAATGTTCCATAATATAATGTAATTGAGAAAAGTTGCTCAAGTTTGACTCATGGTTGCATGTTCTCTCTCATATCTTAACAAAAACAATAATTTCAGAACCTTGAATTGGGATTTTTTTTATTGGAAAAAAAAAGATACTATTTTGGATTGGGATTATAGCCGAAAATCGATTAGGCAATGGGTGAATTTGTTTGTTTGTTTGATTACTAATGCGTCAATGTATGTCATGTCATCGAGAGACACTTCTATGTGGAAAAGTGTTAATAAGGAGTAATTTACATAGTTCAACTTCTTGGAAATTATTCATCACACAACACAAACTAATTACTACAATGTAAATTAAAAATAGAAGATATTTAATTAAGAACAATTGAACATTCTCTCTAATTGACTCAAGGATAGATACTTAGTGGTAATTAATAATAATCCGTCACTTTAATTTGCATTTGCATAAAACATCTATCAAGTTGCTGATTCAATTCACCATTAACCCATTCAACACCAAGTAACTGACATGGACTGGTCCATGATATTTTTAGACCAATAAATTAATAACAAAATTACATTTGGATCAAAATGGGTAATTTTTTTCTAAAAATAGTTATATTACTTGAAAAAAGTGCAGAACCTGATGAGACGGCTCGTCACGATCTGGATCTACACTTTTTTGTAAGCCAATTTAGAGGTCTGTGGTGTTTAAAGGGTTAAACACCCCTCCAGTTTACAGTCACATGATTTTATGAAGTGTTTGAATACCTCCAATCTTGCACTGAGCACTGACACAGTAATCATGTGAAAACATGAAATTGTGAACTAAACTCAGCGCTAGCGCTCATCCTGGACATGAATTGTTGGGAGAAGTGAGAAAGTGCAAGATTGCGCCCGTAACCTGCCAATCACAACTAAAGTCGCTTTTGCAAACAGCATAGGGCCAGATCAGACAGCACAGAACGCTTGTTATTCGGATAGTGGAACTAAAACACTTGTCTGAATAGCAATCAACATAGTTCCTGATCAGAAGCCGCAGCTGATCTAGATCTATGTTGCTTGCACATTCCGTCCAATTTATTTAGGGTTAAATGGTATTGTTCAACAACAAAAAAGGTCACAAAATTATAGTTAACATACACAGTATGATCATCATACAGTCAAACCTGTGTTAGTGGTCACCTCCATTAAGCAGCCAACCTGTATTAAGCAGCCAGTTTCCAGATTCCCAATCGGTTGTTTTATTATATATTTGACCTCTATTAAGCAGCCACCTGTGCTAAGCAGGCACTTTCTCTGACTCCTTTGGCTGGCTGTTTAAGACAGGTTTGACTGTATACAACATTTGAATAGTGTTTAATGGCCAGTGTACATGCACAAGATTTTGTATGAAAATTGTTCAACCCTTTCCCCCATAAAAGCACCTCTTGACGCCATTACCAATATAACATACATTGACAATGTACATGTCGTAGCCAATCTCATGTAGTCCCAGTAATATCTATGGAGGTGGGATAGGTATGGCGACTACTTATCCACTGCATGATAGCTATTTAGACTGTCATTTGTATGGAGATATAATAACATATTAACCTAAATCTCTATGAAGGAAAGGGTTAAATGACTGTTGTTTGTATGGAGATATAATAGTATATTAACCTAAATCTCCATGAAGGAAAGGGTTAAATGACTGTTGTTTGTATGGAGATATAATAGTATATTAACCTTAATCTCTATGAAGGAAAGGGTTAAATGGCTGTCGTTTGTATGTAGATTATAATAGTATATTAACCTAAATCTCCATGAAGGAAAGGGTTAAATGACTGTTGTTTGTATGGAGATATAATAGTATATTAACCTAAATCTCTATGAAGGAAAGGGTTAAATGGCTGTCGTTTGTATGTAGATTATAATAGTATATTAACCTAAATCTCTATGAAGGAAAGGGTTAAGCAGAAAAGAATTAGGGAGGAGAAAGTCTGATTTAAGAACAAATTTGAGGGTGGTCTTATAGTCAAGATGGTTTTATAGGAGAGTGGGTACACTATCCATAAATAACTACATTATATATACGGTAGTGGTTTATTATAGATAACACCAGGGTAAATTTGCTTATGAATTAGTCTTAATGTTCCAATTGAAGGAACAAATCTCATTACTAGACCTTAACCATTGACTACATTATATAGAATTAAAATTCCTAAGATTTAAATTTCGACATGTCAAAAGCTAAATTTTCTGCAGGATAAACTTTTCTCTATTCAACACATGTTTGAGAAAATATTAATTTTTAAACATGAAAGGATATCAGAGATATACATGTACAATCAGCAATCAGGAAGGGTTATACTACGATCAGGAGGGCTATAATACAATCAGGAGGGCTATAATACGATCAGGAGGGCTATAATACGATCAGGAGGGCTATAATAAGATCAGGAGGGCTATAATACGATCAGGAAGGGTTATACTACGATCAGGAGGGCAATAATACGATCAGGAGGCTATATAGATCAGGAGGCTATAAACAAAACCAATAATACGATCAGGAGGGCTATAATACGATCAGGAGGGCTATAATACGATCAGGAGGGCTATAATACGATCAGGAGGGCTATAATACGATCAGGAGGGCTATAATACGATCAGGAGGGCTATAATACGATCAGGAGGGCTATAATATGATCAGGAGGGTTATAATACGATCAGGAGGGTATAATATGATCAGGAGGGTTATACTACGATCAGGAGGGCTATAATACGATCAGGAGGGCTATAATACGATCAGGAGGGCTATAATATGATCAGGAGGGTATATACGATCAGGAGGGCTATAATACGATCAGGAGGGCTATAATACGATCAGGAGGGCTATAATACGATCAGGAGGGCTATAATATGATCAGGAAGGGTTATACTACGATCAGGAGGGCTATAATATGATCAGGAGGGCAATAATACGATCAGGAGGGCTATATACGATCAGGAGGGCTATAAAACAAAACCAACAATACGATCAGGAGGGCTATAATATGATCAGGAGGGCTATAATACGATCAGGAGGGCTATAATACGATCAGGAGGGCTATAATACGATCAGGAGGGCTATAATACGATCAGGAGGGCTATAATACGATCAGGAGGGCTATAATACGATCGAGGGTTAAACATAATACGATCAGGAGGGCTATAATACGATCAGGAGGGCTATAATATGATCAGGAGGGCTATAATACGATCAACAAAACTCAGGAGGGCATAATACGATCAGGAGGGCTATAATACGATCAGGAGGGCTATAATACGATCAGGAGGGTTATAATATGATCAGGAGGGTTATAATACGATCAGGAGGGCTATAATACGATCAGGAGGGCTATAATACGATCAGGGCATAATACGATCAGGGCTATAATACGATCAGGAGGGTATAATACATCAGGAGGGATAATACGATCGAGGGCAAATACGATCAGAGGGCTATAATACGATCAGGAGGGCTATAATACGATCAGGAGGGCTATAATACGATCAGGAGGGCAATAATACGATCAGGAGGGCTATAATACGATCAGGAGGGCTATAATACGATCAGGAGGGCTATAATATGATCAGGAGGGTTATAATACGATCAGGAGGGCTATAATACGATCGAGGGTTATAATACGATCAGGAGGGCATAAAACACAAAAAAACAATATATACGATCAGGAGGGCTATAATACGATCAGGAGGGCTATAATACGATCAGGAGGGCTATAATATGATCAGGAGGGCTATAATACGATCAGGAGGGCTATAATACGATCAGGAGGGCTATAATACGATCAGGAGGGCTATAATACGATCGAGGGATAATACGATCAGAGGGCTATAATACGATCAGGAGGGCTATAATACGATCAGGAGGGCTATAATACGATCAGGAGGGCTATAATACGATCAGGAGGCTATAATACGATCAGGAGGGCTATAATACGATCAGGAGGGCTATAATACGATCAGGAGGGCTATAATACGATCAGGAGGGCTATAATACGATCAGGAAGGTTATAATACGATCAGGAGGGCTATAATACGATCAGGAGGGCTATAATACGATCAGGAGGGCAATAATACGATCAGGAGGGCTATAATACGATCAGGAGGGCTATAATACGATCAGGAGGGCTATAATATGATCAGGAGGGTTATAATACGATCAGGATGGCTATAATACGATCAGGAGGGTTATAATACGATCAGGAGGGCTATAATACGATCAGGGCTATAATACGATCAGGAGGGTTATAATACAATCAGGAGGGTTATAATACGATCGAGGGTTATAATACGATCAGGAGGGTAATAATACGATCAGGAGGGCAATAATACGATCAGGAGGGCAATAATACGATCAGGAGGGCTATGATACGATCAGGAGGGCTATAATATGATCAGGAGGGCTATAATACGATCAGGAGGGCAATAATACGATCAGGAGGGCTATAATACGATCAGGAGGGCTATAATACTATCAGGAGGGTTATAATATGATCAGGAGGGTTATAATACGATCAGGAGGGCTATAATACGATCAGGAGGGTTATAATACGATCAGGAGGGCTATAATACGATCAGGAGGGCTATAATACGATCAGGAGGGCTATAATATGATCAGGAGGGTTATACTACGATCAGGAGGGCTATAATACGATCAGGAGGGCTATAATACGATCAGGAGGGCTATAATATGATCAGGAAGGGTTATACTACGATCAGGAGGGCTATAATACGATCAGGAGGGCTATAATACGATCAGGAGGGCTATAATACGATCAGGAGGGCAATAATACGATCAGGAGGGCTATAATACGATCAGGAGGGCTATAATACTATCAGGAGGGTTATAATATGATCAGGAGGGTTATAATACGATCAGGAGGGCTATAATACGATCAGGAGGGTTATAATACGATCAGGAGGGCTATAATACGATCAGGAGGGCTATAATACGATCAGGAGGGCTATAATATGATCAGGAGGGTTATACTACGATCAGGAGGGCTATAATACGATCAGGAGGGCTATAATACGATCAGGAGGGCTATAATACGATCAGGAGGGCTATAATACGATCAGGAGGGCTATAATACGATCAGGAGGGCTATAATATGATCAGGAGGGTTATACTACGATCAGGAGGGCTATAATACGATCGAGGGTTATAATACGATCAGGAGGGCAATAATGATCAGGAGGGCAATAATACGATCAGGAGGGCTATAATACGATCAGGAGGGCTATAATACTATCAGGAGGGTTATAATACGATCAGGAGGGTTATAATACGATCAGGAGGGCTATAATACGATCAGGAGGGTTATAATACGATCAGTAGGGCTATAATACGATCAGGAGGGCTATAATACGATCAGGAGGGTTATAATACGATCGAGGGTTATAATACGATCAGGAGGGTAATAATACGATCAGGAGGGCAATAATACGATCAGGAGGGCAATAATACGATCAGGAGGGCTATGATACGATCAGGAGGGCTATAATATGATCAGGAGGGCTATAATACGATCAGGAGGGCAATAATACGATCAGGAGGGCTATAATACGATCAGGAGGGCTATAATACTATCAGGAGGGTTATAATATGATCAGGAGGGTTATAATACGATCAGGAGGGCTATAATACGATCAGGAGGGTTATAATACGATCAGGAGGGCTATAATACGATCAGGAGGGCTATAATACGATCAGGAGGGCTATAATACGATCAGGAGGGCTATAATATGATCAGGAAGGGTTATACTACGATCAGGAGGGCTATAATACGATCAGGAGGGCTATAATACGATCAGGAGGGCTATAATATGATCAGGAAGGGTTATACTACGATCAGGAGGGCTATAATACGATCAGGAGGGCTATAATACGATCAGGAGGGCTATAATACGATCAGGAGGGCTATAATATGATCAGGAGGGCTATACTACGATCAGGAGGGCTATAATACGATCGAGGGTTATAATACGATCAGGAGGGCATAATACGATCAGGAGGGCTATAATACGATCAGGAGGGTTATAATACGATCAGGAGGGTTATAATACGATCAGGAGGGCTATAATATGATCAGGAGGGCTATAATACGATCAGGAGGGCTATAATACGATCAGGAGGGCTATAATACGATCAGGAGGGCTATAATATGATCAGGAGGGTTATACTACGATCAGGAGGGCTATAATACGATCGAGGGTTATAATACGATCAGGAGGGCTATAATACGATCAGGAGGGCTATAATACGATCAGGAGGGCTATAATACGATCAGGAGGGTTATAATATGATCAGGAAGGGTTATACTACGATCAGGAGGGCTATATATCAGGAGGGCTATAATACGATCAGGAGGGCTATAATATGATCAGGAGGGCTATAATACGATCAGGAGGGCTATAATACGATCAGGAGGGCTATAATACGATCAGGAGGGCTATAATACGATCAGGAGGGCTATAATACGATCAGGGCTATAATACGATCAGGAGGCTATAATACGATCAGGAAGGCTATAATACGATCAGGAGGCTATAATACGATCAGGAGGGCTATAATACGATCAGGAGGGCTATAATACGATCGAGGGCTATAATACGATCAGGAGGGCTATAATACGATCAGGAGGGCAATAATACGATCAGGAGGGCAATAATACGATCAGGAGGGCAATAATACGATCAGGAGGGCTATAATACGATCAGGAGGGCTATAATACTATCAGGAGGGTTATAATATGATCAGGAGGGTTATAATACGATCAGGAGGGCTACAATACGATCAGGAGGGTTATAATACAATCAGGAGGGCTATAATACGATCAGGGCTATAATACGATCAGGAGGGTTATAATACAATCAGGAGGGTTATAATACGATCGAGGCTTATAATACGATCAGGAGGGTAATAATACGATCAGGAGGGCAATAATACGATCAGGAGGGCAATAATACGATCAGGAGGGCTATGATACGATCAGGAGGGCTATAATATGATCAGGAGGGCTATAATACGATCAGGAGGGCAATAATACGATCAGGAGGGCTATAATACGATCAGGAGGGCTATAATACTATCAGGAGGGCTATAATACTATCAGGAGGGTATAATATGATCAGGAGGGTATAATACGATCAGGAGGGCTATAATACGATCAGGAGGGCTATAATACGATCAGGAGGGTTATAATACGATCAGGAGGGCTATAATACGATCAGGAGGGCATAATACGATCAGGAGGGCTATAATATGATCAGGAGGGTTATACTACGATCAGGAGGGCTATAATACGATCAGGAGGGCTATAATACGATCAGGAGGGCTATAATATGATCAGGAAGGGTTATACTACGATCAGGAGGGCTATAATACGATCAGGAGGGCGATCAGGAGGGCTATAATACGATCAGGAGGGCTATAATACGATCAGGAGGGTTATAATATGATCAGGAAGGGTTATACTACTAGGGTTTTCTCTAGAGCGGAATGGCAGGGCGCCGCGCCCTGCCCCTTTTTAGCCCCGCCCTTTTGCCCTTTATGCCCGCCCTTTTGCCCGATTTGTTCCGCCCTGCTGCCCAAACTAGAACCACGACTCTTTGATCATGCTTAATTAGCTGTCAATCATCGTAAGGTAGGTTAACGGTCAACCGTATATTAGCCGATACGTGTGATCTGTTTAATTTATCAATAATTAGTATATACTGTACACAACAGCTGGGGGCATAATTATGCCGATACCGTAAGAAATCGATTTATCAATGGATTAATTAATTGGATGACTGCAACTGTTAAAAAAAAAGAAGAAGTAGGGCCTATGATTGTAACACCTAGTATTTAGAGAATTAGTTTTAACCTAATTATCATTGAATGTTTACAAACAATTTAAAGGTGAAAAGCTAATTGGAATAAAATGAATTCCTTTCATGCAAATTGTCTCATTCTCTTTACGGGATTTCATTATTTTCCAAGAATTCATAGTCGCAACACTGTCATAATGCCTTCTGTTAAACGTAAACTCGCCGACTTAGAAAAAGAACGTTCTAAAGTAAAAAAGACAAATTTGAGCATTGCATCGTTTATGGTTTCTAGATCAAGGTAATTTCCGGAGAAGGGAGAGAGAGAGAGAGAGAGAGAGAGAGCGTGAGAGAGAGAGAGAGAGAGGAGAGAGGAGGAGGAGAGAGGAGAGAGAGAGAGAGAGAGAGAGAGAGAGAGAGAGAGAGAGAGAGTTAATTCGGTATTTAATGGCCAATTAACTTTTTGAGATTTTAATATCGGCAAAGTTAATTAATTCAAAATGGCGGACGGTCAAACTCTGTGCGTAAATCTTTATCTCAACCAGCCGATCAGAATATAGTATCAACCACGCATAAAGAACGCCTTCATCACTTGCTCCGGCCAAGGTTAGGGTCAAAACGCGTGGTTGATGTCATTATTCAGTTTGGGTGGTTGAGAAAAAAGGCTTACCAACTTTGTGTTGTAACTTTTTTTAATGAGCGAGTTAGAGCATAAACTATAGTAGATGCATTGCGCATGTATCGTAGAGTAGCTGCGCGACCGACCGATAGTCCAACAATAGTAAGTCAAACAACAATGACAGTGTTCTTCCATCCAAAGCATATATCCTCCAAACACATCTTATCTTGATCTCTGATCAACCCACGGAGTTGAGGTTACTATTATTATTTCTGAGTACTATGGGGCATACCTAGGCAATCGGATGCCTATGAATATGAGGCTTGATGCGTCTGACATTATTGATAATCTTAGTGTTTTCAACAGGAGACAACCACATTCTATGGAAATGATGATATAACATGTTTGGCTTTATCACATTCTTTCACATTATCAGACGAGGATATTAATGGACCATCAAAGCTGATGAAAGTGTTTTCACTCGTGAAACACAATACTGGGGAATATTGTTCAAATATTGAGAAACTGTTGAACTGTGGGCTACTGCAGCTGTGTTGCCAGTCCGCACTGCTGAAGTTGAACGTGTGTTTTCAGATGTGAACCTTACCAAGACCAAGAATCGCAACAGACTGGAGGTTGGCACTTTGCATCAACTATTGATGATTAATCGGAACGGAAAATACTTGGATTTTCAAAGGACAGTGCGAAAATGGCACAGCAAGAAAAATAGACGCATTTGAATGTGCGTGCGTGTGTGTACGTGTCTGTCTGTGATTACAGGTGATATAGGACAGTTTGATTTCATGATTTTAGTTAAAATAAAACATTTAGTTATAATAAAATACCTATAGGACAGTTTGATTGCATGAGTTTTGTTATAATAAAAGTAAGATACATGTTTCAATGTATATGCATTATCATAATAAAGAATGTAGTTATAATAAAACACATGTTTTAATATTTTCTCGGTGGGGGTGGGGTGACGGCTCTGCCGCGCCCTCTTGTGGCTAAAAATCCACCATGCCCTTTTTCTGGCCCACCCTGCCCCTTTTCTGACCCACCCTGCCCTTTTTACCACTCTAGAATAAACCCTATACTACGATCAGGAGGGCTATAATATGATCAGGAGGGCAATAATACGATCAGGAGGGCTATACTACGATCAGGAGGGCTATAATACGATCAGGAGGGCTATAATACGATCAGGAGGGCTATAATACGATCAGGAGGGCTATAATACGATCAGGAGGCTATAATACGATCAGGAGGGCTATAATACGATCAGGAGGCTATAATACGATCAGGAGGCTATAATACGATCAGGAGGGCTATAATACGATCAGGAGGGCTATAATACGATCAGGAGGGCTATAATACGATCAGGAGGGTTATAATACGATCAGGAGGGCAATAATACGATCAGAGGGCTATAATACGATCAGGAGGGCTATAATAGATCAGGAGGGCTATAATACGATCAGGAGGGCAATAATACGATCAGGAGGGCAATAATACGATCAGGAGGGCTATAATACGATCAGGAGGGCTATAATACTATCAGAGGGTTATAATATGATCAGGAGGGTTATAATACGATCAGGAGGGCTATAATACGATCAGGAGGGTTATAATAAGATCAGGAGGGCTATAATACGATCAGGGCTATAATACGATCAGGAGGGTTATAATACGATCAGGAGGGTTATAATACAATCGAGGGTTATAATACGATCGAGGGTTATAATACGATCAGGAGGGCAATAATACGATCAGGAGGGCTATGATACGATCAGGAGGGCTATAATACGATCAGGAGGGCTATAATACGATCAGTAGGGCAATAATACAATCAGGAGGGCAATAATACGATCAGAAGGGCTATAATACGATCAGGAGGGCTATAATACTATCAGGAGGGTTATAATACGATCAGGAGGGCTATAATACGATCAGGAGGGTTATAATACGATCAGGAGGGCTATAATATGATCAGGAGGGCAATAATACGATCAGGAGGGTTATAATACGATCAGGAGGGCTATAATATGATCAGGAGGGCAATAATACGATCAGGAGGGCTATAATATGATCAGGAGGGTTATAATACAATCAGGAGGGCAATAATATGATAGGGAGGGCTACAATATGATCAGGAGGGCTATAATATGATCAGGAAGGGTTATACTACGATCAGAGGGCTATAATACGATCAAAAGGCAATAATACGATCAGGAGGGCTATACTACGATCAGGAGGGCTATAAAAATACGATCAGGAGGGCAATAATACGATCAGGAGGGCTATGATACGATCAGGAGGGCTATAATATGATCAGGAGGGCTATAATACGATCAGGAGGGCAATAATACGATCAGGAGGGCAATAATACGATCAGGAGGGCTATAATACGATCAGGAGGGCTATAATACTATCAGGAGGGTTATAATATGATCAGGAGGGTTATAATATGATCAGGAGGGCTATAATACGATCAGGAGGGTTATAATAAGATCAGGAGGGCTATAATACGATCAGGGCTATAATACGATCAGGAGGGTTATAATACGATCAGGAGGGTTATAATACAATCAGGAGGGTTATAATACGATCGAGGGTTATAATACGATCAGGAGGGCAATAATACGATCAGGAGGGCTATGATACGATCAGGAGGGCTATAATACGATCAGGAGGGCTATAATACGATCAGTAGGGCAATAATACAATCAGGAGGGCAATAATACGATCAGAAGGGCTATAATACGATCAGGAGGGCTATAATACTATCAGGAGGGTTATAATACGATCAGGAGGGCTATAATACGATCAGGAGGGTTATAATACGATCAGGAGGGCTATAATATGATCAGGAGGGCAATAATACGATCAGGAGGGTTATAATACGATCAGGAGGGCTATAATATGATCAGGAGGGCAATAATACGATCAGGAGGGCTATAATATGATCAGGAGGGTTATAATACAATCAGGAGGGCAATAATATGATAGGGAGGGCTACAATATGATCAGGAGGGCTATAATATGATCAGGAAGGGTTATACTACGATCAGGAGGGCTATAATACGATCAAGAAGGCAATAATACGATCAGGAGGGCTATACTACGATCAGGAGGGCTATAATATGATCAGGAGGGCTATAATACGATCAGGGCTATAATACAATCAGGAGGGCTATAATATGATCGGAAGGGCTATAATATGATCAGGAGGGCTATAATACGATCAGGAGGGCTATAATACGATCAGGAGGGCTATAATACGATCAGGGCTATAATACGATCAGGAGGGCTATAATACGATTGGGAGGGCTATAATATGATCAGGAGGGCTATAATACGATCAGGAGGGTTATAATACGATCAGGAGGGCTATAATATGATCAGGAGGGTTATAATACGATCAGGAGGGTTATAATACGATCAGGAGGGCTATAATATGATCAGGAGGGCAATAATACGATCAGGAGGGTTATAATACGATCAGGAGGGCTATAATATGATCAGGAGGGCAATAATACGATCAGGAGGGCTATAATATGATCAGGAGGGTTATAATACAATCAGGAGGGCAATAATATGATCAGGAGGGCTATAATACGATCAGGAGGGTTATAATACGATCAGGAGGGCTATAATATGATCAGGAGGGCAATAATACGATCAGGAGGGTTATAATACGATCAGGAGGGCTATAATACGATCAGGAGGGCTATAATACGATCAGGAGGGTTATAATACGATCAGGGCTATAATATGATCAGGAGGGCTATAATATGATCAGGAGGGTTATAATACGATCAGGGCTATAATATGATCATGAGGGCTATAATATGATCATGAGGGCAATAATATGATCGGGAGGGCTATAATATGATCAGGAGGGCTATAATATGATCAGGAAGGGTTATACTACGATCAGGAGAGCTATAATACGATCAAGAGGGCAATAATACGATCAGGAGGGCTATACTACGATCAGGAGGGCTATAATACGATCAGGGCTATAATACGTTCAGGAGGGCTATAATACGATCAGGGCTATAATACGATCAGGAGGGTTATAATACGATCAGGAGGGCTATAATACGATCAGGAGGGTTATAATACGATCAGGAGGGCTATAATATGATCAGGAGGACTATAATACGATCAGGAGGGCTATAATACGATCAGGAGGGCTATAATACGATCAGGAGGGCTATAATACAATCAGGGCTATAATACGATCAGGAGGGCTATAATACGATCGGGAGGGCTATAATATGATCAGGAGGGCTATAATATGATCAGGAGGGCTATAATATGATCAGGAGGGCAATAATATGATCGGGAGGGCTATAATATGATCAGGAGGGCTATAATACGATCAGGAGGGCTATAATACGATCAGGAGGGCTATAATACGATCAGGAGGGCTATAATACGATCGGGAGGGCTATAATATGATCAGGAGGGCTATAATACGATCGGGATGGCTATAATATGATCAGGAGGGCTATAATACGATCAGGATGGCTATAATACGATCGGGAGGGCTATAATACGATCAGGAGGGCTATAATATGATCAGGGCTATAATACGATCAGGAGGGCTATAATACGATCAGGAGGGCTATAATACGATCAGGAGGGCAATAATACGATCAGGAGGGCTATAATACGATCAGGAGGGCTATAATACGATCAGGAGGGCTATAATACTATCAGGAGGGTTATAATATGATCAGGAGGGTTATAATACGATCAGGAGGGCTATAATACGATCAGGAGGGTTATAATAAGATCAGGAGGGCTATAATACGATCAGGGCTATAATACGATCAGGAGGGTTATAATACGATCAGGAGGGTTATAATACAATCAGGAGGGTATAATACGATCGAGGGTTATAATACGATCAGGAGGGCAATAATACGATCAGGAGGGCTATGATACGATCAGGAGGGCTATAATACGATCAGGAGGGCTATAATACGATCAGTAGGGCAATAATACAATCAGGAGGGCAATAATACGATCAGAAGGGCTATAATACGATCAGGAGGGCTATAATACTATCAGGAGGGTTATAATACGATCAGGAGGGCTATAATACGATCAGGAGGGTTATAATACGATCAGGAGGGCTAAATAGATCAGGAGGGCAATAATACGATCAGGAGGGTTATAATACGATCAGGAGGGCTATAATATGATCAGGAGGGCAAAATACGATCAGGAGGGCTAAATATGATCAGGAGGGTTATAATACAATCAGGAGGGCAATAATATGATAGGGGGGCTACAATATGATCAGGAGGGCTATAATATGATCAGGAAGGGTTATACTACGATCAGGAGGGCTATAATACGATCAAGAGGCAATAATACGATCAGGAGGGCTATACTACGATCAGGAGGGCTATAATATGATCAGGAGGGCTATAATACGATCAGGGCTATAATACAATCAGGAGGGCTATAATATGATCGGAAGGGCTATAATATGATCAGGAGGGCTATAATACGATCAGGAGGGCTATAATACGATCAGGAGGGCTATAATACGATCAGGGCTATAATACGATCAGGAGGGCTATAATACGATTGGGAGGGCTATAATATGATCAGGAGGGCTATAATACGATCAGGAGGGTTATAATACGATCAGGAGGGCTATAATATGATCAGGAGGGTATAATCGATCAGGAGGGAAAACACAACAAAAACAACAAAAACACAAAAAACACAACAAAAACAACAAAAACACAACAAAAACAAAAAACAACAACAAAAAACAACAAAACACAAAAAACACAACAAAAACAACAAAAACACAAAAAACACAACAAAACACAAAAAAACACAAAAAACACACAAAAACAACAAAAACAAAAAACACACAAAAACAACAAAACAACAAAAAACACAAAAACAACAAAAATCAGGAGGGTTATAATACGATCAGGAGAGCTATAATACGATCAAGAGGGCAATATACGATCAGAGGGCTATAATACGATCAGGAGGGCTATAATACGACACAAAACTCAGGAGGGCTATAATACGATCAGGGCTATAATACGATCAGGAGGGTTATAATACGATCAGGAGGGCTATAATACGATCAGAGGGTTATAATACGATCAGGAGGGCTATATATGATCAGGAGGGCTATAATACGATCAGGAGGGCTATAATACGACAACTATATACATCAGGAGGGCTATAATACAATCAGGGCTATAATACGATCAGGAGGGCTATAATACGATCGGGAGGGCATAATATGATCAGGAGGGCTATAATATGATCAGGAGGGCTATAATATGATCAGGAGGGCAATAATATGATCGGGAGGGCTATAATATGATCAGGAGGGCTATAATACGATCAGGAGGGCTATAATACGATCAGGAGGGCTATAATACGATCAGGAGGGCTATAATACGATCGGGAGGGCTATAATATGATCAGGAGGGCTATAATACGATCGGGATGGCTATAATATGATCAGGAGGGCTATAATACGATCAGGATGGCTATAATACGATCGGGAGGGCTATAATACGATCAGGAGGGCTATAATATGATCAGGGCTATAATACGATCAGGAGGGCTATAATACGATCAGGAGGGCTATAATATGATCAGGAGGGCTATAATATGATCAGGGCTATAATACGATCAGGAGGGCTATAATACGATCAGGCTATAATACGATCAGGAGGGCTATAATACGATCAGGAGGGTATATACGATCAGGAGGGCTATAATACGATCAGGAGGGCTATAATACGATCAGGGGCTATAAAACAACAATACGATCAGGGCTATAATACGATCGGAGGGCTATAATACGATCAGGAGGGCTATAATACGATCAGGAGGCTATAATACGATCAGGAGGGCTATAATACGATCAGGAGGGCTATAATACGATCAGGGCTATAATACGATAGGAGGGCTAATACGATCAGGGGCTATAATACGATAGGAGGGCTATAATACGATCAGGGCTATAATACGATCAGGAGGGCTATAATACGATCAGGAGGGCTATAATACGATCAGGAGGGCTATAATACGATCAGAGGGCTATAATACGATCAGGAGGGCTATAATACGATCAGGAGGGCTATAATACGATACGATCAGGAGGGCTATAATACGATCGGAGGGCATATAGATCAGGAGGGCTATAAACGATCAGGAGGGCTATAATATGATCAGGAGGGCATAATATGATCAGGAGGGCTATAATACGATCAGGAGGGCTATAATACGATCAGGAGGGCTATAATACGATCAGGAGGGCTATAATACGATCAGGAGGGCTATAATACATCAGGGCTATAATAGATCAGGAGGGCTATAATACGATCAGGAGGGCTATAATATGATCAGGAGGGCTAAATACATCAGGGCTATAATACGATCGAGGGCTATAATACGATCAAGGGCTATAATAGATCAGGAGGGCTATAATATGATCAGGAGGGCAATAATATGATCGGGAGGGCTATAATATGATCAGGAGGGCTATAATACGATCAGGAGGGCTATAATACGATCAGGAGGGCTATAATACGATCAGGAGGGCTATAATACGATCGGGAGGGCTATAATATGATCAGGAGGGCTATAATACGATCGGGATGGCATAATATGATCAGGAGGGCTATAATACGATCAGGATGGCTATAATACGATCGGGAGGGCTATAATACGATCAGGAGGGCTATAATATGATCAGGGCTATAATACGATCAGGAGGGCTATAATACGATCAGGAGGGCTATAATATGATCAGGAGGGCTATAATACGATCAGGAGGGCTATAATACGATCAGGAGGGCTATAATACGATCAGGAGGGCTATAATACGATCAGGAGGGCTATAATACGATCAGGAGGGCTATAATACGATCAGGAGGGCTATAATATGATCAGGAGGGCTATAATACGATCAGGAGGGCTTAATACGATCAGGAGGGATAATATGATCGGGAGGGCTATAATATGATCAGGAGGGCTATAATATGATCAGGAGGGCTATAATACGATCAGGAGGGCAATAATACGATCGGGAGGGCTATAATACGATCAGGAGGGCTATAATACGATCAGGAGGGCTATAATACGATCAGGAGGGCTATAATACGATCAGGAGGGCTATAATACGATCGGAGGGCTATAATACGATCAGGAGGGCTATAATACGATCGAGGCTTAATACGATCAGGAGGGCTATAATACGATCAGGAGGCTATAATACGATCAGGAGGGCTATATACGATCAGGAGGGCTATAATACGATCAGGGCTATAATACGATCAGGAGGGCTATAATACGATCAGGAGGGCTAATATGATCAGGAGGGCTATAATACGATCAGGAGGGCTATAATACGATCAGGAGGGCTATAATACGATCAGGAGGGCTATAATACGATCAGGAGGGCTATAATACAATCAGGGCTATAATACGATCAGGAGGGCTATAATACGATCGGGAGGGCTATAATATGATCAAGGGCTATAATATGATCAGGAGGGCTATAATATGATCAGGAGGGCATAATATGATCGAGGGCTATAATATGATCAGGAGGGCTATATATGATCAGGAGGGCTATAATATGATCAGGAGGGCATAATATGATCGGGAGGGCTATAATAGATCAGGAGGGCTATAATATGATCAGGAGGGCTATAATACGATCAGGAGGGCAATAATAC
This sequence comes from Archivesica marissinica, assembly GCA_014843695.1. Classification (NCBI taxonomy): domain Eukaryota; kingdom Metazoa; phylum Mollusca; class Bivalvia; order Venerida; family Vesicomyidae; genus Archivesica; species Archivesica marissinica. Next base: position 47,613,473 of record CM026402.1, on the reverse strand, counting down.
GATCAGGAGGGCTATAATACGATCGGAGGGCTATAATACATCAGGAGGGTTATAATACGATCAGGAGGGCTATAATACGATCAGGAGGGCTATAATACGATCAGGAGGGCTATAATACGATCAGGAGGGCTATAATACGATCAGGAGGGCTATAATACGATCAGGAGGGCTATAATACAATCAGGGCTATAATACGATCAGGAGGGCTATAATACGATCGGGAGGGCTATAATATGATCAGGAGGGCTATAATATGATCAGGAGGGCTATAATATGATCAGGAGGGCAATAATATGATCGGGAGGGCTATAATATGATCAGGAGGGCTATAATACGATCAGGAGGGCTATAATACGATCAGGAGGGCTATAATACGATCAGGAGGGCTATAATACGATCGGGAGGGCTATAATATGATCAGGAGGGCTATAATACGATCGGGATGGCTATAATATGATCAGGAGGGCTATAATACGATCAGGATGGCTATAATACGATCGGGAGGGCTATAATACGATCAGGAGGGCTATAATATGATCAGGGCTATAATACGATCAGGAGGGCTATAATACGATCAGGAGGGCTATAATATGATCAGGAGGGCTATAATATGATCAGGGCTATAATACGATCAGGAGGGCTATAATACGATCAGGGCTATAATATGATCGGGAGGGCTATAATATGATCAGGAAGGGTTATACTACGATCAGGAGGGCTATAATACGATCAGGAGGGCTATAATATGATCAGGGCTATAATACGATCAGGGCTATAATAGATCGGGAGGGCTATAATATGATCAGGAGGGTTATACTACGATCAGGAGGGCTATAATACGATCAGGAGGGCTATAATACGATCAGGAGGGCTATAATACGATCAGGGCTATAATACGATCAGGAGGGCTATAATACGATCAGGGCTATAATATGATCAGGAGGGCTATAATACGATCAGGGGGTTATAATACGATCAGGAGGGCTATAATACGATCAGGAGGGCTATAATATGATCAGGAGGGCTATAATACGATCAGGAGGGCTATAATACAATCAGGAGGGCTATAATACGATCAGGAGGGTTATAATACGATCAGGAGGGCTATAATACGATCAGGAGGGCTATAATATGATCAGGAGGGCTATAATACGATCAGGAGGGCTATAATATGATCAGGAGCGCTATAATATGATCAGGAAGGGTTATACGACGATCAGGAGGGCTATAATACGATCAGGAGGGCTATAATATGATCAGGAGGGCTATACTACGATCAGGAATGGTTATATATGATCAGGAAGGCGTATATATGATAAGGGCTATATATGATCAGGAAGGCGTATATATTATCAGGAAGGGCTATATGTGATCAGGAAGGGCGATATGTGATCAGGAAGAGTTATATATGACCAGGAAGGGTAATATATGATCAGGAAGGGTATTATATGATCAGGAAGGGCTATATGTCATCAGGAAGAGTATATGATGAGACGGCTCATCTGGATCTACACTTTTTGTAAGCATATTTAGAAGTATGTGGTGTTCAAAGGGCTGACAATGTTTCATTGCATTTGTTTTCATACATTACATTACAATTATACACACAATGAAATACGTAGAAAACAATTGGAAATTAAATTACGATTAATTATTATTGCTGTATACGATTTAATCTGGAAAAAGACCAAATGGTTTTGGCTACACAAGTTATGACAACATTATTTACAGCCCTCCACATAACCCCTTCCACCGTAGAGATGTATTGTTATATTTTGTGCTCCAGATACTCCACCTTCATAGAGGTTACTAAGTAAATAAAATCATAATTACAAACAACATAGATCCAAATCAGCCGCATCTATGATGCTTGCTATTCACCTAAGTGTTTTAGCTCCACTATCTGAATAGCAAATAGCATAGAGCCTGAATGCATTACATGTATGTTTCGTCTAATCTGGCTCGATGTTGATTGCGAAAGGGTTAAGGGTTGGATCCACTATGTCATTCTGATATTTATTTTAAATGTAGTTTGTTTGTCTACTAATGTGTCATTCTATGTGCAATGAGTAATTTTATTCTAGAGTAGGGTGGGTCATAAAAGGGGCAGGGTGGGTCATAAAAGGGCCAGGATGGGTCATAAAAGAGGCAGGGTGCATTTTGAGCCATGATGAGGTGCAGGAGGGGGTATTTTGGGATTGATAAAAAAAGGCAGTACATATTGTAGAAAATTCTAAGCTATATAGATCTGCCAGCCAGAAGGCACTCACATGTTAACGATTAAATATATATAAAATATAAAATTTAGAGAAACAAAAATTAAAAACACAAAAAGGCTGGTATAAATGGCAAGGCTGGTATAAATGGCAAGGCTAAAATGGGCAGGCTATTCTGCTCTTGAAAAACCCCTACAGGTGTTACTATAGGGCAAATGGTTAATGTACAAAATGCTTCAAATAAGACATTTAAATAATTAGTATTTGAATTTAAAACAGAGGGGCGACTTGGGCTAAATGTAGGTATTTCGCCCTAGGGACCCTGACCCCACCCCTGGGGGCCCCACTTCTCCCTTTTTTTTCTCATACAAAATTATGTCCAGTAAGACACACTGACCCATTAGAAAGCACTCTTATTCAAATGTTGAATTTTAATGGTCATACTGTGTATTTTAACGCTAATTCGTTGACATTAAATAAATACATGTAATACTATTTAAGGACACAATCGAACACTTTCTCACTTCCCCCAAAAATTCTGACCTAGAATGAGCGCTGTAAAATGTCCAGAACCAACAGACCGGCATTTATAGAAACCCTGGTACCAATACTTTTACATTATTGTTAAGATTGAACTTGAATAAGACATTTGTAAACAAAATATTACAAGGCTGGCTGGCATGTACTGAATTCATTCCCCTTAACCCATTTCATTCTGGATACATTTAAAGGCTTTTGCAAACAACATAGATCCAGATCAGCCGCAGCGTGACGCTGCATGCTGATCAGGATCTATGTTGTTTGTTACATAGCCAAGTGTCTTAGCAATACCATGTGAATAGCAAACAGCATAGAGCCTGATCAGATGGCACATTCTGTGGCCGTTGATCTGGCTCTATGTTCTTTGCAAATACCGTTTGAACGGTATCCAGAATGAAATGGGTTAATCAGAATAGGTATATATATATATCCTTACAGGGCATAATCTTAGGTAAATATTACCCAGCTAAGCCATCTGTTAAGTTTACTTGACCACAAACATTTATATATTACCATAACATTCTTCTAAATTTCACACATACTTGATAAGCCCTAGGTTACATATGTATATGATCATCATTTGTGTACTGCCTAAAAGTCAAGAGATGTGTGTTTTACGTTTATTTACCGTCGCTAGTGGTTACCCATATGAGCGACGCCTCCTGAAGAGATTAGTCATTTTAGATTTTGGAGGATAGTGCAATGATACAGACAGAGACCTATTCCAGACACTCCTCTGGTTCTTTTACGTGCACAGTGTACAGCACCGACACAAGACCTCGGTTTAAAGTCCCATCTGAAAGACTGTTAATTTTAGTAGGGTCAGACGTGGGATGGAACCTGCAATCCCTGGATTACCAGTCCAGCGTGCTACCACTGGACTACAGATCAGTCTGTACCTGTCTGTGAGACAAGAGATGAGATGCTACTAAGCCTATATAGTTACATATACATGTATGTATGTTTTATGTGTATTAATCGTCGCTACCAGTTGCCCACATGATGCTTAGCTTATACACATTTATTAGTACAAGTTCTTACAACTTACATTTATAAATCACTCTCAAGACATCATTCCTGATGGAATTCATTGCCACGAGATCGATATAAGAGACATGTGGAATTTAAGTGACTTGCCTTGCACAATCATAACGGCTCCAGTGGGGCTCGAACTCTGGGCCTTTCGCACCTGAAGCGAACGTGCTACCACTGCGCTATTACGACTTGATGTTGAGTGACGCCTCCTGAACCAATTAGTAATTTTTGGAGAATAGTGCAATGATAGGAACAGTTGTATTTTGGATAGTGGCGTGCGGCATACCGAGGCATACCGGTTATTGCGCTACAGTTATAGGCAATATCATATCGCGATATTATTTTCAAATACATGTACCTGTATTTATGTGTATACACAAAAAAACTAGTTTTAAGGTAAATATTTTCTTTAACCCATAACCTGCCAATCACGACTAAAGTCGCTTTTGAAAACAGCATTGAGCCAGTTCAGTCGGCACAATATATGCCCTCTGATCAGACTCTATGCTGTTTGCTAATCAGATAGTGGAGCTAAATCACTTGTCTGAATAGCCAACAACATTAATCCAGATCAGACGCAGCATTATGCCGCGGCTGATCCGGATCTACATGTATGCTGTTTGCACATTCCGTCCAATTTATTCTGCAGGTTAAGGGTTAAAGTTATTTCGTGTAAAGTGGATCAAACTTTATTTCCGGTACAGTATAGCTTAATTTCTAGTTTATGGCACGTCTTGTCACATCTACATGCAAAATAATTACACTCTCCATTTTTAAACAAGATTAAAACCTGTCGAACTATTGACAATTACAATAAAATATGTATTTATACAGTAAATACTTTCTATTAATAATCTGGTTTGGTTTGTTCTTTCTTAATTTCTTCATTGGAAAGTGTATGCCAGTATAACGCAATCTATTGCAATATCAAGTAAAATATCGCAACATATGGCAATGCAAAAATGTGTGGCAATACCCACCCCGAATTTTGGACGACATTTTACAGATTTTTTTTAATTTACCCCAAATTTCCTTTCAACACTGTGCACACAAGCAGTATTGGTGGAGGATAATGTACTGGTCTAATGCAGTATGGTCTAGGTACACATTATCTACGCTCCAAATACAGAGAGTAATCACACATTCATACACTCTTACTTTACTTTACATATTAACAACTAATGATCAATCTTACACTGAATTGAATTCTTACAATATTGATCAAACAAAGCGACATTTTCAACAATCATTCAAACAGCGATACTGGAATTTAAATCCCCCTCGAGATATGTATAGTTTATTTAAATAACTTACAAGTAAAAAAACCCTTAAGCATACAATGTAGATGACGACTATAATTTACTAAACATGCCTACGTTTTTTAAAAAGGCCTTTCTAGTTTACACAAATTTATTTTAGCTCGATTGCGAGACAAGCTAGATTATTCGCTATCGAGACATCATTCCTGATGGAATCCATTGCCATGAGGGAGAGAGAAGAGACAATGTGGAATTTTGTGGAGCGAACTCCGGGCCTTTCGCACCTGAAGTGAACGCCCTACAACTGTGCTCTCACGATTTCCACAAGGCCTTTCTGTTTGTTTGTTTGTTTGTTTGAGGCTATATCGCTGGCGGACAGTTTACTAAACAACACCTTTCATGGGAAGGCTCCAGTGGTTAACCAGTACTTGGTGCACCAACCACCATAAGTAGCTGCCAACTTTTTCATATAAAGAGTGGGGCTCGAACCAGTGACCATCAGTGATGATAGGTTACAGCGGTATACATGTCAGTGACCATAACTACTCGACCACAGAGGTGTTTTCTTAAAAAACAATTATCGTTAACTAGGGATGGCAACGAAATTCGAATATTCGATATAATACTATCAAAAACTCAATATCACTCAAACAAAAATGCCAAATTAACCTACTTTCTGTTTTACGCGTAAACGTCATATTCTTCCAGTAATGTCATGCAAATGGGACGACGACTCATTTAGTTATTGTTATCGGCCACTGTACATTTATGGGCGTTTTCACTAATGAAGCCATTGTCACTTGAAATGCTTTCCGTTGAAGGGTGTTTTTCAAATGATTATTATTATTAAATAGTACTTTTTGGTAATATTGAGCAGTTGATTAATTAATTACATGGGGTGGATGTTGCTGCAAATATTCTGTAATATTTCAAAGGAATTATTATCAATTATCTACTATTAACACTACCTGCCTTAGCACCTACTGTAATCATCCGATTACATGGCAAAGTGTCAATTAACACCTGCCATGGATGCCACCACAACATGGCTTATTCACAAATCTTGAGGCAATTTCTTTTCTATTGGAATGTTTTATGATGGTTTCAAAAGACTACAACGTATCTGATTTTATGACTTTCAGTAATCGCATGTCCGAGCGAATCTTCGAATATTCGTTGCCATCCCTATCGTTAATCGTAAAATGTTTCCTTCAGCATTTTCAGGCCGTACCAATTTTTTTGTAGAGCTTGCGCTAGAGGACAATTGGGAGAAATAAACTAGCGGGCTGAGCTGCCTCATTCCTCCCTCTCCTTAAATCAGGGAGACGTTCTTCATTAACTTCTCCCTTGTATACCTTCAAGCGACATTACATCGCAAAAAGCAAAAATAATGCATTTTCTGACATATAAAGGCATTGCTACTACAAATTCTTACGAATGCATTCGAACATTGATTCACTAAACAGTGTTTTAGTGGTCTACACATTTTCAAAATTGAAAGTATGATTTCATAATTATAACGGCCATCCATGCTCCTCGTGTGTTTGTCATGGGAGTCAATACTTAGCGCGTGGTACTGTCGTTTAGAGATAATTTAGCCTACAAATAAATATACCCATGCACAAATGTTAGATATAACGGTAAATCTGTAAAATAAATCGTGTTATTCAAGATATTCGCATTGTATTACGCATGAATATCGACCCTATTTACATTATTTTGCTATGTCAACAAATCGCGTATATGACGTTTGTGTATTAGTTGAAATACATTCTGTGGCAAACATTCGGGGGGAAATTATACCATATAATACGGAAATTACATTCTGTAGAAAATTGCGTTTTCACTGATGTAGTGTCGCTTTAAACTCTATTTATATAGATTTATTAGTAGCTAAAGACGAAAATGGGTAGCAATGGTGAGAAGCAAACTTATTGGCAACAATAGATCAGGGTTCATTCTAGGTCAGAATTGTTGGGAGAAGTGAGAAAGCGCGTGATCGCTTCCTTAAATGGTGTTCTTTAATATACTTCTTCAAAATAGGGTTAAAATGCACAGTACAACCATTAAATACAACATTTGAATAGAAGGAGTGCTTTATAATGGGCCAGTGTATCTTACTAGACAACATTTTGTTTGAAAATCGTAAAAACCAAAACAAACAAAAATTAATATTTTTTTAGGGAGAAGTGGGGCGGGCCCCCAGAGGGTGATGTCAGGGTCCCTAGGGCGACAATTTCGCCCACATCGCCCTCTAGAATGATCCCTGCAATAGATCAACATAAACGTTTGTAGATTAATCTTTGTTGTGAACAAAATGTTATACCTGTAATTAATTGAACTTTTTTTTAATTGAACGAGTGTACAGTAAACAAGTTACCTGGAAACTTCCGAAACAGCTTCCGCCCGGTAGAGAGACAAAGCAGACATACGGTTGAGAATTGGAGGGCTGGGACTCGTACACCACCAGGGCCCCATTTTTCAGGTCTGCACCTCGATCCTGCTTCATCTGCCAGAACTCTTGCAGGGCTTCCACAACATTCACTGCAAATACAAATAGGAATTTAAATACAATTCATGTCTGTTTATTATTTTTTCAATGTACAGTCAAACCTGTGTTAGTGGTCACCTCCATTAAGCAGCCAACCTGTATTAGACAGCCAGTTGCTAGATTTCCAATTTGTTGATTTGTTGTACATTTGACCTCTATTAAACAGCCACCTGTGCTAAGCAACCACTTTCTATGATTCCCTTGACTGGCTGTTTAACCCATTCAACACCAAGTAACTCACATGGACTGGTCCATGATATTCATAAACCAATAAATGAATCAGAAAATCACATTTGGACAAGTTCATTTATCAAAATGGGTAATTATGTCTAAAAATAGTCATATCACTGGCAAAAAGTGCAGATCCTGATGAGACGGCTCGTCACGAGCCGGCTCATCTGGATCTACACTTTTTGTAAGCCTATTTAGAGGTCTGTGGTGTTAAAAGGGTTAAGACAGGTATGGACTGGTATAGACTGTACATTTATTGAAATGTCAAATCATAATTTATCTGTGTTACTATTGATTTTCTAAACTCGAAACGTGATTTTAACACTATACTACCCCATTTAGAAACAAACATAGAAAGAAGATCTATACATTTGTAATTTTAGGGGTATGCTGCTTTTATGTGGGAAAGTGGGAGAATAATATCCCTGAGCGGTCTCACTTCTCCCTGCAGGGCTAGAGGGGGGCTTAGGATACTAGTTTGCACAAGCTTCCTCACACCTCCCACAAGGGCTGAGCCTAGAGGAGAATAGTGTCCCTGGACAGCCTCACATCTCCCTGCAGGGCTGGGGCTAGAAAGGGATTTGGTACAATAGCATCTCCGGACAGCCTCACATCTCCCTGCAATGCTGGAGCTACAAAGGGATTTGGTAGAACTATCTACCTAATACAATAGAACTATCTCTGTAGAACCATCACCATTATACAGTAGAACTATCTCCATTATACAGTAGAACTATCTCCCTAATACAAGAGAAATATCTCCCTAATACAGTTGAACTATCTCCGTAGAACTATCTCCCTTATACAGTTGAACTATCTCCCTAATACAGTTGAACTATCTCCGTAGAACTATCTCCCTTATACAGTTGAACTATCTCCCTAATACAAGAGAAATATCTCCCTAATACAAGAGAAATATCTCCCTAATACAGTTGAACTATCTCCGTAGAACTATCTCCCTTATACAGTTGAACTATCTCACTAATACACAGTAGAACTATCTCACTAATACAGTAGAACTATCTAACTAATACAGTAGAACTATCTCCCTAATACAGTAGAACTATCTCCTAATACAGTAGAACCATCTCACTAATACAGTAGAACTATCTCACTAATACAGTAGAACTATCTAACTAATACAGTAGAACTATCTCCTAATACAGTATAACTATCTCACTAATACAGTAGAACTATCTCCCTAATACAGTAGAACTATCTCACTAATACAGTAGAAATATCTCCCTTATACAGTAGAAAAATCTCCCTAATACAGTAGAACTATCTCCCTAACACAGTAGAAATATCTCCCTAATACAGTAGAACTATCTCCTAATACAGTAGAACTATCTCACTAATACAGTAGAACTACCTCCCTAATACAGTAGAACTATCTCACTAATACAGCAGAAATATCTCCCTTATACAGTAGAAAAATCTCCCTAATACAGTAGAACTATCTCCCTAACACAGTAGAAATATCTCCCTAATACAGTAGAACTATCTCACTAATACAGTAGAAATATCTCCCTAATACAGTAGAAATATCTCCCTAATACAGTAGAAATATCTCCCTAATACAGTTGAACTATCTCCTTAATACAATAGAAACATCTCCCTAATACAGTAGAACTATCTCCCTAATACAGTTGAACCATCTCACTAATACAGTAGAACTATCTCATTAATACAGTTGAACCATCTCACTAATACAGTAGAACTATCTCCCTAATACAGTTGAACCATCTCCCTAATACAGTAGAACTATCTCCCTAATACAGTAGAACTATCTCCCTAATACAGTTGAACCATCTCCCTAAAACTGTAGAACTATCTCCCTAATACAGTTGAACTATCTCCCTAATACAGTTGAACTATCTCCCTAATACAGTAAAACTATCTCCCTAATACAGTTGAACTATCTCCCTAATACAGTAGAACTATCTCCCTAATACAGTTGAACCATCTCACTAATACAGTAGAACTATCTCATTAATACAGTTGAACCATCTCACTAATACAGTAGAACTATCTCCCTAATACAGTTGAACCATCTCCCTAATACAGTAGAACTATCTCCCTAATACAGTAGAACTATCTCCCTAATACAGTTGAACCATCTCCCTAAAACTGTAGAACTATCTCCCTAATACAGTTGAACTATCTCCCTAATACAGTAGAAATATCTCCCTAATACAGTAGAACTATCTCACTATTACAGTTGAACTATCTCCCTAATACAGTTGAACTATCTCCCTAATACAGTTGAACTATCTCCCTAATACAGTAGAACTATCTCCATATTTGAAGGTCTAGATTAAGTCGTCCATCCATGATATACAATGTACATGGAATGTATTACATTAATAACGGCCCTTCAGTGTTGCACATTAAGTCAACTGAAGTGTCCGTGGAATGCGCAACATCTCATTAAATATGCAAATAATGACCACAAATTAGGATGATTGTGTTAGAAAAGAGTGTGGAAATAGGTACAAATACATTGTATCTCTGAGGGGAGGAAAGGCGCAATTTATAACAAAAGCATCTATTGATTTCCATCTCGATGTCGGGGGTCAGATTACAGCAGATTATTACAGGTAGACATTAGACGGATAATAACACTGTCACCCAATATCGAGAGACGAGAGCTTTCTGTTTTGTTCACCGTTTGTGACAATATGCTCCAGGTATGAAAAGGAATTCTTCTGTTATTGTTACAAGGTTGTAAACAGTTTATTTGCATCTCTACCAAACATTTCGTATTTGTATTAATTTTGTGCAATTACCATTTTCTGTTGATGAGTGATACATTGTAGTGTGTGTGGTTTACGTTTATTTATCGTCGCTACCGGTTGCCCATAATTATGAGCGACGCCTCCTGAAGAGATTAGTCATTTAGATTTTTGGAGGATAGTGCAATGATACAGACAGAGACCCATTCCAGAGTCTGCTCTGGTTCTTTTACGTGCACGGTGTAAAGCACTGACACAAGATCTCGATTTAACGTCCCATCTGAAAGACATGTTAATTTTATTAGGTTCAGATGGGGGATCGAACATGCGACGCCTGGATTACCAGTCCAACGTGTTACCACTGGACTACAGATTCGTCTGTTTATAAATATACATTGTAGAAATCATTTGAAACAATTAGTAGTACATGTACATACAGGAGCTCGTTAACAGACTTCTCCACACACATTTTTTTATTATATGTTTTGTTTGATTTTTGGGTTAGAAGTCACACTGACAGCTTAGGTCATATAGCAACTCTCTCTGTCATTGATGGAGGAACACAATGAACGCCCCATCAAGTAGTATTTCAGACAGGGACAGGCAATTCTGGTAGAACCATTAAGTTTCTGCAAGCAAGATGCATAGTTAAAGTTTCCTAACAAGGTATGGAGTCGCATACTTAGGAATCCAAAATTGAATTAATTTGACACCCACAATGCAATTTGATCATTCGCACCTACAGTGGTGAGAGGGGCAAATGACTTTAATTGAGATTCTAGTGATTAACCCCTTCAACACCACAGACCTCTAAATAGGCTTACAAAAAGTGTAGATCCAGACGAGCCGACTCGTGACGAGCCGTCTCATCAGGATCTGCACTTTTTGCCAGTGATATGACTATTTTTAGACATAATTACCCATTTTGATAAATGAACTTGTCCAAATGTGATTTTCTGATTCATTTATTGGTTTATGAATATCATGGACCAGTCCATGTGAGTTACTTGGTGTTGAATGGGTTAACCTCCTCAACAACATAAATTACATTTAAGATTGTTCATTTTAGAATTAACCATCAAATCAATATTATCAATTATATCAATAAACAAAAATATCCTAGTCAATGTGCAGCACATTCACAACTTTTAAATAACAACAACCTTTTTTATTTTTTAAACTTTATTTATTTTACAACAATTGCGAAGCAAGTTTTAACAACTTATATTAATCACTCTCGTTGGCGCGGATGAATGCGTATATGTGGTCATTCGTGTGGGAGGAAACCGGAGTACCCGGAGAAAACCCACTTGTCAGATCTGACGACCACCATACCATCTCACATACTTCCCGGTCCGAGGATCGAACCCGGGTTGCATTGGTGAGAAGGGAGCGTGCTAACCACTGTACAGCTGCTAATTGAAGAGATAAATAACGGCTTAATGGGTTTTTAAGTGGCAGATCTCTGGGAGATTCCAGTGCTAGAATCCCCAGTATTTACCAATCATAGAATGCTATACATTTGTATTTTATCATCGTGTAACAGGGATCATTTTAGAGGGCGATGTGGGCGAAATTGTCACCCTAGGGACCCTGACTTCGCACTCTGGGGGCCCCACTTCTCCCCAGATTTTTTTTTTTTGGTCTAGTAAGATACACTGGCCCATTATAAAGCACCTCCTTCTATTCAAATGTTGTATTTAATGGTTGTACTGTGCATTTTAACCCTATTTTGCAAAAGTATATTAACCCATTCCTTCATAGAGATTTACGTTGATATACTATTATATCTCCATACAAACGACAGCCATTTAGCTATCATACAGTGGATAAGTAGTCGCCATATATATCCCACCTCCATAGATATTACTGGGACTACATGAGATTCTGGCCATTATTATAAACATTGGTTTGACTACTACATTGTCAATGTATGTTGTATTGGTAATGGCGTCAAGAGGTGCTTCTATGAAGGAAAGGGTTAAAGAACACCATTTAAGGAAGCGATCATGAGCTTTCTCACTTCTCCCAAAAATTCTGGCCTAGAATGAACCCTGTGTCAATGACCTCTGTGGTGAATATTATTATGCAAATTAATATAACTCTCAATATTACCCGGTACACTACTAGTCTAGTTATGTTATATGTTATGTTATATTTCGGGTTTTACGCCTGCATCAGCACCATTTTGGGCTATATCGCCGGCGGGCAGTTTACTTAACAACACCTTTCCTGGGCAGGCTCCAGCGGTTAACCAGTACTTGGGTGCACCAACCTCCGTAAGAAACTGCCAACTTTTTCATATAAATGAGACACGGCCTGAGCGGGGCTCGAACCCGTGACCATCAGTGATGATAGGTTACAGTGGTATACAAGTCAGCGACCTTAACCATTCGACCACGGAGGCGGACACTACTAGTCTAGTGTAATTAAAAACACACATCACATTTCACAAATACACATTTTATCAAGTTTATTTTTTTTTTTTATCAAATTTACGAGTGCACTTAAAATTTATGCTATGAATAAATGCCAGTGTAACATACCATATGATGTAGTATGAAAATTATGAAATACGAATTAATTCATACACGTATGAATGATGGTTGGTTGACAGTTTTCTAGCCTTGCTGTGTATCTAAAGGTAATGCAGCAACTTCGGGGTGGGTCAGTGGACTGCATATCCACGGTTACTAGTGTAACCCCCCTGTCTCACAATATATGTAGTATTAACCTATTGCACACTAGAGGCAGATAACATAACTTTGCAAAACAGCATGGATCCCGATGAGATGGCACAGAACGTATGGGCTGGTATGGCACAGAACATAGAGACAGATGAGATGGCACAGACTGTATGGGCTGGTATGGCACAGAACATAGAGCCAGATGAGACGGCACAGAACGTATGGGCTGGTATGGCACAGAACATAGAGACAGATGAGATGGCACAGACTGTATGGGCTGGTATGGCACAGAACATAGAGCCAGATGAGATGCACAGACTGTATGGGCTGGTATGGCACAGAACATAGAGACAGATGAGATGGCACAGACTGTATGGGCTGGTATGGCACAGAACATAGAGCCAGATGAGACGGCACAGAACGTATGGGCTGGTATGGCACAGAACATAGAGACGGCACAGACTGTATGGGCTGGTATGGCACAGAACATAGAGACAGATGAGACGGCACAGACTGTATGGGCTGGTATGGCACAGAACATAGAGACAGATGAGATGGCATAGACTGTATGGGCTGGTATGGCACAGAACATAGAGCCAGATGGTACAGCACAGACTGTATGGGCTGGTATGGCACAGAACATAGAGACAGATGAGACGGCACAGACTGTATGGGCTGGTATGGCACAGAACATAGAGACAGATGAGATGGCACAGACTGTATGGGCTGGTATGGCACAGAACATAGAGACAGATGAGATGGCACAGACTGTATGGGCTGGTATGGCACAGAACATAGAGACAGATGAGACGGCATAGACTGTATGGGCTGGTATGGCACAGAACATAGAGCCAGATGAGACGGCACAGACTGTATGGGCTGGTATGGCACAGAACATAGAGACAGATGAGATGGCATAGACTGTATGGGCTGGTATGGCACAGAACATAGAGACAGATGAGACGGCATAGGATGTATGGGCTGGTATGGCACAGAACATAGAGCCAGATGGTACAGCACAGACTGTATGGGCTGGTATGGCACAGAACATAGAGACAGATGAGACGGCACAGACTGTATGGGCTGGTATGGCACAGAACATAGAGACAGATGAGATGGCACAGACTGTATGGGCTGGTATGGCACAGAACATAGAGACAGATGAGACGGCATAGGATGTATGGGCTGGTATGGCACAGAACATAGAGACAGATGAGACGGCACAGACTGTATGGTCTGGTATGGCACAGAACATAGAGACAGATGAGACGGCACAGACTGTATGGGCTGGTATGGCACAGAACATAGAGACAGATGAGATGGCACAGACTGTATGGGCTGGTATGGCACAGAACATAGAGACAGATGAGACGCACAATCTGTCTCTATGTTCTGTGCCCTACCAGCCCATATAGTCTGTGCAGGGTTCCCGCTGTCGGTCGCATTTGTCGCCAAATGCGCATAAAAAGTAAATCTGGCTCCAAAAATCTTCAGTTGGCGAAAATCCTTGGCGCATGCCATAAATATCGGCAAAATAACATTGCTCAAGAAACATAATCGGCCGAAAATCCATGAAAGCGAAGGTCGCGTGTGCGGTCACGCGTGCGATGATGACAAGCGTTTGTTTATTGGAAATCAGCTGTTTGGCACTTGATTGCATGGGGTGTTGAGAAGTTGGTGACATTTTAATTACGGATATTGGATTAAATGGCGGTATTTAATCCTACAACTGATTAGCACAGATATTTCTGTACATCAGAATTCTCACCCAAAAGTGTTGTTACACCTAGCCTATCAATCCCAGATGACCACACATATTTTAGCATTTGGTGGAAACTATATATCAGGGTTCTCGCTTTCGGTCGCCAATGGCGTCTGTGGTCCAATGGTAGAGTGTCAGATTTGGAATCGAACAGTCTGGGTTCGATATTCAGTCAGGCCACGTATGTAGTGTCATTGAGCAAGGCACCTCACACACATTGCTTAGTACTGGTTAACCGCTATGGTCGTCTAAGCATGCCCAGGAAACATGTCTAGGTCCCCGCAAGGGGTTTGACATTAATGGAACATACATACATAATACACCACACACACACACACACACACACACACACCACACACACACACACACACACACACAATTGCAACAAGAAACAAATATTGGTGCTAAATTTTGGGAATTGGCAAAAATATTTGGCGCAACTTTTTTTTTTTTGGCACATGTTTTGTCAAATATATGGCTTCAAATATTTATTTGTGAACTATATGGCTCTTAGTTGGCTCTAAGTTTTTTAAATTGGCTCCAGTGTTTTTCAATACATAGTTCCTGTGTGACGTCATCATTCCTACTGTGGCTGCCATTTTGATTGACAAAGTTGATCAGCTATTATATATAATATTTATATAGTAGCCTAATTTTGTTTTCTTCATAAAATATTTATGTTTCATCCCATCACCAAGGTTCATACATTGTTGGAAAGCTTGGACATAATTTTTGTATCATTTCACAAATTTTGTATCAATAACGAATAAATAATAATTTACCTGTATATTAAAGCAGACATCGTATGAAATAAAAGATATTTGAAAAATTCAATTTTTACGTATGGGTAGCAATGCTGCTACACATTCTAACATTATACTTTGTATGCTTATGTTCATTTGGTAAACAGTGTTTTTTTGCGATAGAACAAACTTGAAACCGAAAGTAGGACTTTCCGAGGCGATCGGTCACGCACCTGTTTACAACCGGAACGCATCGTCCGCACTTGTTTACATTCGGATTTGTCCCACATTGTCTTATATAGTATTTCATGTTCAAAATATATACGTTGTTTTCTACATCCTCAGTTGCTTCACGCATGCGTGCTGTGCGTATTTACATTTCGTGTGTTGATAAACAAATTTGCATATACGACGGTTTAAATTTATTTGAATTTTATCGTTTCTGAGCGACTATTAAGTATTTCGATTTTTGTAAACATTAGTATTTATATTTTACCCAAAACATCCTTTATTACAATGTAATGCTGCTTTAATATTTCAACTGTGAAAATAAGACTTTCAAAAATAGATGCAAGTTAAGTTCTTCTACTTTATAATCCATACATTGTCAAATATGATAAATTGATATTTAAAAAGTGCATTTCAATACCTCAGTGTTTAAAATCATACCAAATTTTATATTAAGAAACCAAAATTAATAAAGTTATTGCAATTAAAGAATTACCAGTAAAATCATGAAATTGGCGTTAATAAAACTTGCCATTCAAAATGACTGCCAAGATAAGATCTTATCAGCGTTTTTGACTATTTTCACAGGCCGTGGGAACTATGTATTGGTGACAGAAGTGGCACAGACAAACATTCAGACAGCGAACATTCAGACAGCGGGAACCCTGTATATAACCAACCTCATACCAATATCTAGCATATATTTACCTCTCCCATAACCTTGCGTATGCTTAGCGAAACTGTTCACAACGGCATCGACCGCCTCTTTCAGTACTGTCTTGGCTTTTGTTTCGTTCATATGTCCCGGATCCTGCCCCCTCATTGACATTGCTGCTGCCGCCATGGCCTGTGCTGAACGCGACCCAATAGATGTTGGGTCTGCCATGTGGCTTCTTGGCACAGCTACGGGAGATACGCCGCTCCTGTGAGCGGGAACTGGTTGTTGACGCCGATAATCTTGTGATGCCATTCACTCATATGGGTTACATTGTTTTCATTAAAAACATAACTCAGTATGATTATTAAACACAATTGATACCAGACAACAAAGAAAATAGCGATACAATAATTAAAGTTATGTAACCCGTTTTGAAGGATCAGCAATTACACGAGGAAGAATTTGAAGAATCACCGAGAATTTCTCAAATTCTGAGCAGGAAACTGAATGAGTCACTTAAAATCTCAGATTCTGGACAACTGTTTGAATCAGCACTAAAATCCAATATGTGTTTGCTTCATAACGATATTTTTGTTTAACTTCGCCGAAATCTTTTAAATATTTCCTTCCAATTAATAGGTAAAATTGAAGTTTTAGGCGAGAAATTTGATTACAACACACTGTCAACAAATTCCCGTGACCTGTGACCCCGATATTCACTGCCGGATAGTATTTCCGCATATAAATATTATATCTGATTTAATTAATGATTTCATTAATATATTGTATCAATACAAACAAAACAATCACACAACTATTTAAACATTTACGATAGTAATAAACATATTAATTCACAAATCGAAAGTAGGAATAGGTGTAGGTCCACTAAATTATTGAATTTCTCTCAATAACCTGAACCACCACAAGGCTAGTGGTCCTGACCAAATTAAGCCAATCATGCTTAAAACCCTGTCTAAAGAACTCTCACCTATCCTAAATATTCTACCTGGCATCAATGATCACAATGTAGTCGAAATAAAAGTCAACACATCCGCAAGGATATGTTATCAAAAGCCTCGCAGGATTCCACTCTATAAGAAAGCAAACTGGCAGGCCATTAAACAGTCATTATGTGACTATCACCAGGTTATGACCAACGAATGTAAATATACCGCACTAAACACTGAAGAGCTATGGGAACATTTCTCTCATGCTCTAAACACCCTTACAGATAAATGGATTCCATCCAAACAGTCATCGTTAAGAGATCACCTACCCTGGGTCAATCAGAGTGTTAAGCAAATGATTAGAGGGCGAAATAGGGCCTTTAAAATACTAGGAAGTCAAGTACGCCTTCAAATCGCAAGAAATTCCTGGATCTAAAACATTTAGTCAAAGAGGCTTATCATCATTACCTGGAAAACATCCTAAATCTAAACAGTGCTGATGCCTCCCATCCTTACAGACCAAACACCAAGAAACTTTATTCCATCCTTAAGCATTCCAAGCAAGATTCCAAATCAATGCCACCCCTAAAGCATGAAACAAATTTCATTATGAAGAAGCTGCTAAAGCCACAGCACTGAACAAACAGTTTCAGTCTGTCTTCAGCTCCAAATCCCAACTAAGACTTACCTCCATTTGTAAAATGAAAATTCAGGACACAAATGGAAACCTGAATGGTCAATCCATGCCAAACTTGAATGAGATCACAGTAAGCTCAAATGGCATAGAGAAACTTCTCAATAACCTGAACCCCCACAAGGCTAGTGGTCCTGACCAAATTAAGCCAATCATACTTAAAACCCTGTCTAAAGAACTCTCACCTATCCTTGAAGTCTTATTCCAAAAATCCCTCAACGAAGTATCACTGCCGGCCCAGTGGAAGTCAGCAAATGTTGCTCCCATTTACAAAAAAAGGGGACAAGTCAAACCCAGCCAACTATAGGCCTATCTCACTGACATGTGTTCTATGCAAGGTACTAGAACATATAGTTTCCTCATCGATAGTAAAACACTTCACTAACCACAGTATGCTGTACCATTTGCAGCATGGTTTTAGAGAAAACGGTCATGCGTGACCCAACTAGTAATGCTAGTCAATGACTTGGTTACCTCTGTCTACAATAAGCATCAGGTAGATCTCATCCTATTAGACTTCAGTAAGGCTTTCGATAAGGTCAATCACGAGAACATACTACTAAAAATGCATGAATATGGAGTCAGAGGTTAAACATTAAGGTGGATTAAGAGTTTTCTAGATAATAGACTCCAGTCAGTTGTCCTTAATGGTATTAGTTCAGAGGCCATTCCGGTGTCCTCTGGAGTCCCACCGGGATCCGTACTTGGACCCCTGCTTTTCCTAGCCTACATAAACGACCTCCCACAAAACATCAGTTCCAAAGTCAGTATCTTTGCAGATGATACTGCAGTCTATCTATCACTGACATCAGCAAATGAATCGGTCACACTCCAAAACGATCTTAAGAGATTAGAAGAGTGGGAGTTGGAGTGGGACATGGAATTTAACCCCTCCAAATGTCAAGTTATCCACGTCACCAGAAGGAAACATCCTATTCCCAGCAAATATAAACTCCATGGAGTCCTACTTGAGTCGGTCACCTCAGCCAAATACCTTGGCGTGGATATCTCAAATAACCTGTCGTGGGACACTCACATAAAAAGGTCAACAAAGAAAGCAAACCAAACATTAGGATTTCTACGTAGAAACCTCCAGGTCAATTCTGAACCCCTTAAGTCCATGGCATACCAGACACTAGTGAGACCCCAGCTTGAATATGGCTCCGAGATCTGGTCGCCCCATACCCAAACATTGATAGACCAACTTGAAGGTGTCCAGCGAAGAGCAGCCCGTTGGATAAAGGCTGACTTCTATCGTACCTCTAGTGTTACAGACATGCTACATTCCCTAAATCTACGCAGACTAGATCAACGGCGTATTGACAATAGGTTATCCCTTATGTATAAAATTCATAATGATCTTGTTGCTATTCCCATTGAAAATTACCTAGTTCCCCTCTCCCGTCCTGCTCGCTATTGCCATTCCTTAAGCTATATGTTAATTACACAACTACAGACTACTACAAGTTTTCCTTTTTTCCAAGAACAATCTACCATTGAAACCACCTCCCTCCTGACATTGTCCATCTCCCTACCATAGAGCAATTCAATACGGCAGTTTGCCATATTGAACATGCCAGTCCCTAGTTGTTCTGCGCAGCTGCTTTTAAACTTTTACCACAACTTATTTTCATTACCTTCTTAAATTATACTTTTAACTACTCATACTTTTAACTTCTTTGCGGTTTTTGACGTGCAACATGTCTACGTCCCCGTGAGGGGTTCGAAATTAGCGGAAGATAGATAGATATAGCGTATAGCTGACCCAATAAGCGCCGTGTGTTTTCTCTCTCTGTATCTGTATCAATACGTTGAAGTAACCTCTGCTGGCTTTAACTCAACGGGGAGAGTGCGCGTTTAAAGTGTATTGTCTCTTAGATTGAACATACTACTTGAATTGTTCGATCGTGTCCTGCTGGGTGTCACTATCACTGAGTTTGTTCCAGTCGAGCACAGTTCTAACAAAGAACGACTGTTTAAAGTTTTCAGTTTTTGCTAATAACTGTTGGAAGCACTGACTATTGTTGTTCACAGAGCGTTCCACAATGTTTGTCTTAATATAATCCTCGTAGCGTTTAGCCCGAACTGTCCGCTTAGGTCTGAGCAGTTTTAAGTAGTGTTTATTGCCGGTACGTGCCCTTTTACCACCTTGAAGAGGAAGATCCACCTCTGTTGTCGCCGCCTCTCCTGGAGAGTAGGAAGATCAAGGTCGTTCATCATATCTGATACACACCCTTCTTCTCTGGAACGGTAGTTCTTGGTGATGAACCTGACTGCTGACCGTTGGACTCGTCATATTGTTAGTATATGGGTCCCATATAATGCTTCCATACTCAAGTTTGGATCTGCTCTGTGGATGTTTTACGTTTATTTATCGTCGCTATGCGGGTTGCCGATATGAGCGACGCCTCCTGAAGAGATTAGTCATTTTAGATTTTTGGAGGATAGTGCATGATACAGACAGAGACCCATTCCAGAGTCTCCTCTGGTTCTTTTACGTGCACAGTGTAAAGCACTGACACGAGACTTCGGTTTAACGTCCCATCTGAAAAACTGTTAATTTTAGTAGGGTCAGACGGGGGATCGAACCTGCGATCCCTGGATTACAAGTCCAGCGTGTTACCACTGGACGACAGATCCGTCTGTCAATATTTAAATTATGGTCAAATGGCTTTTAATACTATAACAACGGTTATACACCACTAATTTAGCACTCAGTAAAGGTCTACAGGTCTAGATAATGTGTATAGATATTCATGGCATTTCTAACTAAAGGCTCTTTTATTCATTTAAATAACCTCCTATATGAAAGCAATCAATCCAATTCAATGAAAAGATAATAAATGCACACAATATCATAGTATATACAAGATTCCACGCGAAACAACGGGGCCCCCATACCTCACTGAATACCGTCGTCATCTCCTCCTACATATATACAATGTATGGGGCTTGTCTCTACCATGATGCCATCCATTCAATGATAGCCTCTTTCCGGATATTCGTGTCATTTTTTACATTTATTTAAAGTCGCTAAATGGTTCCCATATGAGTTTACATTAACAACACCTATCTTTGGCAGACTCCAGCAGTAAGCCAGTACTTAGTGCACCAACCTCTGTAAGAAACTGCCAACTTTTTCATATAAAGAGATACTGTCTGAATAAGGCTCGAACCCGTGGACATCAGTGGTGATAGGTTATGGTGGTATTCAAGTCAGAGACCGTAAACACAACGGAGGCGGATATATATAAGGGACGAATGAAGCTACATACATGTATATATATATATTCATGTATGTAGCTTCATTCGTCCCTTATAGCACCCATCCTGTGATCTCCTGTTACCGGATACTCATGTATGGACGTCTCTACCTTAATAGCACCCATCCTGTAATCCCCTCTTACCGGATACTCATGTATGGGCGTCTCTACCTTTATAGCACCCATCATGTGACCTCATCTTACCGGATACTCATGTATGGACGTCTCTACCTTTATAGCACCCATCATGTGACCTCCTCTTACCGGATACTCATGTATGGACGTCTCTACCTTTATAGCACCCGTTCTGTGACCACCTCTTACCGGATACTCATGTATGGGACGTCTCTGCTTTTATAGCACCCATCCTGTGACCTCCTTTTACCAGATGCTCATGTATGGGACGTCTCTACCTTTATAGCATCCATTATGTGACCTCCTCTTACCGGATACTCATGTATGGGACGTCTCTACCTTTATAGCACCCATCCTGTGATCTCCTCTTACCGGATACTCATGTATGGGACGTCTCTACCTTTATAGCACCCATCCTGTGATCTCCTCTTACCGGATACTCATGTATGGGACATCTCTACCTTTATAGCACCCATCCTGTGATCTCCTGTTACCGGATACTCATGTATGGGACGTCTCTACCTTCATAGCACCCATCCTGTGATCTCCTCTTACCGGATACTCATTTATGGGACGTCTCTACCTTTATAGCACCCATCTTGTGATCCCTTCTTACCGGATACTCATGTATGTGACGTCTCTGCTTTTATAGCACCCATCCTGTGACCTCCTCTTACCGGATACTCATGTATGGGACGCCTCTGCCTTTATAACACCCATTCTGTGATCTCCTCTTACCGGATACTCATGTACGGGCGTCTCTACCTTTATAACATCCATCCCGTGATCTCCTCTTACCGGATACTCATGTATGAGGCGTCTCTGCCTTTATAACACCCATCATGTGACCTCCTCTTACCGGATACTCATGTATGGACGTCTCTACATTTATAGCACCCATCCTGTGATCTCCTCTTACCGGATACTCATGTATGGGACGTCTCTGCTTTTATAGCACCCATCCTGTGACCTCCTCTTACCGGATACTCATGTATGGGACGGCTCTACCTTTATAGCAACCATCCTGTAATACCCTCTTACCGGATACTCATGTATGTGACGTCTCTACCTTTATAGCACCCATCCCGTGATCTCCTCTTACCGGATACTCATGTATGGGACGTCTCTACCTTTATAGCACCCATCCCGTGATCTCCTCTTACCAGATACTCATGTATGTGACGTCTCTACCTTTATAGCACCCATCCTGTGATCTCTTCGTACCGGATACTCATGTATGGGACGTCTCTACCTTTATAGCACCCATCCTGTGATCTCCTCTTACCGGATACTCATGTATGGGACGTCTCTGCTTTTATAGCACCCATCCTGTGACCTCCTCTTACCGGATACTCATGTATGGGACGTCTCTACCTTTATAGCACCCATCCTGTGATCTCATGTTACCGGATACTCATGTATGGGACGGCTCTACCTTTATAGCACCCATCCTGTGATCTCATGTTACCGGATACTCATGTATGGGACGTCTCTACCTTTATAGCACCCATTATGTGGCCTCCTCTTACAAGATACTCGTGTATGGACGTCTCTAGCTTTATAGCACCCATGCTGTGATCTCTTCGTACCGGATACTCATGTATGGGACGTCTCTACCTTTATAGCACCCATCCTGTGATCCCCTCTTACCGGATATTCATGTATGGGCGTCTCTACCTATATAACACCCATCCAGTGATCTCATGTTACCGGATACTCATGTATGGGACGTCTCTACCTTTATAGCACCCATCCTGTGATCTCTTCGTACCGGATACTCATGTATGGGACGTCTCTACCTTTATAGCACCCATCCTGTGATCCCCTCTTACCGGATACTCATGTATGGACGTCTCTACCTTTATAGCACCCATCTTGTGACCTCCTCTTACCGGATATTCATGTATGGGCGTCTCTACCTATATAACACCCATCCAGTGATCTCATGTTGCCGGATACTCATGTATGGGACGTCTCTACCTTTATAGCACCCATCATGTGATCTCCTCTTACCGGATACTCATGTATGAGACATCTCTACCTTTATAGCACCCATCATGTTATCTCCTCATACCGGATACTCATGTATGGGCGTCTCTACCTTTATAGCACCCATCCTGTGATCTCATATTACCGGATACTCATGTATGGGCGTCTCTACCATTATAGCACCCATCCTGTGACCTCCTCTTACCGGATACTCATGTATGGGACGTCTCTAGCTTTATAGCACCCATGCCGTGGCCTCCTCTTACCGGATATTCATGTATGGGCGTCTCTACCTTATAGCACCCATCATGTGATCTCCTATTACCGGATACTCATGTATGAGACGTCTCTGCCTTTATAGCACCCATCCTGTGATCTCCTCTTACCGGATACTCATGTAGGACGTCTCTACCTTTATAGCACCCATCCTGTGATCTCCTATTACCGGATACTCATGTATGGGCGTCTTTACTATATAGCACCCATCCTGTGATCTCCTCTTACCGGATACTCATGTATGGGACGTCTCTAGCTTTATAGCCGCCATCCTGTGATCTCATGTTGCCGGATACTCATGTATGGGACGTCTCTAGCTTTATAGCACCCATCCTGTGATCTCCTCTTACCGGATACTCATGTATGGGACGTCTCTAGCTTTATAGCACCCATCATGTGATCTCCTCTTACCGGATACTCATGTATGGGACGTCTCTACCTTTATAGCACCCATCCTGTTATCTCCTCTTACCGGATACTCATGTATGGGACGCCTCTGCCTTTATAGCACCCATCCTGTGACCTCCTCTTACCGGATACTCATGTATGGACGCCTCTACCTTTATAGCACCCATCCTGCGATCTCCTCTTACCAGATACTCATGTATGGGACAGACAGACAGACAGACAGACAGACAGACAGACAGACAGACAGACAGACAGACAGACAGACAGACAGACAGACAGACAGACAGACAGACAGACAGACAGACAGACAGACAGACAGACAGACAGACAGACAGACAGACAGACAGACAGACAGACAGACAGACAGACAGACAGACAGACAGACAGACAGACAACAACAGACAGACAGACAGACAGACAGACAGACAACAGACAGACAGACAGACAGACAGACAGACAGACAGACAGACAGACAGACAGACAGACAACGACAGACAGACAACAGACAGACAGACAGACAGACAGACAACAGACAGACAGACAGACAGACAGACAGACAGCAGACAGACAGCAGACAGACAGCAGACAGACAGCAGACAGACAGCAGACAGACAGACAGACAGACAGACAGACAGACAGACAGACAGACAGACAGACAGACAGACAGACAGACAGACAGACAGACAGACAGACAGACAGACAGACAGCCCATGGCGTACCGGTATTCGGTCACCTACGGTTTGAATGTGAATAACGTCTAGTCAGTCCCTTTTATGGTAGATGAAATAATATTACTATGTAACGTGAACATTCTAAATAAATACTGTTTAAATTAAATTCCACGTTGCCTCTGTCTTTCTCCCTCATGGCCATGGATTCCATCAGGAATGTGGTGGTGTATTACGTTTATTTAT
Organism: Archivesica marissinica; assembly: GCA_014843695.1. Lineage (NCBI taxonomy): Eukaryota > Metazoa > Mollusca > Bivalvia > Venerida > Vesicomyidae > Archivesica > Archivesica marissinica. The sequence continues at coordinate 47,588,202 of CM026402.1, read as the reverse complement.
CGTCGCTACCGGTTGCCCATATGAGCGACGCCTGCTGAAGAGATTAGTTATTTTAGATTTTTGGAGGATAGTGCAATGATACAGAGAGAGACCCATTCCAGAGTCTCCTCTGGTTCTTTTACGTGCACGATGTAAAGCACCGACACGAGACCTCGGTTTAAAGTCCCATCTGAATACTGTTAATTTTATTAGGGTCCGACGGGGGATCGAACCTGCGATCCCTGGATTACCAGTCCAGCGTGTTACCACTGGACTACATATCCGTCTGTCCATCAGGAATGAGGTCTCGAGGGAGCGTTTAAACCAATTTTGTAAGAGCTTGTTTCGCAATCGAGCTAACATAAATATATCTGAACTAAGATCATTCACCATGAAGGTGTCTAGGAGGACTGACCGCAAGCTATATTCAAATTACCAATTTACCAATACCATTGTTCCGCGGTGTCCATATACTAGACATGATATGGTGCTATATATCGAATGCAACCATTGCAGTTCATTCTCCTATCGGTTGTACATTTAAATATACAATAACATGTGATACACTGTAGATCTATACCTACATGACACATTATATCGAGTTGATTATATTCCAATGCCCAAATATGTCAATTTTAACTAGTTGGAATACCACCGTAAACTGTTAGTAGGTGTATATTGTATACACATTTATTTTAGCTCGATTGCGAAACAAGTTTTTACAATAATAGATTAATAGGCCTCGAAACCATCTCCATGAGGGAGAGAAGAGGTCATGTGGAATTTAAGTGCATTGTCTATTGGCACAATCCTAACGGCAACAGCTGGGCGCGAACTGCTGACCTCTCACACCTGACGGGAACACGCCACCACGGCGCTATCTCGACTTCCATTCGGTATAATAATTATACATACATGATCTGCATATACTCAATACTCCCTTATTTCTGAAAATGATAACAAAGCCCTTCGCTTATGAATTATGATGGGTGATTGCTACATACATATATACTAAAATGTCCTTCTATATATCTTTCATTGTACATTAGGCAACATAGTATTATCTCCATATTATTTTTAATTACACTTATATCATTACAGTTGAATAAAACTTGTCACGTTCATAAATGTATATACACTCTTCCATAGTTTATGAACATTATGTTTGTCATGGAGAAAATCTAAATAAGCTACTAGCTTCCGATTGAATCCATCTGTTCTTGTATATTAATGTTACAACATTATGTAAATATTGATAAATAAAATATGTTTAAACAAACGTCTGCAGTGCAGTATATAGCCTAAACGGTACCATATTAAATGTCTTATGAAAACATTTATTATACAACATTATTTTAGCTCGATTGCGAAACAAGTTATTTCAACTTATATTAATCACTCTCGAGACCTCATTCCTGATGGAATCCATCTCCACGAAGGAGAGAGAAGAGGAAATGTGGAATTTAAATGCCTTGCCTAAGGGCACAATCGTAACGGCTCCAGTGGGGCTCGAACTCCGGACCGTTCGCACCTGAAGCGTGAAAGATGTATGAAAACATTAACAAGTTTGTATGTTTTTAATTAATTGAAATGCATATTCTAACTGTGTATGTGTTCAGCTGTTCAAATATGGTGTGCTTTGAATTGTATAATATAATATTATATTGGCTTGCTGTATATGTATATAATGATAATTAAATAAAACGTATATCTATATAATATTATTGACGTTTAATATTGACGCATTTGTCACACTCCATAGCGAAACAATAGTTGCTTCATGCGATCTTGATATGTATTTTGTTCCTTCATAACATACACACATAATTTTCACATGTTAACAATATACATAATATTATACTATTGATGTGTAGTGTGCATGACCTCATTTTTAAGAGGGTATTATTGTTTGTAGGGTGACTGAACTGGTTTGGAGAATTACACATCAATACGCAAGACAGATAACCTGACGTGATCTTTTCTCGATAGCTATATAAAAGCGCTCTGTGATTTACTAAGATAGAATTGAACAGACTCTAGAAAGAATAGCCTAAACATTATTTGACAGATAACCTGACGTGATCTTTTCTCGATAGCTATATAAAAGCGCTCTGAGATTTACTAAGATATCTGAATTGAACGGACTCTAGAAAGAGTAAACATTATTTGTAGCCAACATTTGATTACAGAAGATTTGAAAATGCGTCTGTAAGTAAATCATTTTAATTATTTAAAATAGATTCGTTAACGGTAATTCTCTATTGCCGTTAAATCTGGTAGCACCCTCTGTATAAATATATCGTTTTTTCTTTTCGATTAAGAAAACATCTAGGTAATACATAAATACAGGAAAAGTGCAGTAATTATATTTCACGTGTCACTTATTGTACTTTTTCATCAACTACATGTAATTGTTAACTGATATATTCAAACTTCTCAGAAAACTGTATCATGTATTTCACTATTTGTCAATCTTCATCATTTGTGGCTATACATGTGCTTATACTATTTAATGCCATTAAACATTATGCTATGCTATGTTAATTATAGTTTATTACAGACATTATATGTGACGTTCAATTGTGTGTACGGATTGCTATACATGTCACTAGCTTTCCGTTGTTTCTGTAATTAGTCGTTTATGTTTCTGCTGTCTACCTTATTTTGAAATGATTTACCAACATTATATTGAAACAATTTCATGTTCATTAGAAACTGTCATTATTCTTTTAATTATGCCTCAATTATTACATGAACGAACGGACGGATAGACGAACGAACGAACGAACATCTTTTATGTTATTCTATGAATAAAATACACTGAAACGACGGCGTCGCTCATTGCCTATAATATATAACATCATAAATATACATAGTCAATCACAAGATCTCATGTGTGACTTAGATATGGACCCCGTCTCATGTGAAACTAAGGCGTCGCTCATTGCCTATAATATATAACATCATAAATATACATAGTCAATCACAAGATCTCATGTGTGACTTGGGCATGTACCCCGTCTCATGTGAAACTAAGGCGTCGCTCATTGCCTATAATATATAACATCATAAATATACATAGTCAATCACAAGATCTCATGTGTGACTTGGGCATGGACCCCGTCTCATGTGAAACTAAGGCGTCGCTCATTGCCTATAATATATAACATCATAAATATACATAGTCAATCACAAGATCTCATGTGTGACTTAGACATGAACCCCGTTGGAAATAAGCCTTTCCATCTAATGTTAAAGCTTTACGGGGATGTCCCGTGCATATGTCATTATTAGTTGATACTTAAAAGATCAGTTGTAAAATCATACTAGTAAGTTGTTTATCATACCATCAGGGTGTGTATTCATAAACAGTATTAGCTAAAAGACTGTGATATATGAACATATTTGTTGGTGCAAGCAATTAAGCTTTCTGTGATAAGAACATTATACTCATTGAGGATATTGTGATATTTGTAATTGTTTTGTCATACAAAATTGTATGTACGTAATGTATGTACTATGACATGATGCACAAATAAAACTATGCTATACTATTTTGGTAGCCGACAGCGATGATAAATAAACACAAAACGCACACAGATCCACTCGTCTGCTTAGCCTCGGTATCTTATTTCTGTTAGACAGAAAACGTTCCATGATGGACTCTAGCCTGGAAACAGGCGTTGATAACTTGATATATGTTGCCTGGTCAGTTATATAAATATATTCAGTTAATACCAAAACCTTTAATTGAGCCGTGTTTAGTTTCTGATCTAGTCAGAACAGGCGTCGATATATTTTGTCTGGTCAGTCAAATAAATATATTTTAACACGGAGACTATTAATTGGGCCGTATTGAGTTTCTGATCATATCAACGTCATTTTGCCAGAAGTTAAAAATCGACAGACTGGCACCCAGGCTATTTCTGATCATGTCATTTTGCCAAAAAGTGAAAAATCGACAAACCGGAACACAGGCTACATGACGGACTTAATTGTAATGTACTTGGCAACTTAATGATTGTACTACTGTATACATGTTAGCAATTATGATTATGGCTAACTATTAGTACACATGTAATAATTGTAATATATATGAACACAATACTGTTATGACTACAGGTTTGGATACCATGACAGTTTCCAGCAGCACGATGCGGCATACAGCAATGTCCACCCTCATGTCAGGGTAGTTGTAATGGGGGCGGCAGCAGTGGGTAAAACATCGCTCATCAAACAATGCCTTTACCACTACTTCTCAGAGGACTATGAGAAAACAATCGAGGATTCATTCTTCTACAAGGGAGATAAATTCGATCTTGAAATAATTGACACTTCCGGTTCACATAACTTTCCGGATATGATGAAAATAGCCATAATGGCGGGAGATGTTTTTGTTCTCGTGTATTCAGTTGAGGACTGGGCAACGTTTGATAGAGTTGCATGTATTCGAAAACAAATCACAGAGTTAAGGGGCGCTGATATACCACTTATTATTGTTGGTAATAAAGCGGATGTAGGGGAACGGGAAGTGACGGTAGAAGTTGCCGATTCCATCGTCTGTATAGATTGGGGTTGCAGGTACCACGATGTATCTGCCAAAGCCAGTGCTCAGGCTTGTGAAGTTTTTAACGACGTTCTTAAATATTTCCCTGCTTTATACGGGGAGAAGATCGTATATCACAAAGAAATTATTCGGTTACCACAGAAACGTTCCAGCCATAAGAGACGATCAAAGATTACATCCTCAATTATTTCATTTGCAAAATTGGTCCAGGAGAAAATATGATTTCTATTAGAGTAGTCAGTTGAACAACACATTCATTGGCAGCGATTCGTCAACTCATTTGCTGCGTCATCTGTGACGTATCGCAAGCCTGCTTTCATGATAATACTATTATCTATAAAATGTTCCGGAAACACTGGCGTTGCGGTGCTATTGGAAGAATACACAACTGATGGACAACTAATGATATCACCGTAAATGGCAAGTGCAAATATTTTAAATTATCTGTTTACTTGGCACTAATAATAGTCACTACACGCTGTATATTGGAGGAACTCCATGGCTTAAGAAACACGCTGTATTAAACAATTCAATGGTAATATAATTATATAGTCTAATTCAGAACTTACAGTTGTTGCGGATTCATATGTCTTAGTATTTCGCCAATAACAGCTGGATAGATGTCATATGACCTAAGCTGTAGGCGTGGCATTAAACCCCTAACACAAACAAACACAGCATACATTATGTAGGGTATTATTGTAAATCGGAGAGAGAAAAAGCATGCATATGACGTATAGATAAGTACGAGTATTTGCACAAGCAGTTTACTACATTGCAATATATAAGTTAGTTTAATCATATTTTATTGCATTCTATATATACAATGTACAATACAAAACAAATGAACAAACTTGTATAACTATCCATAATGCATGATTCGTGGCATTGTTTGCTCAATGATTGTCATTATATGTTGAAGCAAATGGGTTGGGCCACAAGTTTTAACAACATTAGTTACGGCCCTCCCCATAAGACTAGATTGTAATTAACAAAGAGACTGAATACAAGAGTTGTGCTAGTACTTTACTAAATTTAATGATACTAATAGAAAAAGGGTAAAATGATTAAGAGAATAAGCAACATTTTAGATAATAAGAATTTAGAATATATAAGTTGGAAACGTTGTAAAATGTACTTGCTAGCAGGATTGAACCCCGGTGCTGAACGAGGTATGTGGATTTTCCAACGACTATGGAATCGGAGCCTGCACTATCGACGTGTAATGTGTGTATTTGTATCGATACAGACTATGCTTACTGTATTCACGAACGTCTATCGCCTGCATTCAGAGTCATGACCAACGGAAGTAGTTCAAAACTTCAGAGCTGTATTACCAAGATTATTTACAATTTATGGTTCCCGCACTATTCCAATTGGACCGTAACAAATTCAAAATCTTACTTGAGATTTAAGCAGGTATTTAAACCTGAGGAATATTGTAAAATGATTTTACGTACACGACACAAGTAGGCGTTTAGTAAATGGAGATGTAGTGTTGCACCAATCCGTATTAAAATCGGAAGGTCTATCTATCTTCCTATTAGTCAAACCCCTGATGGGGGACCTTAGACTTTGACGCGCGTCAACTGACAAGAATGTTAGTAAGAAATTAAATAAAAGATGATAAAAGAATGATGTTAGGTTGGTTAAAAACAGGTTAAGAACAGGGCAGGTTTATTTAGGGAGAAACATGTTCAATCCGACTTACAGCCAGACTGAACTGTGGGCCAGACAAGGTGACAATATCTGGGGGCAAAGCATTCCAGTGGACAATGGTTCTTGGAAAGAAGGAATATTTATGGTAGTCAGTCACTGTTTGGATCTGTCGGAATGCTTGGGAATGGGATGTTCTGGAAGATCTTGTATTTGGGGTAAGGTAGTTTTGATAGGTATGATAATTTTAGATTAAACGATCGTAACTGTCCTTTGTGCAACGTGATAGAAGATGAACATCATGTTATATTAGCATGTGCAATACATAAGTTAACTATAATCTACTAAGAAGGCAATAATGCATTTCTGTAATATGACAAGAAGTGATAAATTTATATTTTATAAACCATAGTGATAAGACTGCGGCGAGGATAAATACCCGGTAAGCTAAATGATCGAGAATACATTATGCAAAAACATGTTTTTATATATTCCAGACGCGTACATCGTCAATACTTTTTTACATTTGTAAATAAGCCCCTTGTTGTAATATTACATGTATTAATTAAAAGTATTGTATATCTGTGACTTTTACAGACTACAAGAAGCAGCTGTTTATTCGTTATTTATGAATATCCATACATTCAGGCGCGCCATTTCGTTATTTATTCAGCATTTATGGATATCCATAATTCGATTATTAGATATCCATAAATCGATTATTGGATTTCCATAAATTGATTAAATTTAAATCGAATTATGGATGTCCATAAATACTGAATAAATAGCTATACGGCGCCCCGTATATTATATCCTTCTGTTTGAATTAGTATTTAAATTATCAATTATTGTTATAAGTGTATACATGAACTAATTGTTACATGTGATTATAATACTGTCATGTTATGTCTCTTGTAGTTCTATTCACGACAGTTGTTTGTTTTACATTTATTTATCGTCGCTACCGGTTGCCCATATGAGCGACGCCTCGTGAAGATATTAAGTCATTTTAGATTTTTTGGAGGATAATGCAATGATACAGACAGAGACCCATTCTTAATCTCCTCTGGTTCTTTTACGTGCACAGTGTAAAGCACCGACACGAGACCTTGGTTTAAGGTCCAATCCGAAAGACTAGGAGTTGAGTCATTTTAGCATGGTATAGCAGGGGAGTGAACTGGCGATCCAGCATGTTTATCACCGGACCACGGATCCGCTACCAAAATTATACTCAGAATGGCTTTGTACTTTTTCTATGTTTATATTTGTGTTTGCATTATATGTGTGTACATAGGCGAGACTTTAATAAAGATGAAAACTATGTAGTACTATGGTTGCTTCCCATATTATTTCCTCTCCCTGGCCTTTCGATCGGAATGTCCATAATTATATAAACATCGTATTCATAAATATTTGTTCTTCTGTGTTGTATTAAAATACGATTAAGCAAAAATTAAACTCTAAGACGTGATAGTGCAGTGGATGCGCATTCGCTTCAGGTCCGGAGTTCGAGCCCCGCTGGAGCCGTTACGATTGTGCCCTTAAGCAAGGCATTTAAATTCCACATTGCCTCTTCTCTCTCCTTCATGCCGATGGATTCCATCATGAAGGTCTCGAGAGTGAATAAATTTGTATAAACTAAATAAATACAAATTCGATATATTTAGCTAATTGTCTCCTTTGTTTGATGTAAAAATTATCGATATCTGAAAACGAGAGTGATTAATATAAGTTGAATGAACTTGTTTCGTAATCGAGCTAAAATATATTTGTATAAACTAAACTGAACAAAGTTTCATCAAAATTGACCAAGCGGTTCAGTAGGGGAGGTCAAAAATAGATTGCCACCATGTATTTCTAATCAGATCGGATTTAGCTAAAGAAATTATCTACTGCTTGGTCCAATGCTCCGTTTCAAGTTCCATCAAAATTGAAAACGAGTCTCAGGAAGGAGAAATGAAAGGTGGATTTTCAACATGGCTGCCATGGTGGAAATATTGGATTCTGATCAGAATAGTTTTAGCATATGTTTTTCAAATACTGGTTGCCAACACCAATTTTCATCCAAAATTGGATTCTGATCAGAATAGTTTTAGCATATGTTTTTCAAATACTGGTTGCCCACAAAGCTCCACACCAATTTTCATCAAAACTGGATTCAGAGACGTCATTTGAAGCAAATGTGGACAGCCGTTGGATGCACGACATACCAACAGTTCATGCTGAGCAGAGATCAGGGGAGTTAATACATCATCGCTGTAGCGTATACGTATGCTTGTTCAGTCTGAAGACTGGATGAAATAGATAGTCAATTACATGCATTATATATTTTTTTATTTATCTTTGGTAAATATTTCATTTTTTATACAAACATATCTTCTTAATACATGACTTAAATGTACTGTAACTATGTATTGATAGATATACTATGCAGGGTTCATTCTAGGTCAGAATTTTTGGGAGAAGTGAGAAAGCGCATGATCGCTTCCTTAAATGGTGTTCTTTAATATACTTCTGCAAAATAGGGTTAAAATGCACAGTACAACTCTTTTTTTTTTAGGGAGAAGTGGGGCCCCCAGAGGGCGAAGTCAGGGTCCCTAGGGCGACAATTTCGCCCACTAAAATGATCCCTGTACTATGTATATACTTGTATCAGAAGATAAAAAAAATTCATTTTTAACTTTTCATTTTGGCCAAAATAGCAACTGTTATATAACATTCCAAAGATAAAGCTTATAATCAACTTTGGGGCGATGCCTCTAGTAGTATGTTAGTCAATTGATTTTTTAGAGGAAAGTAAATGTTAAAGACTCCCCAATTCTAGAGCATCCGTCGTCCTGGTTACATTCCAAGTGGGTAGCACCGATACAAGGGATCCTTGGTTTATAGTTCCAACCAAACAAATTATATATTGGGGGATGAAACTCGAGAGATGGTGTTAGACACTGGACCACAAGTCTATCCAATGATATAACATTTGATATGGCATAATGAGTGTTAATGCATGAACACAATACAGTAAAACCAACAACACATGTAACTGACAAAGAAACATTTAGTGGTAACCTACCTCATATACGACGGTTACCGGTAGCATGGGCAATGATATACATGGAGCAGGAGGTCAAAGGTGTGAACCTCATCAGGGGTTTGTTCTGATATGGCTGGTTGGTGAGCCGCCAGCTAGTTAAATAATGGGTACCAGCCTGGTGCCAGGCATACAAGCCTAGGATTCGGGAAGTACTGATGTTCATAAAAAGAGGTGTCTCATAAATCAGAAATGGCTGGCCCTTTAAATAGGGGGCGGGCGGGGCGACACTATAATACACAAACACTATAAAATAAAAACAGACAAAGTCATATGTACCGGTTTTATTTCCTTCAAAAATAGTATTGCACATCTGATAACTCCTATTTATACAAAAACAATTATTAACAATTCAGTTCAACAACCTTAAAGCCTAAATATGTGTTTTTACTTACAATGTCATGCACACACAGATATTCTATGGATCGGATGATGGGAAATCTTAATTAAGGTTAGCACGCTCGCTTCTCACCAATGCAACCCGGGTTCGATCCTCAGACCGGGAAGTATGTGAGATGGTACGGTGGTCGCCAGATCGGACATGTGGGTTTTTCTCCGGGTACTCCGGTTTCCTCCCACATGAATGACCACATATACGCTTTTATCCGCGTCAACGAGAGTGATTAATATAAGTTGTTAGAACTTGCTTCTTCGCAATCGTTGTAAAATAAATAGTTTAAAAAAAATAAAATAATTAAGGTCATTTATTTCATGCTTTCCAATGAAATATAGAAATTTATCAGTGAATAAAATGTGCTATTTCACTGTGTGTATATAAATGTGTTATTTCACTGTGTATATAAATGTGTTATTTCACTGTGAGTATATAAATGTGTTATTTCACTGTGTATATAAATGTGTTATTTCACTGTGTGTATATAAATGTGTTATTTCACTGTGTATATAAATGTGTTATTTCACTGTGTGTATATAAATGTGTTATTTCACTGTGTGTATATAAATGTGTTATTTCACTGTGTGTATATAAATGTGTTATTTCACTGTGTGTATAATATGTGTTATTTCACTGCGTGTATAATGTGTTATTTCACTGTGTATATAAATGTGTTATTTCACTGTGTGTATAAAATGTGTTATTTCACTGTGTGTATAAAATGTGTTATTTCACTGTGTGTATATAAATGTGTTATTTCACTGTGTGTGTATAAATGTGTTATTTCACTGTGTGTATATAAATGTGTTATTTCACTGTGTGTGTATATAAATGTGTTATTTCACTGTGTGTATATAAATGTGTTATTTCACTGAAAAGTTATTTCACTGTGTATATAAATGTGTTATTTCACTGTGTGTATATAAATGTGTTATTTCACTGTGTGTATATAAATGTGTTATTTCACTGTGTGTATATAAATGTGTTATTTCACTGTGTATATATAAATGTGTTATTTCACTGTGTGTATATAAATGTGTTATTTCACTGTGTGTATAATATGTGTTATTTCACTGTGTGTATATAAATGTGTTATTTCACTGTGTGTATAATATGTGTTATTTCACTGTGTGTATATAAATGTGTTATTTCACTGTGTGTATAAAATATGTTATTTCACTGTGTGTATAAAATATGTTATTTCACTGTGTGTATATAAATGTGTTATTTTACTGTGTGTATATAAATGTGTTATTTCACTGTGTGTATAATATGTGTTATTTCACTGTGTGTATATAAATGTGTTATTTCACTGTGTGTATAATGTGTTATTTCACTGTGTGTATATAAATGTGTTATTTCACTGTGTGTGTATATAAATGTGTTATTTCACTGTGTGTATAAAATGTGTTATTTCACTGTGTGTATATAAATGTGTTATTTCACTGTGTATATAAATGTGTTATTTCACTGTGTGTATATAAATGTGTTATTTCACTGTGTGTATATAAATGTGTTATTTCACTGTGTGTATATAAATGTGTTATTTCACTGTGTATATATAAATGTGTTATTTCACTGTGTGTATATAAATGTGTTATTTCACTGTGTGTATAATATGTGTTATTTCACTGTGTGTATATAAATGTGTTATTTCACTGTGTATATAAATGTGTTATTTCACTGTGTATATAAATGTGTTATTTCACTGTGTGTATATAAATGTGTTATTTCACTGTGTGTATATAAATGTGTTATTTCACTGTGTATATATAAATGTGTTATTTCACTGTGTGTATATAAATGTGTTATTTCACTGTGTGTATAATATGTGTTATTTCACTGTGTGTATAAAATGTGTTATTTCACTGTGTATATAAATGTGTTATTTCACTGTGTATATAAATGTGTTATTTCACTGTGTGTATATAAATGTGTTATTTCACTGTGTATATAAATGTGTTATTTCACTGTGTATATAAATGTGTTATTTCACTGTGTGTATATAAATGTGTTATTTCACTGTGTGTATAATATGTGTTATTTCACTGCGTGTATAATGTGTTATTTCACTGTGTGTATATAAATGTGTTATTTCACTGTGTGTATAAAATGTGTTATTTCACTGTGTGTATATAAATGTGTTATAAAATGTGTATATAAATGTGTTATTTCACTGTGTGTATATAAATGTGTTATTTCACTGTGTGTATATAAATGTGTTATTTCACTGTGTGTATATAAATGTGTTATTTCACTGTGTGTATATAAATGTGTTATTTCACTGTGTATATATAAATGTGTTATTTCACTGTGTGTATATAAATGTGTTATTTCACTGTGTGTATATAAATGTGTTATTTCACTGTGTGTATATAAATGTGTTATTTCACTGTGTGTATAAAATGTGTTATTTCACTGTGTGTATATAAATGTGTTATTTCACTGTGTGTATAAAATGTGTTATTTCACTGTGTGTATAAAATGTGTTATTTCACTGTGTGTATATAAATGTGTTATTTCACTGTGTGTATATAAATGTGTTATTTCACTGTGTGTATAAAATGTGTTATTTCACTGTGTGTATATAAATGTGTTATTTCACTGTGTGTATAATGTGTTATTTCACTGTGTGTATATAAATGTGTTATTTCACTGTGTGTATATAAATGTGTTATTTCACTGTGTGTATAAAATGTGTTATTTCACTGTGTGTATATAAATGTGTTATTTCACTGTGTATATAAATGTGTTATTTCACTGTGTGTATATAAATGTGTTATTTCACTGTGTGTATATAAATGTGTTATTTCACTGTGTATAAAATGTGTATTTCACTGTGTGTATAAAATGTGTTATTTCACTGTGTGTATATAAATGTGTTATTTCACTGTGTGTATATAAATGTGTTATTTCACTGTGTGTATATAAATGTGTTATTTCACTGTGTGTATATAAATGTGTTATTTCACTGTGTGTATATAAATGTGTTATTTCACTGTGTGTATATAAATGTGTTATTTCACTGTGTGCATATAAATGTGTTATTTCACTGTGTGTATATAAATGTGTTATTTCACTGTGTGTATATAAATGTGTTATTTCACTGTGTGTATATAAAATGTGTTATTTCACTGTGTGTATATAAATGTGTTATTTCACTGTGTGTGCATAAAATGTGTTATTTCACTGGTTGAAAGTGGTGCAATAACACATTTTATTTCTCACTGCTTTGTGCAGGAGTGGTATGTGACTGATCGAATATTATTTCGCTCATGAACATAGAAAGCTATAACAATCATTCGTAGGTAGCACCACTTGTGATAATAATGCTTTCCATGTTTATTCGATAATATATAGAGAATATTAGGTTACTGTCTTATAAATTTTAATTTATTAGGCGAGTCGGAGAAAAAATACAAGGCGAGGCTCTGCATTCTGAGTGTGCACCCAACACAAAAACAAACAAACTAGCCATGACAGCTTACAAACTCGCTACGCACTTGGTAACATGTTGCGCATTGATATTTCTATTTATAGATAAATGATAAATGACATTTCTCTGACAACAGTAGTTTCCAGAGGGGTCTCATCGAGTGCTGTTAATTCATCCCAAACAACCTGAAACTCAGCAGACAACACAATGTGACGACAGATGCTTTGTTTATTTACAAACCGTAATCTGGGTCATAAAAGTAGTCCGTCACGAAAGCTTTATTAGGCACTGAATAATAAAGCAAAATTTATTAGGCAGGCCGTTTTTGTACGTTATTTCGCATGAATGTAGGATAAATAGAGAATATTAGGTTACTGTCTTATAAATTTTAATTTATTAGGCGAGTCGGAGAAAAAATACAAGGCGAGGCTTTGCCGAGCCTTGTATTTTTTCGGAGACGAGCCTAATAAATTAAAATTTATAAGACAGTAACCTAATATTCTATTTATCCTACATTCTGAGTGTGCACCCGACACAAAAACAAACATACTAGCCATGACAGCTTACAAACTCACTACGCACTTGGTAATATGTTGCGCATTGATATTTCTATTTATAGATAAATGATAAATAACATTTCTCTGACAACAGTAGTTTCCAGAGGGGTCTCATCGAGTGCTGTTAATTCACCCCAAACAACCTGAAAGTTTGCCTGTACACGACTTTCTTCTTGGGACATTTTCCAAACTCAGCAGACAACACAATGTGACCACAGACGCTTTGTTTATTTACAAACCGTAATCTGGGTCATAAAAGCTTTAATAGGCACTGACTAATAAAGCAAAAATTATTAGGCAGGCCGTTTTTGTACGTTATTTCACATGAAGGTAGGATAAATACATGTAATTTGATCATTCACTGAAACAAACAAATATCCCCTTAATATTGGTAAATAGTAGATTAGTAGAGTTACCACTAGATATATTTTGCATATAAATCTGAGGCATATCCAGGCTGGTGCCCAGGGTCTCAAGCACCCTATTTAATGAGGCATATCCAGGCTGGTGCCCAGGGTCTCAAACACCCTATTTAATGAGGCATATCCAGGCTGGTGCCCAGGGTCTCAAGCACCCTATTTAATGAGGCATATACAGGCTGGTGCCCAGGGTCTCAAGCACCCTATTTAATGAGGCATATCCAGACTGGTGCCCAGGGTCTCAAGCACCCTATTTAATGAGGCATATCCAGGCTGGTGCCCAGGGTCTCAAGCACCCTATTTAATGAGACATATCCAGGCTGGTGCCCAGGGTCTCAAGCACCCTATTTAATTTCCAGAGTAATAATTTTTCATCTCATTAATATTTAATAAATCGTTGCCCCAGCAACCTCATTTTAGACACAACAGTACGAGGAAATTGAGGAAATTGCCCCTTTTCATGATTTAGTATTCAGTTTTTCAATATGTTATGAGGGAACATTCCAAACCCCCCCTCCCCCAGGATGGGCCAACTGAGGTGGCCAAGCCAGTTTAGCTGCCTGGGGCTGGTGTTACTAACTTAGCACCAGCCTTAATTCTTTCCGGGATACACCTCTGTAAAGTATAGTTTTGTTTTTCCATTTGAAAAAACACACAAAGGGACTTTAAACTTTGTGTATAAATGTAATATCCAAGAAACCATAGTAATAAAGTTAAAATGAATTCTAAAATGTTAAAACGAGTATTAATACATGTACATGATGCCAAATAAAGAATTCACCATTATAACATAAATACATACACCATGAATACCCACTAACCCGAATGTCTCAATGAAAATAGCAATTAAATCAGTCTGGAGTGTAATCCTCCACAGTCCACATACTGCCCCCCAGCGCTTGTACTGCCCGGCACTGCCCCCCAGCCCTCGTACTGCCCGGCACTGCCCCCAGCCTCCATACTGCCGACACTGCCCCCCAGCGCTCATACTGCCCGGCACTGCCCCCAGCCTCCATACTGCCAACACTGCCCCCCAGCGCTCGTACTGCCCGGCACTGCCCCCAGCCTCCATACTGCCGACACTGCCCCCCAGCCCTCATACTGCCCAGCACTGCCCCCAGCCTCCATACTGCCCCCCCAGCGCTCGTACTGCCCGGCACTGCCCCCAGCCTCCATACTGCCGACACTGCCCCCCAGCCCTCATACTGCCCGGCAATGCTCCCAGCCTCCACACTGCCGACACTGCCCCCCAGCCCTCATACTGCCCGGCACTGCCCCCAGCCTCCATACTGCCGACACTGCCCCCCAGCCCTCATACTGCCCGGCACTGCCCCCAGCCTCCATATAGCCGACACTGCCCCAGTACTGCCCTGCACCACCCCTGTACTGCCCAGCACCCCCCAACCCCCATACTGCCCTGTACCGCCCGACACTGCCCCTGTACCGCCCAGCACCTCCCCCCAGCCCCTGTACCGCCCGTACCGCCCGGCACCACCCCCAGCCCCCATACTACACGACACTGCCCCCCATACTGCCCAGCACCCCCAGCCCCGTACTGCTAGGCACCACCCCCAGCCCCTGTACCGCCCAGCACCTCCCCCCCCACATTTACTAGTGTATTTACAAAGCAAGCAATAACAAGTAAAATATAATATAATCAGCATGTGGAAGGGTACCTTCTCTAGTATACCATGTTAATGTAAACTCCAATATTGGGTCAATTAATTAAATACAAATCACAACCACATCACTAAACAAATGGCTTTAGGAAGGGCTGTAACGAATCTTGTTCAAACGTGTGGCCCAACCCAATTACTTCAAATATATGGACAATTTTAATGCAAACAATGCATATCGTATATCATACATAATTAACCAGTCGCCAAATGCCGTATTGCTCCGCCCCTATGATCACGTGACCAAGTAACGGGAAACCTCCGACAAACAAATACAATATGGCTATGTGATATATAGAACTCTATAGATTGAACCAGGACAATAGATAGAAAAAACAGGTCCTGATTGAACATATTAAATTAAAAATTTGTCGAAAATATTTGTCTGATGGGAATGGTGTCGGAAAATACAGTGAAACTAGTTATGTTATACTACCGTAGTACTACACTCACATAATAACATGGGCGGCAGTGACATGTAAACCAGTGAATAGTGTTGATGAATGGTCCTATGTACAGTACGTAGATAGTTTGAGGCACAAATATTGGGAACCAGTGACATGTAAACCAGTGAATAGTGTTGATGAATAGTCGTGTGTACAGTACATAGATAGTTTGAGGCACAATTATTGGGAACCAGAAAAATACTCATTATTTTCTAAGTTTAAAACATCCGGTTTCCTGTTACTGTAATGCAATATTTGATGCTAGCATGTCGGAGGATAGTATTTAGAGAGACACATTGTCTGAGGGTGTGTGAAATAACGACAGCTGATTGGATTATTGATTAGTTTGATTGACAGGCAGCGACTGGTCAATTATACAAGTTGTTTTGTATTGTACATTGAATATTATGAATGCAATAAAATATGATTTAACTTAAAACTACCACATTAAAGCAAAGTTCGGCCTCCACACACTTTAAACACGCCCAATGTAGTTCATACACCGATGGAACTATTAACCTGCGATTCATTCCTTAATTAATTGCTCCATTATATGCATTGTGCCAGTTTTACGGATACTAATTGAATAGGTATCACCGTTTAAATTCATTTAAATAACCGTTCTTTCTTGGATACTGTAGAAAGAGCAAGTCAGGAATGGAGGTCTCAAGAGCGATTAATCTATAAACGTTTTGCAATCGAGCTAAAATAAATTTGCTTAAACTGAAAGAAAATCAAGCAATTTCTTTTGCTGAAACAACGTAACATTTTTAATGAAAATATAACGACGGCTGCAACTTCTGATCATATGAAAATGTGCGCACCAGACAGGCGCGTAGCTAGGCTTAAGATTTATTTTGACAGTTCCTGAAAAAGAAAATGAAATAAATGCAAAAAATGCAATAAAAACTGGATCGTAAGGGGGTGTAAGTGGGAGGGGGGGGTGGGAGGGGACACTGACCCTTCAATAGCAAGCAGACATGAACGAAATGCCAACAGATATTGATTGTAGCTGCTGTTCATAGTATGCAAACATCACCTGAGACCATATAGCAGGGGGATAAATCTCTGAGTGGGGCATGCCCCCGGACCCTCCTAGGATGGTGCGTAATCCATATTTAGGCCTAGCTACACGCCTGTCAGATACGCATATTCAATGCACATATTTCGCTTAGTTTTATCATACATGCATTAGGGTGTATATATTAACTCTGAATAGGCTTACAAAAAGTGTACATCCAGAATAAGATGATCCGGCTTGTGACGAGACGTCAAATCAGCATCTACACTTTTTGCCAGTAATACTACTATTTTTAGATAAAATGACCCATTTTGATAAATGAACAGGTCCAAATGTAATTTTCTTATTAATATATCTGTCTAAAAAATATCATGCACCAGTCCATGTCGGCTACTTGGTGTTGAAAGAATTATGTTATGTTATATTTGGGTGCACCAACCTCCGTAAGAAACTGCCAACTTTTTCATATAAATGAGACACGGCCTGAGCGGGGCTCGAACCCATGACCATCAGTGATGATATTGAAAGAATTAAATGAATACTAAACAAAACAATTCCATGAAGAACCGTAAAATCTCCGAGCCTGAGCTGTTAGATCATAGACCATTATAGTTACATATTGTTGACACATCACGATTTATCTGTGCTCGTATCTTTCTCCTTATCACAGCTACCATCCATTAACAAGGTCAGCTGATGCCTCGCACTTTCCAGAAACAGATCCAAACTAGCTAGCTGTCTCCTCTGTACAGATCGGTCAGCCTGGAAGATGGGATATCATTTACACTGGAATTACACTTGCATAGTACGTAGTACATATAGTTACTTGTACAGTGGAACCCTTCAAAACCGCAACCCCTTTAAAGCTGAATTCCCTCTAAACCGGACAATTTTCCATGTCCCAATATTTTCCCTTCTTTATTCAATGAAAAACCCTCTATAAACCGAAACCCCTCTTTTCCAAACACCAGACAAGCTTTCGGAACCGAGTGTCAGGGATCATTCATGAGGGCGATGTGGGCGAAATTGATAATTATAAAGCACTCCTATTCAAATGTTGTATTTAATGGTTGTACTGTGCATTTTAACCCTATTTTGCAGAAGTATATTAAAGAACACCATTTAAGGAAGCGATCACGCACTTTCTCACTTCTCCCAAAAATTCTGACCTAGACACTGCCCCCCCCCCCCAGCAACCCCCCCACCCCACCCGAAAACCCCTGTAAACTGAAATCATCTCCAAACCAAACTTCTCCTCTGGTCCGGATCCATTCGGTTTAGAGGGGTTTCACTGTAATTCTCAATATAGTGAAGATCAAAACACATTTAGAGCACAGCAAGAAACCCCCCTCCATTACTTTTATGGGTTATCCTTTGTATGTTGAACTGTCGTGTCATATGATATGATATCACCACTTATGTAAGATCCTATATTTACTACACTATGTACCGATACAAAACAATATATGTAATAGACATTTACAATGATATATTTACATCTATGATCCTGAGTACACTCAAACAAATTGTTAGAGACCATTGTCTTATGGATATAATCTCAATAAGCTTTAAATCCATTTTCATTCTGTATACAATAGACATGTACTGTATATTATGAATGAATAAATATGTTTAAACCAAATACAGTATTCATTACATTTGTATAACACACACACGCACACACCACACACCACACACATGCGCACACACGCGCCCACACACACCACACACACAGGGCCTGCGCCCACGCATGTTTGTACTTACACCGGAGAGTTGCGCACAGAACTCTTGTTTGTACTTACACCGGAGAGTTGAGCACAGAAGTCTTGTTTGTACTTACACCGGACAGTTGCACACAGAAGTCTTGTTTGTACTTACACCGGAGAGTTGCGCACAGAAGTCTTGTTTGTACTTACACCGGAGAGTTGCGCACAGAAGTCTTGTTTGTACTTACACCGGACAGTTGCGCACAGAAGTCTTGTTTGTACTTACACTGGAGAGTTGTGCACAGAAGTCTTGTTTGTACTTACACCGGAGAGTTGCGCACAGAAGTCTTGTTTGTACTTACACCGGACAGTTGCGCACAGAAGTCTTGTTTGTACTTACACCGGACAGTTGCGCACAGAAGTCTTGTTTGTACTTACACCGGACAGTTGCGCACAGAAGTCTTGTTTGTACTTACACCGGACAGTTGCGCACAGAAGTCTTGTTTGTACTTACACCGGACAGTTGTGCACAGAAGTCTTGTTTGTACTTACACCGGACAGTTGCGCACAGAAGTCTTGTTTGTACTTACACCAGACAGTTGCGCACAGAAGTCTTGTTTGTACTTACACCGGACAGTTGCGCACAGAAGCCTTGTTTGTACTTACACCGGACAGTTGCGCACAGAAGTCTTGTTTGTACTTACACCGGACAGTTGCGCACAGAAGTCTTGTTTGTACTTACACCGGACAGTTGCGCACAGAAGCCTAGTTTGTACTTACACCGGACAGTTGCTCACAGAAGTCTTGTTTGTACTTACCTCCCGTTGTTGTTGCAGGTATTTGTTCATATCATCGCGAGCACACGCCGCAGTTTGTTGCATAGATTCCTTCGTTAGTATGCGTTCTTCTCTTAAACCTTCATTAAACTCTCCCTGTAATGAGTATAGACATTTTACACATTAACCCATTCAACACTAAGTAACTGACATGGACTGGTCCATGATATTTTTTGACCAATAAATTGATCAGATAATTACATTTCGACCTGTTCATTTGCTTCAAAATGGGAAATGTTGTCTAAAAAATAGTAAAAAAAAACAAAAAAACTTATTTTTATAAGTTCAGGCTGTTTTTTCCCCTATTTTTTGTTTTTAAATAATTCGCTATAGGAAAGTGTGTATCGTCATTATCCAGTGGTGTATTCAGTTTATATAAAACTTGTCAGCATATTTCCGCTAAATGACGCGACGTCGTTAATATTTGGACGTTACGTCCGTTGTATTCTTTATTGATTTAATTCCTGATGAAGGCGCAAGCCTAAACGTTGAAGTATAATGTAATTATATAGAAGATACCTGATGAAGGTGCAAGCCGAAACGTTGAAGTATAATGTAATTATATAGAAGATACCTGATGAAGGCGCAAGCCGAAACGTTGAAGTATAATGTAATTATATAGAAGATACCTGATGAAGGTGCAAGCCTAAACGTTGAATTATAATGTAATTATATAGAAGATACCTGATGAAGGCGCAAGCCGAAACGTTGAAGTATAATGTAATTATATAGAAGATACCTGATGAAGGTGCAAGCCTAAACGTTGAATTATAATGTAATTATATAGAAGATACCTGATGAAGGCGCAAGCCGAAACGTTGAAGTATAATGTAATTATATAGAAGATACCTGATGAAGGTGCAAGCCTAAACGTTGAATTATAATGTAATTATATAGAAGATACCTGATGAAGGCGCAAGCCGAAACCTTGAAGTATAATGTAATTATATAGAAGACACCGAAACATTGAATTATAATGTAATTACACGTCCGTTGTATTCCATATTGTTTCAATTCCTGATGAAGACACAAGCCGAAACGTTGAATTATAATGTAGCAGACATGTGTTGTGTTTGATTTTGTCCACATTGTCTAAACATAGTAACATTTCTAGTATGAAGTGCAGATTCTCATGTGATGACTAACAAACCAGCTCATCTGGATCTACACATTTGCAAACCTATTTAGAAGTCTGTGGGTTGTTGAAATGGTTAACAGATAATATATGGAATCCCGGTTGGGTATATCACAGGATATACCCCCCCCCCCTCCGATTTACTAATACCAGTATAATCCTTATAAAGAATTAATTGTATATCAAAATTCTGCTCGATACGGAATTATGAATAAAATTTCTTAATAAGAAACATTCTCTTTATTAATCATAATATACTATTAATATTGGCAACATTTTCCGACATCAACCGGTTGCTGTCAGCAACGGTTACTGGCACACAAAGGAATTACTTTAAGGTTTTGGTTAAATCCATTTTCATTCTGTATACAATAGATATGTACTGTACATTATGAATGAATAAGTATGTTTAAAAGGAATTACATAAACTCATATTGACATCACAAAATGTGACATCATAATTCAATTAAAAACAACGGCTAAGATAATAAAATTAAATATCACTATGACATTATAATACAATCTTGTTGCAGAAAACTCATCAGAAACTCGTTTTACTTCAAGGTTATCTATGTCTGCCGACTGAAAGGCACTGTACGTGAGGGGACTTGATGGAGGAAGACTTGATGGAGGAAGACTTGATGGAGGAATGGAGGAAGACTTGATGGAGGCAGACTTGGTGGAGGAAGACTTGATGGAGGAAGACTTGATGGAGGAATGGAGGAAGACTTGATGGAGGAATGGCAGAAGACTTGATGGAGGGAGACTTGATGGAGGAAGACTTGATGGAGGAATGGAGGAAGACTTGGTGGAGGAAGACTTGATGGAGGAAGACATGATGGAGGAAGATGTGATGGAGGAATGGCGGAAGACTTGATGGAGGCAGACTTGATGGAGGAATTGAGGAAGACTTGATGGAGGAAGACTTGATGGAGGAAGACTTGATGGAGGAAGACATGATGGAGGAAGACTTGATGGAGGAAGACTTGATGGAGGAAGACTTGATGGAGGAAGACTTGATGGAGGAAGACATGATGGAGGAAGACTTGATGGAGGAAGACTTGATGGAGGAAGACTTGATGGAGGAAGACTTGATGGAGGAATGGAGGAAGACTTGATGGAGGAAGACTTGATGGAGGAATGGAGGATGACTTGATGGAGGAAGACTTGATGGAGGAAGACTTGATGGAGGAATGGAGGAAGACTTGATGGAGGAATGGAGGATGACTTGATGGAGGAAGACTTGATGGAGGATGACCAGATGGAGGAAGACTTGATGGAGGAAGACTTGATGGAGGAAGACTTGATGGAGGAAGAAGACTTGATGGAGGAAGACTTGATGGAGGAAGACTTGATGGAGGAAGACTTGGTGGGGGAATGGAGGAAGACTTGATGGAGGAATGGAGGAAGACTTGATGGAGGCATGGAGGAAGACTTGAGGGAGGAAGACTTGATGGAGGAAGACTTGATGGAGGATGACTTGATGGAGGAATGGAGGAAGACTTGATGGAGGAAGACTTGATGGAGGAATAGTTGATGGAGGAAGACTTGATGGAGGAATGGAGGAAGACTTGATGGAGGAAGACTTGATGGAGGAATGGAGGAAGACTTGATGGAGGAATACTTGATGGAGGAAGTCTTGATGGAGGAAGTCTTGATGGAGGAAGACTTGATGGAGGAAGACTTGATGGAGGAAGACTTGATGGAGGAAGACTTGATGGAGGAATGGAGGAAGACTTGATGGAGGAATACTTGATGGAGGAAGCCTGATGGAGGAAGACTTGATGGAGGAATGGAGGAAGACTTGATGGAGGAAGACCTGATGGAGGAAGACTTGATGGAGGAATGGAGGAAGACTTGATGGAGGAAGACTTGATGGAGGAAGACTTGATGGAGAATGGAGGAATACTTGATGGAGGAATACTTGATGGAGGAATGGAGGAAGACCTGATGGAGGAAGACTTGATGGAGGAAGGAGGAAGACTTGATGGAGGAATGGAGGAATACTTGATGGAGGAATACTTGATGGAGGAATACTTGATGGAGGACGATTTGATGGAGGAAGACTTGATGGAGGAAGACTTGATGGAGGAAGACTTGATGGAGGAATGGAGGAAGACTTGATGTAGGAAGACTTGATGGAGGAATGGAGGAAGACTTGGTGGAGGAAGACCCCAGGCACAGATGGCCACCCAGGTAGAACCAACATTCCGCTAGCCAGCTGGACAGCTTTTCAGATGAAAACATTTGACACCCTTGTTCTTTTAATCCAGTGTCCATGTAAATAGTTCACTTACCTGTCCACGTAAATAGTTCACTTACCTGGTAGTTCTCCTTTTGATCTTTTAAGGCCGTTTCCATTTCATTTCTCTGTTTTTCCATTTCACTAGCAAGCTGCTTTCTAAATATTTCCTGCAATAGGTTACAAAAACAAACAAAAAAATACAATTAATGACAGTAAATACAATAATGATAGAGCGTTTGCGGATAGGTAGGTGGACCAGCATGTTTGTGGATAGGTAGGTGGACCAGCATGTTTGTGGATAGGTAGGTGGACCAGCATGTTTGGGGATAGGTAGGTGGACCAGCATGTGTGTGGATAGGTAGGTGGACCAGCATGTTTGTGGATAGGTAGGTGGACAAGCATGTTTGTGGATAGGTAGGTGGACCAGCATGTGTGTGGATAGGTAGGTGGACCAGCATGTTTGCGGATAGGTAGGTGGACCAGCATGTTTGTGGATAGATAGGTGGACCAGAATGTTTGTGGATAGGTAGGTGGACCAGAATGTTTGTGGATAGGTAGGTGGATCAGCATGTTTGGGGATAGGTAGGTTGACCAGCATGTTTGTGGATAGGTAGGTGGACCAGCATGTTTGTGGATAGGTAGGTGGACCAGCATGTTTGTGGATAGGTAGGTTGACCAGCATGTTTGTGGATAGGTAGGTGGACCAGCATGTTTGTGGATAGGTAGGTGAACCAGCATGTTCTCATAAGAACACACATGGTACAACTATTAACTGGAACGAACGATATGGTTTTCTTTATAGTCGCCTCTGCCGAGTCATTTGGGTGACTGGTTTCTCTAAGTAGATTACGTTGTCATCATGTTTGTGGATAGGTAGGTGGACCAGCATGTTTGTGGATAGGTAGGTGGACCAGCATGTTTGTGGATAGGTAGGTGGACCAGCATGTTCTCATAAGAACACACATGGTACAACTATTAACTGGAACGAACGATATGGTTTTCTTTATAGTCGCCTCTGCCGAGTCATTTGGGTGACTGGTTTCTCTAAGTAGATTACGTTGTCATCTAAGTTGCTTATGTTGACAACTAGAAAGGCATCTTCATTCTTCTCAGGGTGACAAATCCTGTATCCTATCTTTCGAAGGGGTCCCTTATAGGGCCACAGCCTCTACGATTTGTCAGCTCACAGCAGCAATAATGATTCCGGTTTCTTTGCTTGGGTCCTCGCGCCATCTAGAAGTCAGCGTCCAACCGTCTTCCTTTATGGAGAACCGCCTCCTTAAAGGAGCCGGTTAAAAACACCAGATTACCGCTGTCGCCAGTATCGAGCATTGCAGTCTCGCCAAGTTACTAAGTTTATACTCGTACAGAGTCACGCGACTTCTGCAGGTCCGTTAGCGTGGCTTCCGTCAGCAAAGTCCTTGACCCATATTCCTGTTGTCAGCTGTGCCAAGGTCACGGCATGCACGTTGTGGAGGAGAGACCTGGGTATTAACTGGACTGCAAATTCACTCCATATCATGGATAAGTGATAAACAATGTGAGAAAGTTGTTTGTAGCTTGCAGAGGTCAGAGAGCGAAGTACTCATTGTTGAAACTAAATGACCACACACATATACTGGTATTGAGAATGACGACAGACACTAGCTCACTTTGAGTCTTCCATATGTACCTGGACGACACACACCTGTCACTCACAAATTAATATGCCGACAGATTACAAAACATACCAATTTTGACCTAGCCACTAGGTCATACAACATTGAATTTCGCACTCAGTACCTAGCTTTTATGATTAATCTCAAATTCAGCAAATTATAGCACTTATGCTTATGTGTACAATTAAATTTTGATAATAATTAACAACCTTCAATAGATGCTCACATCTCCAAAGTTGTAAGGTGGTTTTATGATGTATCACTTCACATTCTCCATGTTAGAAATAAACAACTGTCTGTCTGCCTTGCCCTGTCTGTCTGTCTGTCTGTCTGTCTGGTCTGATCAATTAATTAATTAGTTAAGATCAAAATTTCTTATTGCTTATTGATTGGTTGAGCTGAAAGTGAATCTCAGATTTAACCATTTGTATCACTACATGTCAGATCTCGTACCACTACATGTTAGATCTCGTATCACTACATGTCAGATCTCGTATCATTACATGTCAGATCTCGTATCACTACATGTCAGATCTCGTATCACTACATGTCAGATATCGTATCACTACATGTCAGATCTCGTATCACTACATGTCAGATCTCGTATCATTACATGTCAGATCTCGTATCACTACATGTCAGATCTCGTATCACTACATGTCAGATATCGTATCACTACATGTCAGATCTCGTATCACTACATGTCAGATCTCGTATCACTACATGTCAGGTCTCGTATCACTACATGTCAGATCTCGTATCACTACATGTCAGGTCTCGTATCACTACATGTCAGATCTCGTATCACTACATGTCAGATCTCGTATCACTACATGTCAGATCTGAGTTTATGTAACATTAACCAAACTCGAGAATAAATGATCTAATTGGTTGAATTTGAGATCTATACATGCATCTCAACCAATCAGAACATCTGTTACCTGTTCTTATCTAACATTCTGTGAGTAGAGCTTCAGTTTAACTGATATGCTTGGTTGAATTACATACAGCCAATCAGAATGCCGGACAATCCTCCAAACAAAAACAGTACGTCTCACACAAATCTCAACATCATTACCTGTTCTTTTTCTAACATATCTCTGGCTTGCTTCTGTTCATCCGCTATAACCTCTGCTAACTGTCTGCTGGCGGTTGCTTTCTCCTTCTGTACATAACAAAAACAATGTCTATATTACATTTACAACAACCTCCGCTAACTGTCTGCTGGCGGTTGCTTTCTCCTTCTGTACATAACAAAAACAATGTCTATATTACATTTACAACACAATGCAAAATGTTTTTACTGTGACATTTTCTGCACTGGAACACACACATCAATAACAGTGTATAAATGTACATATTGACAGTTCCTGTGCGACTATTGCCTGCATACCAGTATCACTGCAACGTTCCTGTGTGACTATTGCTTGCATACCAGTATCACTGCACCATTCCTGTGTGACTATTGCCTGCATACCAGTATCACTGC
The DNA here is from genome assembly GCA_014843695.1 of Archivesica marissinica. Taxonomy (NCBI): domain Eukaryota; kingdom Metazoa; phylum Mollusca; class Bivalvia; order Venerida; family Vesicomyidae; genus Archivesica; species Archivesica marissinica. The sequence goes on along the minus strand of CM026402.1, from coordinate 47,561,894 downwards.
AACGTTCCTGTGTGACTATTGCTTGCATACCAGTATCACTGCACCATTCCTGTGTGACTATTGCTTGCATACCAGTATCACTGCACTGTTCCTGTGTGACTATTGCTTGCATACCAGTATCACTGCACCATTCCTGTGTGACTATTGCTTGCATACCAGTATCACTGCAACGTTCCTGTGTGACTATTGCTTGCATACCAGTATCACTGCACCACGTTCCTGTGTGACTATTGCTTGCATACCAGTATCACTGCACTGTTCCTGTGTGACTATTGCTTGCATACCAGTATCACTGCAACGTTCCTGTGTGACTATTGCTTGCATACCAGTATCACTGCAACGTTCCTGTGTGACTATTGCTTGCATACCAGTATCACTGCAATGTTCCTGTGTGACTATTGCTTGCATACCAGTATCACTGCAACGTTCCTGTGTGACTATTGCTTGCATACCAGTATAACTGCAACGTTCCTGTGTGACTATTGATTGCATACCAGTATCACTGCAACGTTCCTGTGTGACTATTGCTTGCATACCAGTATAACTGCAACGTTCCTGTGTGACTATTGATTGCATACCAGTATCACTGCAACGTTCCTGTGTGACTATTGATTGCATACCAGTATCACTGCAATGTTCCTGTGTGACAATTGCTTGCATACCAGTATCACTGCAATGTTCCTGTGTGACTATTGCTTGCATACCAGTATCACTGCAATGTTCCTGTGTGACTATTGCTTGCATACCAGTATCACTGCAACGTTCCTGTGTGACTATTGCTTGCATACCAGTATCACTGCACCATTCCTGTGTGACTATTGCTTGCATACCAGTATCACTGCAACGTTCCTGTGTGACTATTGCTTGCATACCAGTATCACTGCACCATTCCTGTGTGACTATTGCTTGCATACCAGTATCACTGCAATGTTCCTGTGTGACTATTGCTTGCATACCAGTATAACTGCAATGTTCCTGTGTGACTATTGCTTGCATACCAGTATAACTGCAACGTTCCTGTGTGACTATTGCTTGCATACCAGTATCACTGCAATGTTCCTGTGTGACTATTGCTTGCATACCAGTATCACTGCAATGTTCCTGTGTGACAATTGCTTGCATACCAGTATCACTGCAATGTTCCTGTGTGACTATTGCTTGCATACCAGTATCACTGCAATGTTCCTGTGTGACTATTGCTTGCATACCAGTATCACTGCAATGTTCCTGTGTGACTATTGCTTGCATACCAGTATCACTGCAATGTTCCTGTGTGACTATTGCTTGCATACCAGTATCACTGCAATGTTCCTGTGTGACTATTGCTTGCATACCAGTATCACTGCAACGTTCCTGTGTGACTATTGCTTGCATACCAGTATCACTGCACCATTCCTGTGTGACTATTGCTTGCATACCAGTATCACTGCAACGTTCCTGTGTGACTATTGCTTGCATACCAGTATCACTGCACCATTCCTGTGTGACTATTGCTTGCATACCAGTATCACTGCAATGTTCCTGTGTGACTATTGCTTGCATACCAGTATAACTGCAATGTTCCTGTGTGACTATTGCTTGCATACCAGTATCACTGCAATGTTCCTGTGTGACTATTGCTTGCATACCAGTATCACTGCACTGTTCCTGTGTGACTATTGCTTGCATACCAGTATCACTGCACCATTCCTGTGTGACTATTGCTTGCATACCAGTATCACTGCACTGTTCCTGTGTGACTTGCTTGCATACCAGTATCACTGCAGTGTTCCTGTGTGACTATTGCTTGCATACCAGTATCACTGCAACATTCCTGTGTGACTATTGCTTGCATACCAGTATCACTGCAGTGTTCCTGTGTGACTATTGATTGCATACCAGTATCACTGCAACGTTCCTGTGTGACTATTGCTTGCATACCAGTATCACTGCACCATTCCTGTGTGACTATTGCTTGCATACCAGTATCACTGCACCATTCCTGTGTGACTATTGCTTGCATACCAGTATCACTGCACCATTCCTGTGTGACTATTGCTTGCATACCAGTATCACTGCACCATTCCTGTGTGACTATTGCTTGCATACCAGTATCACTGCACCATTCCTGTGTGACTATTGCTTGCATACCAGTATCACTGCACCATTCCTGTGTGACTATTGCTTGCATACCAGTATCACTGCAATGTTCCTGTGTGACTATTGCTTGCATACCAGTATAACTGCAATGTTCCTGTGTGACTATTGCTTGCATACCAGTATAACTGCAACGTTCCTGTGTGACTATTGCTTGCATACCAGTATCACTGCAATGTTCCTGTGTGACTATTGCTTGCATACCAGTATCACTGCAATGTTCCTGTGTGACTATTGCTTGCATACCAGTATCACTGCACTGTTCCTGTGTGACTATTGCTTGCATACCAGTATCACTGCACCATTCCTGTGTGACTATTGCTTGCATACCAGTATCACTGCACTGTTCCTGTGTGACTTGCTTGCATACCAGTATCACTGCAGTGTTCCTGTGTGACTATTGCTTGCATACCAGTATCACTGCAACATTCCTGTGTGACTATTGCTTGCATACCAGTATCACTGCAGCGTTCCTGTGTGACTATTGCTTGCATACCAGTATCACTGCAACATTCCTGTGTGACTATTGCTTGCATACCAGTATCACTGCACCATTCCTGTGTGACTATTGCTTGCATACCAGTATCACTGCACCATTCCTGTGTGACTATTGCTTGCATACCAGTATCACTGCACCATTCCTGTGTGACTATTGCTTGCATACCAGTATCACTGCACCATTCCTGTGTAACTATTGCTTGCATACCAGTATCACTGCACCATTCCTGTGTGACTATTGCTTGCATACCAGTATCACTGCACCATTCCTGTGTGACTATTGCTTGCATACCAGTATCACTGCAACGTTCCTGTGTGACTATTGCTTGCATACCAGTATCACTGCAACATTCCTGTGTGACTATTGCTTGCATACCAGTATCACTGCAACGTTCCTGTGTGACTATTGCTTGCATACCAGTATCATGTATATATAACCCATACAATAGAAATGCAATCTAGGATCTGGTTTTAAAACGGTTACAGGTGAGAGATCTACATAAGTAGTTTATATTGGAAGTGGGAGTCGTGATAGCGCAGTAGATGCGCGTTCGCTTCAGGTGCAAAAGGTCTGGAGTCCGATCCCCGCTGGAGCAGTTACAATTGTGCCTTTAGGCAAGGCATTTAAATTCCACGTTGCCTCTTCTCTCTCCCTCGTGGCGATGGATTCCATCAGGAATGAGGTCTCGAGAGTGATTAATATAAGTTGTAAGAACTTGTTTCGCAATCGAGCTAAAATAAATTTGTATAAACTATACTTTCTTCTCAATCCTGTTGACACACTGTATATTACAAATGATGTATGTACACATATTGTACACAAATTGAAACTAAAGCGACAATATATAAAATCGCACCAACATTTTTTAAGTTGAAAAATATTGTTTCTGTGGCATATATTTAGAAAATTATTAGAAATTATTCTAAAATCGATTGAATATTATAGCAAGTTGACGATATACGAGGAGGTCCATTGTTGCAGGTAGTCATTTGGAATGTTTTGAATGTGGCTGGAATATTACTTAACCCTTTCAACACCACAGACCTCTAAATAGGCTTACAAAAAGTGATACACATTTCTCTTAGTCTTATCATACATGCATAGTCTTACAAAAAGTGTAGATCCAGATGAGCCGGCTCGTAACGAGCCGTCTCATCCGGATCTGCACTTTTTGCCAGTAATATTACTATTTTTAGACAAAATTACCCATTTTTATAAATGAACTGGTCCAAATGTAATTTTCTTATTAATGTATTGGTCTAAACATATCATGAACCAGTCCATGTCAGTTACTTGGTGTTGAATGGGTTAATTTCAAGTTAGAAATTTCACAGATGAAAGAAACCTGTATTTCAGCATTGACTTTGTGTACACAGTTGGTCCTTTCTTCTGCTAGCAATACACTAAACTCTTCCTGAAAAAAAATGTTACCGTGACATCGCACCACATCATAAACTCAATAGCCACAACACAGATAACATCAAATAATACAATACAATGGCTAATGGACAAAAGGGCAGTGCCAAAAACGTTTTTCCGCTTAGAAAAACCCTAACTACTTCCCGCGGATTCCATATTATATAAATCTATCTACTTAGTTTCCAACAGTTTGTTCCCACGTCTGACTGTAATAAATTTAACAATCTTTCAGATGTGACTTTAGACAGAGGTCTCGTGTTGGTGCTTTACACCGTGCACGTAAAAGAACCAGAGGAGATTCTGGAATGGATCTCAGTCTGTATCATTGCACTATCCTCCAAAAATCTAAAATGACTAATATCTTCAGGAGGCATCACTTACACGGGCAACCGGTAGCGATGATAAATAAACGTAATATATACAACAGTTTTCTAGTTAAAGTCAGCCCAAGTAAATAAAATATTTCAAACCTCATGGTGCAATGCAAGGGGACCTCATGGTGCAATGCAAGGAGAGCCTATAGTGCAATGCAAGGAGAGCCTATAGTGCAATGCAAGGGGATCCTATAGTGCAATGCAAGGGGACCTCATGGTGCAATGCAAGGGGATCCTATAGTGCAATGCAAGGAGAGCCTATAGTGCAATGCAAGGGGATCCTATAGTGCAATGCAAGGGGATCCTATAGTGCAATGCAAGGAGAGCCTATAGTGCAATGCAAGGGGATCCTATAGTGCAATGCAAGGGGATCCTATAGTGCAATGCAAGGGGATCCTATAGTGCAATGCAAGGGGATCCTATAGTGCAATGCAAGGGGACCTATAGTGCAATGCAAGGGATCCTATAGTGCAATGCAAGGGGATCCTATAGTGCAATGCAAGGGGATCCTATAGTGCAATGCAAGGGGATCCTATAGTGCAATGCAAGGGGATCCTATAGTGCAATGCAAGGGTCCTATAGTGCAATGCAAGGGGATCCTATAGTGCAATGCAAGGGGATCCTATAGTGCAATGCAAGGGGATCCTATAGTGCAATGCAAGGGAGCCTATAGTGCAATGCAAGGAGAGCCTATAGTGCAATGCAAGGGGATCCTATAGTGCAATGCAAGGGGAGCCTATAGTGCAATGCAAGGGGATCCTATAGTGCAATGCAAGGGAGCCTATAGTGCAATGCAAGGGGATCCTATAGTGCAATGCAAGGGATCCTATAGTGCAATGCAAGGGATCCTATAGTGCAATGCAAGGGATCCTATAGTGCAATGCAAGGGGATCCTATAGTGCAATGCAAGGGGATCCTATAGTGCAATGCAAGGGGATCCTATAGTGCAATGCAAGGGGACCTCATGGTGCAATGCAAGGGGATCCTATAGTGCAATGCAAGGGGACCTCATAGTGCAATGCAAGGGGATCCTATAGTGCAATGCAAGGGGATCCTATAGTGCAATGCAAGGGGATCCTATAGTGCAATGCAAGGGGATCCTATAGTGCAATGCAAGGGGAGCCTATAGTGCAATGCAAGGGGACCTCATGGTGCAATGCAAGGGGATCCTATAGTGCAATGCAAGGGGGGCCTATAGTGCAATGCAAGGGGATCCTATAGCAACAAACAATCAATGCAAGGGGATCTCAGTGCAATGCAAGGGGATCCTATAGTGCAATGCAAGGGGATCCTATAGTGCAATGCAAGGGGGTGCAATGCAAGGGGATCCTATAGTGCAATGCAAGGGGATCCAGTGCAATGCAAGGGGATCATGGTGCAATGCAAGGGGACCTATAGTGCAATGCAAGGCACAGAGATAGTGCAATGCAAGGGGACCTACCTATAGTGCAATGCAAGGGGACCCCATAGCAATGCAAGGGGATCCCATAGTGCAATGCAAGGGGATCCTATAGTGCAATGCAAGGGGATCATCAAGGTGCAATGCAAGGGGATAGTGCAATGCAAGGGGATCCTATAGTGCAATGCAAGGGGATCCTATAGTGCAATGCAAGGGGAATAGTGCAATGCAAGGGGATCCTCATGGTGCAATGCAAGGGGATCCTATAGTGCAATGCAAGGTGCAATGCAAGGGGATCCTATAGTGCAATGCAAGGGGACCTAATGGTGCAATGCAAGGGGATCCTATAGTGCAATGCAAGGGGATCCTCATGGTGCAATGCAAGGGGATCCTATAGTGCAATGCAAGGGGACCTCCTCATAGGTGCAATGCAAGGGGATCCTATAGTGCAATGCAAGGGGACCTCATGGTAGGCAATGCAAGGGGATCTCATGGTGCAATGCAAGGGGATCCCATAGTGCAATGCAAGGGGATCCTATGGTGCAATGCAAGGGGACCTATAGTGCAATGCAAGGGGATCCCATAGTGCAATGCAAGGGGATCATGGTGCAATGCAAGGGGATCTATAGTGCAATGCAAGGGGACTCATGGTGCAATGCAAGGGGATCCTATAGTGCAATGCAAGGGGATCCTATAGTGCAATGCAAGGGGACCTCATGGTGCAATGCAAGGGGATCCTATAGTGCAATGCAAGGGGATCCCATAGTGCAATGCAAGGGGATCCTATAGTGCAATGCAAGGGGACCTCATGGTGCAATGCAAGGGGATCCTATAGTGCAATGCAAGGGGATCCTATAGTGCAATGCAAGGGGACCTCATGGTGCAATGCAAGGGGATCCTATAGTGCAATGCAAGGGGATCCTATAGTGCAATGCAAGGGGACCTATGGTGCAATGCAAGGGGACTCATAGTGCAATGCAAGGGGACCTCATGGTGCAATGCAAGGGGACCTCATGGTGCAATGCAGGGGACCTCATGGTGCAAGCAAGGGACCTATGGTGCAATGCAAGGGGACTCATGGTGCAATGCAAGGGGATCTCATGGTGCAATGCAAGGGACCTATGGTGCAATGCAAGGGGACCTCATGGTGCAATGCAAGGGGATCCTCATGGTGCAATGCAAGGGGATCTATGGTGCAATGCAAGGGGATCCTATAGTGCAATGCAAGGGGACCTCATGGTGCAATGCAAGGGACCTCATGGTGCAATGCAAGGGGACCTCATGGTGCAATGCAAGGGGATCATGGTGCAATGCAAGGACCATGGTGCAAGCAAGGGGACCTCATGGTGCAATGCAAGGGGACCTCATGGTGCAATGCAAGGGGACCTCATGGTGCAATGCAAGGGGACTATAGTGCAATGCAAGGGGACTCATGGTGCAATGCAAGGGGACTCATGGTGCAATGCAAGGGGACCTCATGGTGCAATGCAAGGGGATCCTATAGTGCAATGCAAGGGGATCCTCATGGTGCAATGCAAGGGGATCCTATAGTGCAATGCAAGGGGACCTCATAGTGCAATGCAAGGGGACCTATAGTGCAATGCAAGGGGACCTCATGGTGCAATGCAAGGGGATCCTATAGTGCAATGCAAGGGGATCTCATGGTGCAATGCAAGGGGATCTCATGGTGCAATGCAAGGGGATCCTATTGTGCAATGCAAGGGGATCCTATAGTGCAATGCAAGGGGACCTCATGGTGCAATGCCTCATGGTGCAATGCAAGGGGTCATGGTGCAATGCAAGGGGACATGGTGCAATGCAAGGGGAATGGTGCAATGCAAGGGGACTCATGGTGCAATGCAAGGGACCTCATGGTGCAATGCAAGGGGACCTCATGGTGCAATGCAAGGGGACCTCATGGTGCAATGCAAGGGGGTGCAATGCCTCATGGTGCAATGCAAGGGGACCTCATGGTGCAATGCAAGGGGACGTCATGGTGCAATGCAAGGGGACCTCATGGTGCAATGCAAGGGGACGTCATGGTGCAATGCAAGGGGACCTCATGGTGCAATGCAAGGGGACCTCATGGTGCAATGCAAGGGGACCTCATGTGCAATGCAAGGGGACTCATGGTGCAATGCAAGGGGACCTCATGGTGCAATGCAAGGGGACCTCATGGTGCAATGCAAGGGGACCTCATGGTGCAATGCAAGGGGACCTCATGGTGCAATGCAAGGGGACCTCATGGTGCAATGCAAGGGGACCTCATGGTGCAATGCAAGGGGACCTCATGGTGCAATGCAAGGGGATCCTATAGTGCAATGCAAGGGGACCTCATGGTGCAATGCAAGGGGATCCTATAGTGCAATGCAAGGGGACCTCATGGTGCAATGCAAGGGGATCTCATGGTGCAATGCAAGGGGATCTCATGGTGCAATGCAAGGGGATCTCATGGTGCAAATCTACACAATAATATTTTTCAATCTTTAAATAAAACTGACCTTTTGCTTCAATTTCATTTCTTGTACAACCTCTTGTAACGTTTCTTCATTTTTCTTTCTTTCTTCTACTTGTAAACAATCAAAATCTTCTTTCTACAAGCATTCATAGAGTATGAAAGTTGAAACAAAGAATGTGTTATGTATACAATGTCATCCATTCATATAATGCAAGGAGGCATAGCCATACTTTCCTTAATATTTGTTTGTAGGGGTTTTATGCCTGCACCAGCACCATTTTACCAATTAACACCTTTCCAGCGGTTAACCAGTACTTGGTGCACCAAGCTCCATAATAGACTGCCAACTTTTTCATATAAATGAGACATTGCCTGAGTGGGGCTCGAACCCATGACCATCAGTGATGATAGGTTACAGTGGTATACAAGTTTTGGAAGTCGTGATAGCGCAGTGGATGCGCATTCGCTTCAGGTGCGAAAGGTCCGGAGTTCAAGCCCCGCTGGAGCCGTTACGATTGTGCCCTTAGGCAAGGCATTTAAATTCCATGTTGCCACTTCTCTCTCCCTCGTGGCGATGGATTCCATCAGGAATGAGGTCTCGAGAGTGATTAAATATAAGTTCAAAGAACTTGTTTCGCAATCGAGCTAAAATAAATTTGTATAAACTAGTATACAAGTCAGCGACCTTAACAACTCGACCATGGAAGTGGACTGTGTAGTGTAATAAAACAAAACATTGTTAACCTCTTAACCCATTCAACACCAAGTAACTCACATGGACTGGTCCATGATATTCATAAACCAATAAATGAATCAGGAAAATCACATTTGGACAAGTTCATTTATCAAAATGGGTAATTATGTCTAAAAATAGTCATATCACTGGCAAAAAGTGCAGCCGTCATGAGCCGGCTCATCTGGATCTACACTTTTTGTAAGCCTATTTAGAGGTCTGTGATGTTGAAGCAGGATGTCCTGGGGGGAAGCCAAAGCAGCAGCAACGGACCGGTCCAAGTGGAGAGCAGTGGTGAAGGCCCTATACCCCAACCGGGGTGAAGAGGATTGATGATGATGGTGTTGAAAGAGTTAATGTCTCTCTTAACTTGCACATAAATACTGACTGGTGATTGGTCAACAAATAGTATGTGATAATGAGGAAACTAGCTGAACATTTTACAATTCGTCAAGAAATGCAACAAAGCATTAAGATATCGATATAACTATATATATAAGACCACAGGCACCAGACACAAAAGGCCTATGGTCATATAGTAAGTAATATATAATATATATATTTTTTTTTTTGTGTCTGGTGCCTGTGTATAAGACTTACATACACTTGCACAAAGATGAGCATATAAATTGGGCAGACTGCATTACAAGTTATGACTTGTGGTTGTAACAGGTAAGCCACATTTTCATTATAATTGTAATAATTTGGATTTTGCCATCAAATATCAAAACGATTAATTGATTCAATTTTTACTCGGCGATGAATTGATTTAATAATTGTCCCAGCACTACTACCAACACAGCTACACAGCTTCATCCCACACAACATCATCTTGGAACAACCGCCCACAATGACCACTATGGATGCCTTCCAGTCGGTTAAGGTCAGTTACACCCCAAAGACCGTCAGTCATTTTTATCATTGTTAACGCTTATACAAAGAAACATGTATAGATATACAGAGATTTGTTTACTTCCCACCTCCTTGCTTGCTGCCATGCCCCCCATATCCCTGCCTGCTGCCATGCCCCCCCATCTCCCTGCCTGCTGCCATGCCCCCATCTTCCTGCTTGCTGCCATGCCCCCCATCTCCCTGCTTGCTGCCATGCCCCCCATCTCCCCTGACTGCTGTCATGCCCCCCATCTCCCTGCTTGCTGCCATGCCCCCCATCTCCCAGCCTGCTGCCATGCCCCCTCCCTGCCTGCTGCCATGCCCCCAATCTCCCTGCCTGCTGCCATGCCCCCAATCTCCCTGCCTGCTGCCATGCCCCCAATCTCCCTGCCTGCTGCCATGCCCCCAATCTCCCTGCTTGCTGCCATGCCCCCCATCTCCCTGACTGCTGCCATGCCCCCCATCCCTGCCATGCCCCCTCTCCCTGCCTGCTGCCATGCCCCCATCTCCCTGCCTGCTGCCATGCCCCCCATCTCCCTGCCTGCTGCCATGCCCCCCATCTCCCTGCCTGCTGCCATGCCCCCCATCTCCCTGCCAGCTGCCATGCCCCCATCTCCCTGCCTGCTGCCATGCCCCCCATCTCCCTGTCTGCTGCCATGCCCCCATCTCCCTGCCTGCTGCCATGCCCCCATCTCCCTGCCTGCTGCCATGCCCCCATCTCCCTGCCTGCTGCCATGCCCCCCCATCTCCCTGCCTGCTGCCATGCCCCCCATCTCCCTGCCTGCTGCCATGCCCCCCATCTCCCTGCCTGCTGCCATGCCCCCCCATCTCCTTGCCTGCTGCCATGCCCCCTCCCTGCCTGCTGCCATGCCCCCCATTTCCCTGCCTGCTGCCATGCCCCCTCCCATGCCCCCTCCCTGACTGCTGCCATGCCCCCCATCTCCCTGCCTGCTGCCATGCCCCCTCCCTGCCTGCTGCCATGCCCCCCCATCTCCCTGACTGCTGCCATGCCCCCTCCCTGCCTGCTTCCATCTCCCTGACTGCTGCCATGCCCCCCATCTCCCTGCCTGCTGCCATGCCCCCCATCCCTGCCTGCTGCCATGCCCCCATCTCCCTGCCTGCTGCCATGCCCCCCATCTCCCTGCCTGCTGCCATGCCCCCCATCTCCCTGCCTGCTGCCATACCCCCATCTCCCTGCCTGCTGCCATACCCCCATCTCCCTGCCTGCTGCCATACCCCCCATCTCCCTGCCTGCTGCCATGCCCCCCATCTCCCTGCCTGCTGCCATGCCCCCCATCTCCCTGCCTGCTGCCATACCCCCCATCACCCTGCCTGCTGCCATGCCCCCCATCTCCCTGCCTGCTGCCATGCCCCCCATCTCCCTGCCTGCTGCCATGCCCCCTCCTGCCTGCTGCCATGCATAGTATTCGTTAATTGCGAATATATCCCATGCAAAGTGCCGCAATCACTGAAGATGAAATTTGAGAAGAACTTGTTTCGCAATCAAGTGAAAACAAATTTGTTTAAACTAAATACATTTTGAGGAACTTTTAAGTAGCATGGAAGATCACATTCGCACTATTTGCACAGTTCTGACAGTGACTCTGTGGTAATGTGGTCAGATCTGTTAGTTGCCAGGTGACGTCGCCGTGGCAGGTTCGTAACCCGGATAATGCCTATTTTAGTTTATAATTCCAACCTGTGTTGTTAACATTTCCCTCAATCTTTCTGTTTCTTCTTTCAATCTCTCGGATAGCATATGTTGCCACACCCCCTGTTGTTGTTGTAGTGTGGAGTTTAGCAGGCTTTTATATTCTTCCACAATCACAGTAAGTGTTTCATGACCGGCCAGCCTTAAGTCTTCTATCTGTTCATCGTGCTTGGCCTGAATAATATACAACTTTTATTTTATTCATAATCATACATCAAAATATCATAAAACCACAACAACCGTTCATCATAAACACAACAACTGTTCATCATAAACACAACAACTGTTCATCATAAACACAACAACTGTTCATCATAAACACAACAACCGTTCATCATAAACAACCATTCATCATAAACACAACAACTGTTCATCATAAACACAACAACTGTTCATCATAAACACAACCGTTCATCATAAATACAACAACCGTTCATCATAAACACAACAACCATTCATCATAAACACAACAACCGTTCATCATAAACACAACAACCGTTCATCATAAACACAACAACCGTTCATCATAAACAACCATTCATCATAAACACAACAACCATTCATCATAAACACAACAACCGTTCATCATAAACAACCGTTCATCATAAACACAACAACCGTTCATCATAAACACAACAACCGTTCATCATAAACACAACAACTGTTCATCATAAACACAACAATCATTCATCATAAACACAACAACCGTTCATCATAAACACAACAACCGTTCATCATAAACAACCATTTATCATAAACAACCATTCATCATAAACAACCATTCATCATAAACCCAACAACCATTCATCATAAACACAACAACCGTTCATCATAAACAACCGTTCATCATAAACACAACAACCGTTCATCATAAACAACCATTCATCATAAACACAACAACTGTTCATCATAAACACAACAACCGTTCATCATAAACACAACAACCGTTCATCATAAACACAACAACTGTTCATCATACACAACCGTTCATCATAAATACAACAACCGTTCATCATAAACACAACAACCGTTCATCATAAACACAACAACTGTGCATCATAAACACAACAACTGTTCATCATAAACACAACAACCGTTCATCATAAACACAACAACCGTGCATCATAAACACAACAACTGTTCATCATAAACACAACAACTGTTCATCATAAACACAACAACCGTTCATCATAAACACAACAACCGTTCATCATAAACACTACAACTGTTTGTCATAAACACAACAACTGTTCGTCATAAACACAACAACTGTTCATCAAAGAGATAATAGTATTTCATCATAAACACGACAACAGGTATTCACAAATATACCAATAATGTATCCTAAATAGTCCCATAGTTCAGCATAAACACTCCCACAGTCACCATTACTCCCTCTAACACTCCCACAGTCACCATTACTCCCTCTAACACTCCCACAGTCACCATTACTCCCTCTAACACTCCCACAGTCACCATTACTCCCTATAACACTCCCACAGTCACCATTACTCCCTCTAACACTCCCACAGTCACCATTACTCCCTCTCCCAAATAGTTCAACATAAACACTCCCACAGTCACCATAACTCCCTCTAACACTCCCACAGTCACCATACTCCCTCTCCCAAATAGTTCAACATAAACACTCCCACAGTCACCATTACTCCCTCTCCCAAATAGTTCAACATAAAACACTCCACAGTCACCATTACTCCCTCTCCCAAATAGTTCACAAAACACTCCACAGTCACCATTACCCTCTCCAAATAGTTCAACATAAACACTCCCACAGTCACCATTACTCCTCTCCCAAATAGTTCAACATAAACACTCCCACAGTCACCATTACTCCCTCTTCCAAATAGTTCAACATAAACACTCCCACAGTCACCATTACTCCCTCTCCCAAATAGTTCAGCATAAACACTCCCACAGTCACCATTACTCCCTCTCCCAAATAGTTCAACATAAACACTCCCACAGTCACCATTACTCCCTCTCCCAAATAGTTCAACATAAACACACCCACAGTCACCATTACTCCCTCTCCCAAATAGTTCAGCATAAACACTCCCACAGTCACCATTACTCCCTCTCCCAAATAGTTCAACATAAACATATGCGGTCATATATAAAACCCATACAGTTCAACATAAGCACATGACCTCACACACCCATAGGTCAACATAAACATTCCACAGCCCACCCCATGAACACCAGCATAGTTCACCATTAACCTCCACACAGTTCAACATGAACACCACACTATACAGTCCAGCATAAACTGCCATACAGTCCAAAATAATGATCCCTACAGTTGAACATAAACATCCATACAGTTGAACATAAACATACTACTGTCCAACATAAACACCCCTAGAGTTCAACATAAACATACTACTGTCCAACATAAACACCCCTAGAGTTCAACATAAACATACTACTGTCCAACATAAACACCCCTAGAGTTCAACATAAACATACTACTGTCCAACATAAACACCCCTAGAGTTCAACATAAACATACTACTGTCCAACATAAACACCCCTAGAGTTCAACATAAACATACTACTGTCCAACATAAACACCCCTAGAGTTCAACATAAACATACTACTGTCCAACATAAACACCCCTAGAGTTCAACATAAACATACTACTGTCCAACATAAACACCCCTAGAGTTCAACATAAACATACTACTGTCCAACATAAACACCCCTAGAGTTCAACATAAACATACTACTGTCCAACATAAACACCCCTAGAGTTCAACATAAACATACTACTGTCCAACATAAAACATATACATATAGTTCAGCATATACATACAGTTCAAAATAAACATATACACATAGTTCAACATAAACATACATACAGTTCAAAATAAACATATACATATAGTTCATCATAAACATACATGTTCATCATAAACCTACATGACACACTGTACATTTACTACTATATATACAGTGACAGCATAAACCTACATGTAGTTCATCATAAACCTACATGTTCATCATAAACCTACATGACACACTGTACATTTACTACTATATATACAGTGACAGCATAAACCTACATGTAGTTCATCATAAACCTACATGTTCATCATAAACCTACATGACACACTGTACATTTACTACTATATATACAGTGACAGCATAAACCTACATGTAGTTCATCATAAACCTACATGTTCATCATAAACCTACATGACACACTGTACATTTACTACTATATATACAGTGACAGCATAAACCTACATGTAGTTCATCATAAACCTACATGTTCATCATAAACCTACATGTAGTACATCACAAACCCACATGTAGTTCATCATAAACCTACATGTAGTTCATCATAAACCTACATGACACACTGTACATTTACTACTATATATGTAGTGACTGTGACATCACAAACCCACATGTAGTTCATCATAAACCTACATGTAGTTCATCACAAACATACATGTAGTACATCACAAACCCACATGTAGTTCATCATAAACCTACCTGTAGTTCATCATAACTTTGTTTCGCAGCTGCTGCTAGTTCATGAGCTCTCGCAAGATCGTCTGTCAATCTGGAATTCTCTGACAACTGTTTTTCGAGTTCCTGTGAAAATGAAATACAAAACTGTATCTGCATGTTGTACAACTATACTACAGGAATCCCCTACGGTTGACCGACAATATCACCATACACAACCCAATACAACAAATCTGCCTAACTGCTAAAAGTTGATACAACGAAATGCTGAAATTACAAGTCCCACATCCCCAAACGCCGCCTCCCAAGAGCGACAACCTCTTTATAACGTCACCTTTATTACCACCGTTGTGTTTTAATACAATTTCACCTCTTATGAACGACACCTCCCAACAACACACAACGACAGTCAATTTCCCACCCAGCGATGCAGAAAACCTCCCAAGAACAGACAAAAATTGGCCTGGAAAAAGACACAGTTTGTACATATATGTGTCATCAGACTCAAATAATCGCCAATTGTTCCTTTCAATTTTCAATAAACTGTAATTATCTTAATCTGGGACCCAATCCAGGGACCCACAATCTCAGTATGAGCTATCATAACTTCCCGCATTTCCAAACTTCAAAAAGTTGAACCTCCCTAGAACAACAACCAATCTTGGGTGTATCCGGACGGTGTTTGCTCTGGAGAGGTTTAACCCTTTCAACACCACAGACCTCTAAATAGGCTTACAAAAAGTGTAGATTCAGATGAGCCGGCTCGTGACGAGCCATCTCATCAGGATCTGCACTTTTTGCCAGTGATATGACTATTTTTAGACATAATTACCCATTTTGATAAATGAACTTGTCCAAATCTGATTTTCTGATTCATTTATTGGTTTAAGAATATCATGGATCAGTCCATGTGAGTTACTTGGTGTTGAATGGGTTAACTGTAATTGCAACAGTTATTTGATTAGATGTTAGTGTTCCGTTGCCTCAACTTTTCACACTAAAGACAATTTGTTAAATCATGTTGGAAATGCCCGTTTTCCAAATTTCACATTTTCCTCCATGACACTACAATGCATAACAGTTAAATCACACCGACAGCTTAGGACATACGGTGACTCTCAAGCTGTTAGTGTGTAGGACGACTCCGGATACCCTTCAGGGATGCATTTCAGGCATTGAGGCACAGACACCCAGGTAGAACCATCAACCTTCCACAAGCTTACTGGTAAACTAAACTAAATTTTACAACATTAATCTCTCGCGACATTTCAGTTTGAATCCTGGCTTACCTAAGGACATCACTACTGTTGTTCTGACGGGGCTTGAACTCACTACCTCTCGGTTACAAGGCTGTATCTATTACCAGGCTTCCTACTGTCAGTTCCAATGGCGTCAATTGTAACAAAAATACAAATACTGGCTCTAAATTTTGTGAATTGGCGAAAATATTTGGCGCTAATTGTTTTGTTCGGTTTTTTTTCAATTTTTTTTTTTTAAATTGGCTCCAGCTTTTTTCAGTTGGCGACAGAAGTTTCATTTTTGGTTCCATGACACACAAACAGCTTATATCTGTTGGTGAAACTTCAGAGGAGGAAGATCACAGGTACAGGTATCCCTGGATCCTTCAATAACTTAACATGCATTGAATTTCATACGAATGGATTATCATATCTATTATTATTGGGGTTTTTACGTTTATTTATCGTCGCTACCGGTTGCCCATATGAGCGACGTCTCCTGAAGAGATTAGTCATTTTAGATTTTTGGAGGATAGTGCAATGATACAGAGAGAGACCCATTCCAGATTCTCCTCTAGTTCTTTTACGTGCACAGTGTATAGCACTGACACGAGACCTCGGTTTTTTAAACTTTATTTATTTTCAACGATTGCGAAGCAAATTTTAACAA
>CM026402.1:47525803-47543870 GCA_014843695.1 Archivesica marissinica | reverse complement strand
CATCACAAACCCACATGTAGTTCATCATAAACCTACATGTAGTTCATCACAAACATACATGTAGTACAGCATAAACCTACATGTAGTTCATCATAAACCTACATGTAGTTCATCATAAACCTACATGACACACTGTACATTTACTACTATATATGTAGTGACTGTGACATCACAAACCCACATGTAGTTCATCATAAACCTACATGTAGTTCATCACAAACATACATGTAGTACATCACAAACCCACATGTAGTTCATCATAAACCTACCTGTAGTTCATCATAACTTTGTTTCGCAGCTGCTGCTAGTTCATGAGCTCTCGCAAGATCGTCTGTCAATCTGGAATTCTCTGACAACTGTTTTTCGAGTTCCTGTGAAAATGAAATACAAAACTGTATCTGCATGTTGTACAACTATACTACAGGAATCCCCTACGGTTGACCGACAATATCACCATACACAACCCAATACAACAAATCTGCCTAACTGCTAAAAGTTGATACAACGAAATGCTGAAATTACAAGTCCCACATCCCCAAACGCCGCCTCCCAAGAGCGACAACCTCTTTATAACGTCACCTTTATTACCACCGTTGTGTTTTAATACAATTTCACCTCTTATGAACGACACCTCCCAACAACACACAACGACAGTCAATTTCCCACCCAGCGATGCAGAAAACCTCCCAAGAACAGACAAAAATTGGCCTGGAAAAAGACACAGTTTGTACATATATGTGTCATCAGACTCAAATAATCGCCAATTGTTCCTTTCAATTTTCAATAAACTGTAATTATCTTAATCTGGGACCCAATCCAGGGACCCACAATCTCAGTATGAGCAATCATAACTTCCCGCATTTCCAAACTTCAAAAAGTTGAACCTCCCTAGAACAACAACCAATCTTGGGTGTATCCGGACGGTGTTTGCTCTGGAGAGGTTTAACCCTTTCAACACCACAGACCTCTAAATAGGCTTACAAAAAGTGTAGATTCAGATGAGCCGGCTCGTGACGAGCCATCTCATCAGGATCTGCACTTTTTGCCAGTGATATGACTATTTTTAGACATAATTACCCATTTTGATAAATGAACTTGTCCAAATCTGATTTTCTGATTCATTTATTGGTTTAAGAATATCATGGATCAGTCCATGTGAGTTACTTGGTGTTGAATGGGTTAACTGTAATTGCAACAGTTATTTGATTAGATGTTAGTGTTCCGTTGCCTCAACTTTTCACACTAAAGACAATTTGTTAAATCATGTTGGAAATGCCCGTTTTCCAAATTTCACATTTTCCTCCATGACACTACAATGCATAACAGTTAAATCACACCGACAGCTTAGGACATACGGTGACTCTCAAGCTGTTAGTGTGTAGGACGACTCCGGATACCCTTCAGGGATGCATTTCAGGCATTGAGGCACAGACACCCAGGTAGAACCATCAACCTTCCACAAGCTTACTGGTAAACTAAACTAAATTTTACAACATTAATCTCTCGCGACATTTCAGTTTGAATCCTGGCTTACCTAAGGACATCACTACTGTTGTTCTGACGGGGCTTGAACTCACTACCTCTCGGTTACAAGGCTGTATCTATTACCAGGCTTCCTACTGTCAGTTCCAATGGCGTCAATTGTAACAAAAATACAAATACTGGCTCTAAATTTTGTGAATTGGCGAAAATATTTGGCGCTAATTGTTTTGTTCGGTTTTTTTTCAATTTTTTTTTTTTAAATTGGCTCCAGCTTTTTTCAGTTGGCGACAGAAGTTTCATTTTTGGTTCCATGACACACAAACAGCTTATATCTGTTGGTGAAACTTCAGAGGAGGAAGATCACAGGTACAGGTATCCCTGGATCCTTCAATAACTTAACATGCATTGAATTTCATACGAATGGATTATCATATCTATTATTATTGGGGTTTTTACGTTTATTTATCGTCGCTACCGGTTGCCCATATGAGCGACGTCTCCTGAAGAGATTAGTCATTTTAGATTTTTGGAGGATAGTGCAATGATACAGAGAGAGACCCATTCCAGATTCTCCTCTAGTTCTTTTACGTGCACAGTGTATAGCACTGACACGAGACCTCGGTTTTTTAAACTTTATTTATTTTCAACGATTGCGAAGCAAATTTTAACAACTTATATTAATCATTCTCGTTGGTGCGGATGAAAGCGTATATGTGGTCATACGTGTGGGAGGAAACCGGAGTACCCGGGGAAAACCCACCTGTCTGATCTGGCGACCACCGTACCATCTCACATACTTCCCGGTCCGAGGATCGAACCCGGGTTGCATTGGTGAGAAGCGAATCGGACAGACCTCAGTTTAAAGTCCCACATGAAAGACAGTTAATTTTATTACGGTCAGACAGGGGGATCGAACCTGCGATCGCTGGATTACCAGTCCAGCATGTTACCACTGGACTACAGATCTGTATATTATTATGTATGAATATTCAACTTATATATCACCTTCAGGACAGCTTCTTTCTCCCCATTGGCCCTTTGCAACAAAGAATCGTCAGTTGACCCTTGACATGCCTTTTCACTGGCCAATTCGTTTCTCACAATTTCATTGGACGCATTTTGAACTGCTCCTTGCATCTGATTGGCTCTATCAGAAAGTTCTAAACTAGCAACTGAATCACTGCCAGCCTGTAAGCTTGGTGATGACACAGTCTGGTTATCAATACTAGCAGAGTTAGCACTTCCTGTATCCACTCTGGGCTCTGATGCATTATTTACAATGCCAGCAGCAAGGTCAAGGCCACTAATATCTGGTAGTTGTTCAAAACCATGTGACTGAAAGCTTGCTCCTGATTGGTTTGTTGATGCTGACCTAAAACTTCCATCAAGGATTTCATTGGCCAGATTTATATTTTCCAAATCAATCTGAAATATTGAAATTAAATTAAATAGTTAACTGCAAATCAGGTACAGTACAGTTTTTGGCCTAGGTTCATTGCAGGGTATGCAGTAGGGAATGTAACAATTACAGTAAATTAATGACACACATTACAAGTAATCAAACAGGACAATCAATTTACCTCAAATAAAAATGGAACCAAAACTTTCTTAAATGCAGGGATCAAGAATTTAATCAAAACTTTCTTAAATGCAGGGATCAAGAATTTAACCAAAACTTTCTTAAATGCAGGGATCAAGAATTTAACCATAGCTTTCTTAAATGCAGGGATCAAGAATTTAACCATAGCTTTCTTAAATGCAGGGATCAAGAATTTAACCAAAACTTTCTTAAATGCAGGGATCAAGAATTTAACCAAAACTTTCTTAAATGCAGGGATCAAGAATTTAACCAAAACTTTCTTAAATGCAGGGATCAAGAATTTAACCAAAACATTCTTAAATGCAGGGATCAAGAATTTAACCAAAACATTCTTAAATGCAGGGATCAAGAATTTAGACTGTAAGAATCGGCACCTACAGCATGCAAGAGCCAGTGGACACTTGATTTCTCACATGAATGCAGAGATCATGCATTCAAACCGTATCAGTCAACACATATGAACTTGTAAGGCAGTAGACCATTGATTTCTCAAATGAAGGGATAAAGTCACGTTGTGACCTAGGCACGTCTCGCAGTGGCAGCTTATTCAAGACTTTGTCTCTTCGCCATAAACTCGGATCCTCGTGTAGGTTTTGAAATGAGGGGAACAGCCCGGGGATGCTATAATGACACGAAGATACTTGAAGAGAATATCTGTACCAGCTTCTGCTATTGAGGGATGACAATTGTAAAGGATGTGGCTGTAAAACGGACCGTTTTCAATGAAAGGAACACCGATGCAGGATTTGTCAACCTAGGAAGAATGAAGAGGCCTCAACAGGGTGTCTTCATAAGCAACGTAGCAGCAACATAAACTTCTTAGAGAGAAACCAGTCGCCCACATGCCTCAGCAGAGGCGACTATAAACAACATAAACTTCTTAGAGAAACCAGTCGCCCACATGCCTCGTCGGAGGTGACTATAAACAACATAAACTTCATAGAGAAACCAGTCACCCACATGCCTCGGCAGAGGTGACTATAAACAACATAAACTTCTTAGAGAAACCAGTCGCCCACATGCCTCGGCGGAGGCGACTATAAACAACATAAACTTCTTAGAGAAACCAGTCGCCCACGTGCCTCGGCGACTATAAACAACATAAACTTCTTAAAGAAACCAGTCGCCCACATGCCTCGGCGGAGGCGACTATAAACAACATAAACTTCTTAGAGAAACCAGTCGCCCACATGCCTCGGCGGAGGCGACTATAAACAAAGCTACAAGACCAGGGATAAAGTATTCACATCGATTTAGTTGCCATTTATGATCATGCAAAGGTAAAACTAGTCCAGGATACACAAGAGCAAGTTATAAAAGTTTTCATATTTCAGACCAATACTGATTATTTTTGCATGGTTATCAATATTGGCCATATATCATCCAGACTCAAACAAATTACAGGTATAAAGCATCAACTACCTCCACTAGATACAGTATTATTGCAGTTGCATTAGTTTCAAATATTTGGTTTCCAACATAGTTTTTATTAAATTGCTAGTTTTACCTCATCTGTGTCCTGCAACCATCCAATGTCATGTGTGACCCCAGCACCTGCCATTGACTCCTCTGGTGCAACCATATCTACAGGGGGAATACTAGCCTGGGCACTCCCCGCCACATCCAGCGTAAGCGGGCTATCTAAGTGTTGAGGGAACCGGTTTTGTCCACATAACAGGTCTGGTTGGACATTGCTTGTTCCCTGCGCAGCTAAAATGTACCAGGAACCAGTATGTTAATCATTCAATAAATACAACATTTGAATAGGAGTGCTTTGTAATGGGCCAGTGTATCTTACTAGACAAAATTATGTTTGAAAATCTTAAAAACCAAAAGGAGAAGTGGGGCCCCAGAGGGCGAAATCAGGGTCACTAGGGCGACAATTTCGCCCACATCGCCCTCTAGAATGATCCCTGATGTACAGCTACAATTCTACATGCCACATTCCAACACCAATTACTAGGCTAATTGCTATGGAATCAGTATTACGCAACTTCTGCAGTAATGAATTCCACAAGTTTAACATTTTTTTCTAATACCGGTACATGTTTACTTGAATATTCTTGAAAAATATTTAATCTTCTATGATAAGGACAGTTTTTTCATTCAGCTCTTGGTAGATTTGTTTCACACCTCAGAGTTCGAGCCCCGCTGGAGCCGTTACGATTGTGCCCTTAGGCAAGGCATTTAAATTCCACATGCCTCTTCTCTCTCCCTAGGTCTCGAGAGTGATTAATGTGTGTTTGTGTGTGTGTTGTTCTTTACTTCATGTTTTCAACTTACTTGTGTACATTTCTATTGTGTACCAGATTTCTCCCAATAAAAAAGTCAAACAGGGGGGGGGGGGAAGAAAAGGCACAAAGCAATGAGGGTCGGGGGGCATGCCCCCATAAGTGTTCCAAATATTAGATGCACTGTAGGAGCAATCTGAGTATAATATATTGCAACAAAATCACTGTGTCTGTATCATATACATGTATATTTCTCAGCAAAATAAATTAATATTAAAGCTTTCAAACAGGGCAACTGGATTCAAACAGGGGGATTGCAATTTGAAACCTGGCAGCCCCCTCCCATCATGGCGTCGTAGGGAGAACCGTGTGTATCATATGAATCATTCCCATATATATATATTGATTATTGAGTATGTAGTACAGTGTGCCCATTGCTTATCAGCATTATGTAGTACAGTGTGCCTATTGCATATCAGCATTATGTAGTACAGTGTGCCTATTGCATATCAGCAGTATGTAGTACAGTGTGCCCATTGCTTATCAGCAGTATGTAGTACAGTGTGCCCATTGCATATCAGCATTATGTAGTACAGTGTGCCTATTGCATATCAGCAGTATGTAGTACAGTGTGCCTATTGCATATCAGCAGTATGTAGTACAGTGTGCCCATTGCTTATCAGCAGTATGTAGTACAGTGTGCCTATTGCTTATCAGCATTATGTAGTACAATGTGCCTATTGCATATCAGCAGTATGTAGTACAGGGTGCCTATTGCTTATCAGCATTATGTAGTACAGTGTGCCCATTGCTTATCAGCATTATGTAGTACAGTGTGCCTATTGCTTATCAGCATTATGTAGTACAATGTGCCTATTGCATATCAGCAGTATGTAGTACAGGGTGCCTATTGCTTATCAGCAGTATGTAGTACAGTGTGCCCATTGCTTATCAGCAGTATGTAGTACAGTGTGCCTATTGCTTATCAGCAGTATGTAGTACAGTGTGCCCATTGCTTATCAGCAGTATGTAGTACAGGGTGCCTATTGCTTATCAGCAGTATGTAGTACAGTGTGCCCATTGCTTATCAGCAGTATGTAGTACAGGGTGCCTATTGCTTATCAGCAGTATGTAGTACAGTGTGCCGGTTGCTTATCAGCAGTATGTAGTACAGGGTGCCTATTGCTTATCAGCAGTATGTAGTACAGTGTGCCTATTGCTTATCAGCAGTATGTAGTACAGGGTGCCTATTGCTTATCAGCAGTATGTAGTACTTAGTTTATACAAATTTATTTTAGCTCGATTGCGAAACAAGTTCTTTCAACTTATATTAATCACTCTCGAGACCTCATTCCTGATGGAATCCATCGCCACGAGGGAGAGAAGAGGCAACATGGAATTTAAATGCCTTGCATAAGGACACAATCGTAACGGCTCCAGCGCGGCTCGAACTCCGGACCTGTAGTACTTACAGAGGAATTGGACTCTTCTAAGGATGAGTAAATGGTTAATAGGCAACCTGTATATTTGAACGTTCATAATTACACTTACTATTCTTGTGTGTTTTACGTTTATTTATCATCGCTACCGGTTGCCCATATGAGCGCCCCCGCCTGAAGAGATTAGTTATTTTAGATTTTTGGAGGATAGTGCATTGATACAGACAGAGACCCATTCCAGAGTCTCCTCTGGTACCTTTACGTGCATGGTGTAAAGCTCCGACACGAGACCTCTGTTTAAAGTCCCATCTGAAAGACTGTTAATTTTATTAGGGTCAGACGGGGGATCGAACCTGCGATCCCTGGATTCACTTACTATTCTTAGACACCCTGGTGTTATATACCGGTATTACATGTAGCTTGCAATAGACAAGCCAGCATTCATAAATACTAACTAACAAACATTGTATCTAGTATCCACTTTATTATGTGGAATAGGTCATAATTCTTTAAATATTAAATTTGCTAAGAACGTGAAGCTTGTACTCACAAGGAACAAACATTGCAGCCCACACGTTCGGTGCTGCTTGCGCAGTTGGATTAACTTGCTGGGGCATTGCCACAGGTTCTGCCGCCTGGATTAAAATGAATCAAGATACAATGATTGTAGATAAAACGTGTAATACAACACATACATAATATAACAAAGTAAAACCAACAGGGCTTCAAATAGAATATGTCTTGTGCTTTAAGCTTAATGTCGCACCGATAGACTAGGTCATATCGCTACCCTCCAACTGTTATTGGGGGACAAAAACCATTGATGCCACTTCAAACAGTATCTCAGACACAGACCAGCCTTCCACAACTTGGACCACAAGCCAATGGGATTAAAACCTACAGTGGTAGGAGAAAAATAATCTGAAGGCACCGTCATTTGGTTGCCAAACTAGAAAATATTATTATATCTATTGAGAAAGAACACATGACCGAGTCGACAAACATCTCCCTTGTATTTATTGCTGTAGGAAGACACAAAGGTCGGAGCCGCAACTGAGCAGAAGTTTAGATACAGACAGTCGCCAGGGTAGAACCACCTGGAAGTGAGCTGGATAGCTTCTTGAGGCATACTGACATGAAATAATGGACTCCCTCCCCTAGTGATATTCAAACTTAAGCGATTTAGATATTAACCCTTTCCTTTATAGAGATTTAGGTTAATATAATATTATATCTCCATACAAACGACAACCATTTAGTTATCATGGAGTGGACAAGTAGTCGTCATATCTATCCCACCTTCATAGATATTACTGGGACTACATGACAATCTGGCCTTTATTATGAGCATTGGTTTGGCTACTACATTGTCAATGTATGTCGTATTAGTAATATCGTCTATGAGGGAAAGGGTTAAACATTTATTTATGATCGCCCCTACAGTCCAGATACATGGCAGGGTTCCCGTTGACTGTCGCCAACCGGCTTGTCCATGTGATTCGAGAACGACAAGAAGAAGAAATATTTATTTGTGAACTATATGGCTCTTAGTTGGCTCCAAGTTTTTTAAATTGGCTCCAGTGTTTTTCAATTGGCGACAGAAGTGGCGCAGACAAACATTCAGGCAGAGTGAACCCTGCATGGGACCTCTGTTTATAGTCCCTATTGCAGCAATAAGAGTCAATTCTTACCTCAAATCCTCCAAAATCTTCAAAGTCATCATCCTCGAAGCCATGCTCATTCTAAAATGACCACAATGTACATGTATTTTACAATGCAGAGTAAGCCCTTCTAGTTAACCCATTCAACACCACAGACCTCTAAATAGGCTTACAAAAAAGTGTAGATCATGACGCGCCGTCTCATCAAGATCTGCATTTTTTGCCAGTAATATTACTATTTTTAGACAAAATTACCTATTTTGATAAATGAACTGGTCCAAATGTAATTTTCTGATTAATTTATTTGTCTAAACATATCATGAACCAGTCCATATCAGTTGAATGGGTTATTAATTAATGCAGGGTTCATTCTAGGTCAGAATTTTTGGGAGAAGTGAGAAAGCGTGTGATCGCTTCCTTAAATGGTGTTCTTTAATATACTTCTGCAAAATAGGGTTAAAATGCACAGTACAACCATTAAATACAACATTTGAATAGAAGGAGTGCTTTATAATGGGCCAGTGTATCTTACTTGACAAAATGTTGTTTGAAAATCGTAAAAACCAAAAAATGAATTTTTATTTTAAAGAGAAGTGAGGCCCCAAGAGGGCGAAGTCAGTGTCCCTAGGGTGACAATTTCGCCCACATCGCCCTCTAGAATGATCCCTGAATTAATGTGCTAAAGCTGTAAGTTAGATGTCTGGTCATTACTTATTTCCTAATACTATTACTCTCTGGAGCAAGCATTTTCTGATTATAACTGGCTGGTATAACTTGTTCAGTTTATTGATGGGGAGAGAAGGCCGCCCTTGATGGGGAGAGAAGACTGCCCTTGATGGGGAGAGAAGACCGCCCTTGATGGGGAGAGAAGACCGCAAGACCACCCTTGATGGGGAGAGAAGACCGCCCTTGATGGGGAGAGAAGACCGCCCTTGATGGGTAGAGAAGACCGCCCTTGATGGGGAGAGAAGACCGCCCTTGATGGGGAGAGAAGACCGCCCATGTACTTGTTGACTCTCTAACATATGACAAAAATGCTACAGTTTACATGGAAATTGAATAAAAACTACAGCTATATATGTCATTTTGTTTGTTTCATACATTAGTAAACTGTCAAGGAGTTGACCACCATTATGTAAAAAGAATCTACGTTATACTGCCGAACAATCAATTCTGATTATGACTGGCCGGTCTGCTAGCTATATTTTGGGGCATTAAATTCTGATATAACACAAACAGAAAGATAGAGGCAATGTTGAATTAACATTTTCCTTCATAGAGATTTAGGTTAATATACTATTATATCTCGATACAAATGACAGCCATTTAGCTATCATGCAATGGATAAGTAGGCGCCATATCTATCCCACCTCCATAGATATTACTGGGACTACATGAAATTCTGGCATTAATTATGAGTATTGGTTTGTCTACTATATTGTTAATGTATGTCGTATTGGTAATGGCGTCAAGAGGTGCTTCTATGAGGGAAAGGGTTAATAAGAAAATTACATTTGGACCAGTTCATTTATCAAAATGGGTAATTTTGTCTTTTCTTAAGCCTCGTTAGAGGTCTGTGGTGTTGAAAGCTATGTCGTCTTCAATGTGCTAGAGATATTGACCAAAAACAAATACTTTGAAAACAAACAACAAAAAGCACTGTCACCACGCTCATTTTTAATAAACTAAATATTGACCCAACTGCGATGTTTATAATAGAGACTTGAGTTTGAAAATGTATGGTTAAATAATGAATCTCTAGAACAATAGATTAAAGGGTTAAGAGCCTTCCCGAAGGGCTCAATTGTGGCTAGAGTGGTGGAACCTATGCTCGGCGTAAATACTACATATCATGGCCTATAAAAAAAGTTAAATGACAATAGATTAAAGGGTTAAGAGCCTTCCCGAAGGGCTCAATTGTGGCTAGAATGGTGGAACCTATGCTCGGCGTAAATACTACATATCATGGCCTATAAAAAAAGTTAAATGCACTTGCCGTATAGTATTATTTTCTTAAGACTTGAAAACAACTTTCAAAACATTGTTGTTGAAAGTTTTAGCTTCATTACATGACAATGCGCCTCAATACAGCTATCGCAACGGCACCTGTTTCCATGGGGAGCTAGATACTTTAGGGCACCTAGATGAAATTTTTTATTTATGCACGGGTAAATGTTGAATATATTATTTTGACTTAGTAACATCAATAACTAACAATATTACAACTCATAAGAAACTTTTTTCTGGTTATTTGTAATTTTATTCCCAATTCGGATAGCTACCTGAAATACTTATAAACGACATCATTTCGGTGGAAACAATTCTCCCAACAAGTTGTCTGTTTATATTCTGCTACTGAACCAGTCAGGTGACAGTTGCATTATGCTACAGGTATGCACAACGGAATGCTATTGAACCATGCTTTACCTCTGTCAGCGAAAATATGTTAAAACTATTTAAATACGGATGTAAATGGAAAAAATACGCTGAGCATAGGAGTGCTCTCAGACTGTGTCAATAAACAGTTGTAGTAGTTTTAGATTCATTCATACCATGTAATACTATATGCCTGTTCCACTTTGATAGCAGATTAATCCAGCTGTATACAAATAGCGCTTGTAGAATAAAGACCATCTATTTAACACTGCATTCTATTTAACACTGCAACTTCTTTATTTGTTTCATTATTATATAACGATATAACAACAATTATAATCTCTCTCTCCAATTACCTATTCTTGGAAGTGGTGATAGTGCAATGGTAGTGTGCTCGGGTGTCGGAGGTTTCGTCAACTAGAGGTTTCGTCAACCCTGGAGGTTTCGTCAACGATGTCATTTGATGTGAAATGTTTGTAAGTTATTAATTGGCAAGGACTTAGTTGTGGACATTAATTGTTAAATGATTTAACTAGATCTATGTGTTATTTTCATTTTTATGTGATTTTTATGTATATTTGTTATAGATGGCTGACAGTCCCAGTGTAGAAATCTTCCGGTAGATCCGCTGATTCCAGTGGAATATATATCTTTACTTGGCTTTGGCATGTGACATGCATCTCGAAAAAAGGGCTTACATTGTACGCTTGCAAGCTTCAATTATTGTTGCATTGACGAAACCTCTCACATAATCACATCGTTGACGAAACCTCTTAACAATTTCCCTCTATATTGCCTTGTTGATGAAACATCCAGTTGACGAAACCTCCTGCATTCGTGTGCTCACTTCTAGTGCGAATCGCCCTTGAGAAAATGTTTCAGTGTGGTCGACCACTCATGGCCCCGGATCAAAGTTGACTCGATAGGCATTATACAAACATTTTACCAAACAACCGCTCTCCCTCGTGGCAATGGATTCCATAAAGAATGAGTTCTCGAGAATGATTAACATAAGTTGCAAGAACTTGTTTCGCAATCGAGCTCAAATAAATTTGTCCGAAATAACATTATCCGAATATACGACAATATTATTCAACGACGTTTCAAACCAAGGAGACGACTAAATATCGTATATAGTAAGTGGCTATTGTAGTTAATATGTCCACTGCATACTAGACTATTGTGTGTGATGAATACCACAATAAAAGAGCAATAAATAATAAATATAATCAACAAACCAAGGGCGCAGCCATTTTTTATTGGGACCGTCTAAAATGCGGATGCATATACTTATACTGGTACTCCTGGTGGGTATTCCTTACTGAATATTATGTTGAATCATGTATATGGTTTAACTCTCTCTCTCTCTCTCTCTCTCTCTCTCTCTCATCTCTCTCTCTATCTTGGCCTATCTCTATCTGTATATGCCTACCTCTATGTCTATGTCTCCCTCTCTATCTCCCTCCCTCTCTCTCTCTATCTCTCTCTCTCTCTCTCTCCCCTGACCTATATGTATACCTCTCTGTCTATAGCTCCCTCTCTCTCTCTCTCTCTGCCCCCTCTCTCTCTCTCATCTCTCGCTTGGCCTCTATCTGTATAGGCCTACCTCTGTGTCTATGTCTCCCTCTCTCCCTCTCTCCCCTCTCTCTCTTGACCTATCTGCATACCTCTCTGTCTATATCTCCCTCTCTCCATATGTCTGTCTCGCCGCTCTTACTATCGATACTTGGCTTACTTACATACTATACATGTAGTCTAACTACTTTTACCACTTTCTTTTAACACAGCCTCAGTGGTCGAGTGGTTATGGCCGCTGACCTGTATAAGATAAGATAACTTTTTATTTTTAGTCGGCAAGACTTTTTGCAATTAACATAAGCTTACAACCTCCTATATATCAACATTTGTATATATGAATAACAAGAGTAAATGACCACTGTAACCTATCATCACTAATGGATACGGGTTCGAGCCCAGCTCATGCGGTGAACTTTATATGAAATAGTTGGCAGTGTCTTACGGAGGTTGGTGCACCAAGTACTTGTTAACCGCTGGAACATGCCACAAACTGTAGCGACGTTAAATAACCTTACCCATTTCCCCCATAGCAGCACCTCTTGACGCCATTTACCAATACGACATATATTGACAATGTAGTAGCCAAACTAATGTTCATAAGGCCAGCATCTCATGTAGTCCCAGTAATATTTATGAAGGTGGGATAGATATGGCGACTACTTATCCACTGCATGATAGCTAAATGGATGTCGTTTGTATGGAGATATAATAGTATATTAACCTAAATCTCTATGCAGGAAATGGTTAAATGGCTGTCGTTTGTATGGAGATATAATAGTATATTAACCTAAATCTCTATGCAGGAATCTGTTAAATGGCTGTCGTTTGTATGGAGATATAATAGTATATTAACCTAAATCTCTATGAAGGAAAGGGTTAAATGGCTGTCGTTTGTATGGAGATATAATAGTATATTAACCTAAATCTCTATGCAGGAAAGGGTTAAATGGCTGTCGTTTGTACGGAGATATAACCGTATATTAACCTAAATCTCTATGCAGGAAAGGGTTAAATGGCTGTCGTTTGTACGGAGTTATAACAGTATATTAACCTAAATCTCTATGCAGGAAAGGGTTAAATGGCTGTCGTTTGTACGGAGATATAACAGTATATTAACCTAAATCTCTATGCAGGAAAGGGTTAAATGGCTGTCGTTTGTATGGAGATATAATAGTATATTAACCTAAATCTCTATGCAGGAAAGGGTTAAATGGCTGTCGTTTGTACGGAGATATAACCGTATATTAACCTAAATCTCTATGCAGGAAAGGGTTAAATGGCTGTCGTTTGTACGGAGATATAACCGTATATTAACCTAAATCTCTATGCAGGAAAGGGTTAAATGGCTGTCGTTTGTACGGAGATATAACAGTATATTAACCTAAATCTCTATGCAGGAAAGGGTTAAATGGCTGTCGTTTGTATGGAGATATAATAGTATATTAACCTAAATCTCTATGCAGGAACGGGTTAAATAATAAACAATGTTCAGTATTCTTTTCAACTGCGCCATATACGGTGCAACCAATCTTCTAAACATCATTTGCCTACCGTGGATGTATTCCTATTCCAATAAAGTCATTTCGACGTATAGGGCATACCCGTAGTCCGTTCGGCGTGGGGCAAAACTGCTACGACCATTGGGTAGAACATCGCAATATAGACACTGATTGTGATTTTATGATGAACACTTTTAACAGATGATACATTTTGTTGTTCGAAAGTCAATTTTAACCATACATTTAATTTCTTACTACTAACACTCTTGTCAGAAGCACGCTCACGATCTATATGTATTCCAGTAGGTGTTGATAGAAATGGAATGTAGATATGTAGACCTTCCAATTGGCCTCGTTCGTAATTTGAGGCTTATTAGAAAAATAGGAAATTATGTTTTGCATGGTTCTGGTTATGTCATATTCAATAATGTAGTTGCAAGTACTCAGTTTAGGACATGTATCCTGTGTCGCTACAATTAACTACAAACTGCAAAATGTATAAAACTGGTTTGGATTGGATTATTTTTCAGACATCAGTGAAGTTGTTTATATCATCAATCAGTGAAGTTGTTTATATCATCAGTGAAGTTGTTTATATCATCAGTGAAGTTGTTTATATCATCAATCAGTGAAGTTGTTTATATCATCAATCAGTGAAGTTGTTTATATCATCAGTGAAGTTGTTTATATCATCAGTGAAGTTGTTTATATCATCAGTGAAGTTGTTTATATCATCAGTGAAGTTGCTTATATCATCAGTGAAGTTGTTTATATCATCAGTGAAGTTGTTTATATCATCAGTGAAGTTGTTTATATCATCAGTGAAGTTGTTTATATCATCAGTGAAGTTGTTTATATCATCAATCAGTGAAGTTGTTTATATCATCAGTGAAGTTGTTTATATCATCAGTGAAGTTGTTTATATCATCAGTGAAGTTGTTTATATCATCAGTGAAGTTGTTTAATCATCAGTGAAGTTGTTAACATCAGTGAAGTTGTTTAACACAAATGTTTATCATCAATCAGTGAAGTTGTTTATATCATCAGTGAAGTTGTTTATATCATCAATCAGTGAAGTTGTTTATATCATCAGTGAAGTTGTTTATATCATCAGTGAAGTTGTTTATCATCAGTGAAGTTGTTTATATCATCAGTGAAGTTGTTTATATCATCAATCAGTGAAGTTGTTTATATCATCAGTGAAGTTGTTTATATCATCAGTGAAGATGTGTATATCATCAGTGAAGTTGTTTATATCATCAGTGAAGTTGTTTATATCATCAGTGAAGTTGTTTATATCATCAATCAGTGAAGTTGTTTATATCATCAGTGAAGTTGTTTATATCATCAATCAGTGAAGTTGTTTATATCATCAATCAGTGAAGTTGTTTATATCATCAGTGAAGTTGTTTATATCATCAGTGAAGTTGTTTATATCATCAATCAGTGAAGTTGTTTATATCATCAGTGAAGTTGTTTATATCATCAATCAGTGAAGTTGTTTATATCATCAGTGAAGTTGTTTATATCATCAGTGAAGTTGTTTATATCATCAGTGAAGTTGTTTATATCATCATCAGTGAAGTTGTTTATATCATCAGTGAAGTTGTTTATATCATCAATCAGTGAAGTTGTTTATATCATCAATCAGTGAAGTTGTTTATATCATCAGTGAAGTTGTTTATATCATCAATCAGTGAAGTTGTTTATATCATCAGTGAAGTTGTTTATATCATCAGTGAAGTTGTTTATATCATCAGTGAAGTTGTTTATATCATCAGTGAAGTTGTTTATATCATCAGTGAAGTTGTTTATATCATCAATCAGTGAAGTTGTTTATATCATCAATCAGTGAAGTTGTTTATATCATCTGTGAAGTTGTTTATATCATCAGTGAAGTTGTTTATATCATCAATCAGTGAAGTTGTTTATATCATCAGTGAAGTTGTTTATATCATCAGTGAAGTTGTTTATATCATCAGTGAAGTTGTTTATATCATCAATCAGTGAAGTTGTTTATATCATCAGTGAAGTTGTTTATATCATCAATCAGTGAAGTTGTTTATATCATCAATCAGTGAAGTTGTTTATATCATCAGTGAAGTTGTTTATATCATCAGTGAAGTTGTTTATATCATCAGTGAAGTTGTTTATATCATCAGTGAAGTTGTTTATATCATCAATCAGTGAAGTTGTTTATATCATCAGTGAAGTTGTTTATATCATCAGTGAAGTTGTTTATATCATCAGTGAAGTTGTTTATATCATCAGTGAAGTTGTTTATATCATCAGTGAAGTTGTTTATATCACAATCAGTGAAGTTGTTTATATCATCAGTGAAGTTGTTTATATCATCAGTGAAGTTGTTTATATCATCAATCAGTGAAGTTGTTTATATCATCAGTGAAGTTGTTTATATCATCAGTGAAGTTGTTTATATCATCAGTGAAGTTGTTTATATCATCAGTGAAGTTGTTTATATCATCAATCAGTGAAGTTGTTTATATCATCAATCAGTGAAGTTGTTTATATCATCAGTGAAGTTGTTTATATCATCAGTGAAGTTGTTTATATCATCAATCAGTGAAGTTGTTTATATCATCTGTGAAGTTGTTTATATCATCAGTGAAGTTGTTTATATCATCAGTGAAGTTGTTTATATCATCAATCAGTGAAGTTGTTTATATCATCAGTGAAGTTGTTTATATCATCAATCAGTGAAGTTGTTTATATCATCAGTGAAGTTGTTTATATCATCAATCAGTGAAGTTGTTTATATCATCAGTGAAGTTGTTTATATCATCAGTGAAGTTGTTTATATCATCAGTGAAGTTACTTATATCATCAGTGAAGTTGTTTATATCATCAATCAGTGAAGTTGTTTATATCATCAATCAGTGAAGTTGTTTATATCATCAATCAGTGAAGTTGTTTATATCATTAGTGAAGTTGTTTATATCATCAGTGAAGTTGTTTATATCATCAGTGAAGTTACTTATATCATCAGTGAAGTTGTTTATATCATCAGTGAAGTTCTTTATATCATCAGTGAAGTTGTTTGTATCATCAGTGAAGTTGTTTATATCATCAGTGAAGTTGCTTATATCATCAGTGAAGTTGTTTATATCATCAGTGAAGTTGTTTATATCATCAGTGAAGTTGCTTATATCATCAGTGAAGTTGCTTATATCATCAGTGAAGTTGTTTATATCATCAGTGAAGTTGTTTATATCATCAGGATGGTGTATAGCTCGGGTTGTTACATATGATTGACACTGAATATGATTCACGTGGTTTTCCCGTCGGCATTCTATTATATGTAATTTACAGTATTGTTTCACAGTCGAGTTAAAATAAATGTGCATAAACTAATCTAAGCCGTGGATTATGGTTAGTATTAACGTTGTCTTGGAACAGTATTTTAGATTATTTCGGCACGTGTTAGTCCAAATATTGAACAATTTGACGTTTTACATTAGTCTGTGTTATTCTGGTATTTTACTATTAAAGCATTTCTCGAAATAACTGATTGAGAACAAAATCAAATAAAATGAATATAAAAGGATTCTGGGGTTGTGTAGAGGTTCTATGCATACATATAGGACTAGACCCTTGTATGCCTGAGCAAACGCATGCACTTTCAATGTTTGCTTCCTTCGTCCAGACATGCTATGATGCTATGCATGTCGATACGATACATGCTATGCATGTCGATACGATACACGCTATTCATGTCGATACGATACATGCTATGTATATCGATACGATACATGCTATGCATGTCGATACGATACATGCTATGCAGGTCGATACGATACACGCTATTCATATCGATACGATACATGCTATTCATATCGATACGATACATGCTATGTATATCGATACGATACACGCTATTCATATCGATACGATACATGCTATGTATGTCGATACGATACACGCTATTCATGTCGATACGATACATGCTATGCATGTCGATACGATACATGATATGCATGTCGATACGATACACGCTATTCATATCGATACGATACATGCTATTCATATCGATACGATACATGCTATGTATATCGATACGATACACGCTATTCATATCGATACGATACATGCTATGTATGTCGATACGATACACGCTATTCATGTCGATACGATACATGCTATGCATGTCGATACGATACATGATATGCATGTCGATACGATA
>CM026402.1:47501317-47524803 GCA_014843695.1 Archivesica marissinica | reverse complement strand
CGATACGATACATGCTATTCATATCGATACGATACATGCTATGTATATCGATACGATACACGCTATTCATATCGATACGATACATGCTATGTATGTCGATACGATACACGCTATTCATGTCGATACGATACATGCTATGCATGTCGATACGATACATGATATGCATGTCGATACGATACACGCTATTCATATCGATACGATACATGCTATTCATATCGATACGATACATGCTATGTATATCGATACGATACACGCTATTCATATCGATACGATACATGCTATGTATGTCGATACGATACACGCTATTCATGTCGATACGATACATGCTATGCATGTCGATACGATACATGATATGCATGTCGATACGATACACGCTATTCATATCGATACGATACATGCTATTCATATCGATACGATACATGCTATGTATATCGATACGATACACGCTATTCATATCGATACGATACATGCTATGTATGTCGATACGATACACGCTATTCATGTCGATACGATACATGCTATTCATATCGATACGATACATGCTATGTATATCGATACGATACATGCTATGTATGTCGATACGATACATGCTATGTATATCGATACGATACACGCTATTCATATCGATACGATACATGCTATGCATGTCGATACGATACATGCTATTCATGTCGATACGATACATGCTATGCATGTCGATACGATACATGCTATGTATATCGATACGATACACGCTATTCATATCGATACGATACATGCTATGTATATCGATACGATACACGCTATTCATATCGATACGATACATGCTATGCATGTCGATACGATACACGCTATTCATATCGATACGATACATGCTCTGTATGTCGATACGATACACGCTATTCATGTCGATACGATACACGCTATGCATGTCGATACGATACATGCTATTCATGTCGATACGATACATGCTATGTATATCGATACGATACATGCTATTCATATCGATACGATACATGCTCTGTATGTCGATACGATACATGCTCTGTATGTCGATATGATACACGCTATTCATATCGATACGATACACGCTATGCATGTCGATACGATACATGCTATGTATGTCGATACGATACATGCTCTGTATGTCGATACGATACATGCTCTGTATGTCGATACGATACACGCTATTCATATCGATACGATACACGCTATGCATGTCGATACGATACATGCTATGTATATTGATACGATACATGCTATGTATGTCGATACGATACATGCTCTGTATGTCGATACGATACACGCTATTCATATCGATACGATACACGCTATGCATGTCGATACGATACGTGCTATGTATGTCGATATGTTTTCTTGCAAAATTCCATAATAAAACGTATAACATGTCATAGTTAACAATGCCTATGTGACAGCCAATGGGTGAACTTTACTTCACCAAGACTGCCTAAAATTTACATTTGTTTTGTGACAAGCAGCGTGAGAATATGCATAACGCTGGAGTACTGGCTATGCAATGGAGTTTGATAACAATAGTGTTAGTCATTTAGACATGGAAACACGTCAGTATAATACATGGAAGACGTCTATGTGTGCATCTTATCTGCTGACATTTCTTAGACAAAACAATATGTGATCAAGTAATGCCCACATACTATATAGTTAGTGTGGCGTCCGTGGTCCAGTGATAGAGCGTCGGATTTGGATTCGAACGGTCCCGGGTTCGATACTCGGTCAGGCCACGTATGTAGTGTCATTGAGCAAGGCACCTCACACACATTGCTTAGTACTGGTTAACCACTTTGATCGGCTAAACCTGCCCAGGAAAACATGTCTAGGTCCCCGCAAGGGGTTTGACATTAATGGAACACGCACGCACGCACGCACACACAAAATCGTAGTGTCCGTATAATCGTGAAAAATGGGACATGTGATAATAAGAAATAAAGTGGGAAAGAGATAGATAGATAGATAGATAGATAGATAGATAGATAGATAGATAGATAGATAGATAGATAGATAGATAGATAGATAGATAGATAGATAGATAGATAGATAGATAGATAGATAGATAGATAGATAGATAGATAGATAGATAGATAGATAGATAGATAGATAGATAGATAGATAGATAGATAGATAGATAGATAGATAGATAGATAGATAGATAGATAGATAGATAGATAGATAGATAGATAGATAGATAGATAGATAGATAGATAGATAGATAGATAGATAGATAGATAGATAGATAGATAGATAGATAGATAGATAGATAGATAGATAGATAGATAGATAGATAGATAGATAGATAGATAGATAGATAGATAGATAGATAGATAGATAGATAGATAGATAGATAGATAGATAGATAGATAGATAAGATAGATAGATATAGATAGATAGATAGATAGTAGATAGATAGATAGATAGATAGATAGATAGATAGATAGATAGATAGATATAGATAGATAGATAGATAGATAGATAGGATAGATAGATAGATGATAGATAGATAGATAGATAGATAGATAGATAGATAGATAGATAGATAGATAGATAGATAGATAGATAGATAGATAGATAGATAGATAGATAGATAGATAGATAGATAGATAGATAGATAGATAGATAGATAGATATGATAGATAGATAGATATATAGATAGATAGATAGATATATATGATAGATAGATATGATAGATATGATAGATAGATAGATAGATAGATAGATAGATAGGATAGATAGATAGGATAGATAGATAGATAGATAGATAGATAGATAGATAGATAGATAGATAGATAGATAGATAGATATATAGATAGATAGATACATATATAGATAGATACATAGATAGATACATAGATAGATACATAGATAGATACATAGATAGATACATTTCTTTATTTATAGAGGGTGGCCTAATTAGTTCTGTTCTAACTAATTAACATATAGAACATGGTGTTGAGGGCGCTATGCAAATACATGTATATGGACTGGTCAGTCAGACTTGAAGTAAGATATGGACCGAAGTGAAGCTGAGAGTCTGAGAGACTCATTAAAGTTGGAGATGTAGGCCTTAATTAAATTCAAATGTGTAGTACTTAATACAGTTTAAACACGTAGACACGTTAACGTTCAAGATGTAGGCCTTAATTAAACTCAAATGTGTAGGACTTAATACAGTTTAAGCACGTAGAAACATTAACGTTCAAGGTGTAGGCCTTAATTAAACTCACATGTGTAGGACTTAATGCAGTTTAAACACGTAGACACGTTAACGTTCAAGATGTAGGCCTTAATTAAACTCACATGTGTAGGACTTAATACAGTTTAAGCACGTAGAAACATTAACGTTCAAGATGTAGGCCTTAATTAAACTCAAATGGGTAGGATTTAATACAGTTTAAACACGTAGACACATTAACGTTCAAGATGTAGGCCTTAATTAAACTCAAATGGGTAGGATTTAATACAGTTTAAACACGTAGACACATTAATGTTCAAGATGTAGGCCTTAATTAAATTCAAATATGTAGGACTTAATACAGTAGTGTCTCCGTGGCGTAGTGGTTAAGGCGTGCACGCCTACGGAGCGGGAGATCGGCGGTTCGAACCTTGTCATGGACTTGTTCTGATATGTCCGGCTGGTGAGCCGCCAGCTAGTTAAATAATGGGTACCGATTGCCTACAGTTGGCGCCAGGCATACAAGCATAGGATTCGGGAAGTACTGGTGTCCATAAACAAAGGTGTCTCATAAGTCAGAAATGGCTGGCCCATTAAATAGGGATGACACTATAATACACGTTTCAACTTTATTACGCCCACAATTGTTAACTTTATTATCTTCTAATTGATTCGTATATATGCGTTCCAATTTTATCAAGTCATATGCGTGACGCATATGACTTGATAAAATTGGAATGCATGAGAATCAATGGAAGTTGAAACAATTAGAAGATAATAAAGTTAACAATTGTGGGCGTACTAAAGTTGAAACGTGTAGAACTTAGTAATGATGAAACACGTATACTTAAATAAGTTGAAACACGTAGACTTAATGCAATTGAAACACGTAGTGTGCAAAAACAGCTATTTTGCACACGATACTTTTTTATATATATTTGATATTATCATTGTCTAATGTATGTATTATAAATAGAAATGACCGTACTATATTCTGCAATGTTTGCGCCTAAAATCAACAAGCTATTTTGGCGCGCAAAAAGAATGATTACTTGGGAACTTTATTTGTGTATCGTTAATTTAGCTTACCTCGAGGCTGATGTACGTAAATATTATCTCACAGCGAGAGATTAGGTAATAGTTGTCGGTTTCTTTTGATGAGGCGCCAATATGTCTGGCTGTTTCATTATAGTTACGATTTTGATTGCGTAAGGTAACAGGTGGTCAGTGCCACGCTGTCTGACTGAAATGTATATAAATCCTAGTAAAATTAAAGAGAAATCAGGTTCGATCCCCCGTCTTACCCTAATAAAATTAACAGTCTTTCAGATGGGACGTTAAACCGAGGTCTCGTGTCGGTGCTTTACACCGTGCACGTAAATGAACCAGAGGAGATTCTGGAATGGGTCTCTGTCTGTATCATGCACTATCCTCCAACATCTAAAATGACTAATCTCTTCAGGAGGCGTCGCTCATATGGGCAACCGGTAGCGACGATAAATAAACGTAGAACACACACAAGAGAAATCAGAACACAAAAGGCGTTCCTTATGCAAGGATTGATTGTGTATCTCAAATAGAAAACAATTACTGTTTCTATGACACTAAAGACATGTCTTCAGTATATTAATTTAATATACTTATAAAACGAACGATAAACTGAACTTAAGTGTTACGGACACATTGGGTAATGATGGATTAAGAAGCACCGTACGATACGTATTGCTTGAATAGAATACGTGATAGCTAATATAATAAGAGAACATTGGATATTAGTGGAGTGAGAAGCACCGTATTGCTTGAATAGAATACGTGATAGCTAATATAATAAGATAAGAGATACAAATTATCTCTAATATGTAGCGGTAATAAATTGACACCAGAACAGTACTTTGAGATATTGAAGTTATTGAGAGACGCGAGCGGCTGATCAACGTAGACAGTCTAATTGAGATATCCTTGATTGTATATTGAAGATTAAAGATGTAATCCAATTATCGACAGGGCGGTGATCTAATAAAGACACTAGAAATTAATGAGGCTTGAAGTGACTATGATATAGATAAGAGATCAGAGATTCATGAGATGTGAATAAACGAAATAGAAGAAAATAAAAATAGACGATAAAGTAAAATAGATAGAAAAGAACTTTGTGTTACGTTATTATTGAACTGATAGAGAACTGAAATATACCCCTAGACAACCGACCAGAGAGTTTATATAGCTTAATCCTTGGAAAGAGCCATACATAGACCAGACGTAGAGTAAGAGCAGACGAGGGGGACACCACAGTAGGCTCAATGAATTGAAACACGTAGACTTAATACATTTGCAATGTGTAGAACTTAATAAAGTTGAAACACGTAGATTTAATAATGTCGAAACAAATTGGCTTACTAAAGTTGAAACGCGTAGATTTAATAAAGTGGAAATGAGTATGTGTTCATAAATTTTAAGCGAGTAGCAAAATGTGTATTTAAACGAAAAAGCTAGAAATCTGAGAAGCAAATGTTACCTTCATAATGTCTCGTCAGTTGTGTAAAGAAATTTGTTTTCGTAAGATTGTTATATTATACAGTCAAGCCTGTGTTAGTGGTCACCTGTATTAAGCAGCCAACCGGTATTAAGCAGCCAATTTCCAGATTACCAATATGTTGTTTTTATTATACATTTGCCCTCTATTAAGTAGCCACCTGTGCTAAGCATGCAGCCACTTTCTGTGATTCCCTTGCCTGGCTGCTTAAGACAGGTTTGACTGTATATCAAATATACTAGTATAGTAAATAGGATGCTGTATAAATCTTTTATACAGTGATCCAAATACATATCATGGTCTATAGTAGGTTCCATGTTATCCACGAACGTCATTAGTGTAACACACACACATACATATATATACATTCTTTATATTGAAGTTAAAACTTGCAACTCGCACATTGACGTATCATAATACATACCGACGCAAGTGAATAAAAAAAAACAGAAATTCAAAATGATATGAAACGAAATAAATAAGACAGCTAACAGTTGACACCTGTAATCTTAGAGACGTATTATGGACTGGAAACATTAGGTCCCCGGACAGGTTGCCTTTACAATAGTTATAATATAAACGCCAATTAATTCCCAGTAGCTGTAGGCGTGAATAGTTGTTTTCCATGACTTATATTATGCGCATTGCATTACTATTTTATTACAAGAGAATGATAAGCTGCATAATTATTAACGGCGTTTCAACACTAAACAATAATAACAAAACACTCCATTGCAATGCCAACAAACACAATAATAACAAAACACTCCATTGCAATGCCTAGACGTAGGACACGGCGTTTCAACACTAAACAATAATAACAAAACACTCCATTGCAATGACTAGACGTAGGAAAGTTTCTACACTATACAATAATAACAAAACACTCCATTGCAATCACTAGACGTAGGAAAGTTTCTACACTAAACAATAATAACAAAACACTCCATTGCAATGACTAGACGTAGGAAACGGCGTTTCTACACTAAATAATAATAACAAAACACTCCATTGTAATGACTAGACGTAGGAAAGTTTCTACACTATACAATAATAACAAAACACTCCATTGTAATAACTAAACGTAGGAAAGTTTCTACACTATACAATAATAACAAAACACTCCATTGTAATGACTAAACGTAGGAAAGTTTCTACACTATACAATAATAACAAAACACTCCATTGTAATAACTAGACGTAGGAAAGTTTCTACACTATACAATAATAACAAAACACTCCATTGTAATGACTAAACGTAGGAAAGTTTCTCATATACATAATAACAAAACACTCCATTGAATCTAACGTAGGACAGTTTCTACAATACATAATAACAAAACACTCCATTGAATGCTACAAACACAAACAAACACCCAAACAACAAAGTTTCTACACTATACAATAATAACAAAACACTCCATTGCAATGACTAGACGTAGGACACGGCGTTTCTACAATATACAGTAATAACAAAACACTCCATTGCAATGCCTAGACGTAGGACACGGCGTTTCTACACTATACAGTAATAACAAAACACTCCATTGCAATGCCTAGACGTAGGAAAGTTTCTACACTATACAGTAATAACAAAACACTCCATTGCAATGACTAGACGTAGGAAAGTTTCTACACTATACAATAATAACAAAACACTCCATTGCAATGCCAACAAACACAAACAAAAACAAAACACCCAAACAACAAACCAATACAGTAATAACAAACACTCCATTGCAATGCTAGACGTAGACACCCACAAACAAAACAAAACACTCCATTGCAATCTAGACGTAGGACACGGCGTTTCTACAATATACAGTAATAACAAAACACTCCATTGCAATGCCTAGACGTAGGACACGGCGTTTCTACAATATACAGTAATAACAAACACTCCATTGCAATGCCTAGACGTAGGACACGGCGTTTCTACAATATACAGTAATAACAAAACACTCCATTGAATGCTAGACGTAGGACACGGCGTTTCTACAATATACAGTAATAACAAAACACTCCATTGCAATGCCTAGACGTAGGACACGGC
Organism: Archivesica marissinica; assembly: GCA_014843695.1. NCBI lineage: Eukaryota > Metazoa > Mollusca > Bivalvia > Venerida > Vesicomyidae > Archivesica > Archivesica marissinica. The sequence goes on along the minus strand of CM026402.1, from coordinate 47,517,030 downwards.
GTTTCTACAATATACAGTAATAACAAAACACTCCATTGTAATGACTAGACGTAGGACACGGCGTTTCTACAATATACAGTAATAACAAAACACTCCATTGCAATGCCTAGACGTAGGAAAGTTTCTACACTATACAGTAATAACAAAACACTCCATTGTAATAACTAGACGTCGTTCAACAATACGTGCGTGCGTGCGAGCGACCGAGCGTTTATTTATCGTCGCTACCGGTTGCCCACATGAGTGACGCCCCCTTGAAGAGATTAGTCATTTTAGATTTTGGACGATAGTGCAGGGATACAGACAGAGACCCATTCCAGAGTCTCCTCTGCTTCTTTTACATGCACGATAGCCTGTTAATTATATTAGGGTCTGACGGGGGACCGAACCTGCGATCCCTGGATTACCAGTCCATCGTGTTAACCACAAGACTACAGATCTGTCTGTGCAGGTATATTGTGGGTTTTACGTTTATTTATCGTCGCTACCGGTTGCCCATAAGAGCGACGCCTCCTGAAGAGATTAGTCATTTTAGACAGAGACCAATTCCAGAGTAGCCAGGTTATTTTGTAAAGCACCTTGCCCGAGAAGGTTTAAAGTCCCATCTGAAAGACTGTTAATTTCATTAGGGTCAGACCTGCGATCTCTGGATTACCAGTCCAACGTGTTAACCACTGTATTACAGATCCGTGTCCCCCCCCCCGTGCGTGCGTGCGTGCGTGCGTGCGTGCGTGCGTGCGTGCGTAAGACGCGACGCACTTGAACCGTGGCGTCATGTGTAGCCTGTCGCGCTACCAAAGAATAGATAGGGAAAGACTGTTCCAGAACGTTTGGTTTACCCACTACTAACTAACTAAGGACAGCCTTATAGATTATGTTAGTATTTAAGTATAGAAAATTGGATTTTCCGCAAATATGGAACATAATACAAATGTACATAGTATGTTAGTATTAGGCAAATATGGAACATAATACAACTGTACATAGTATGTTAGTATTAGGCAAATATGGAACATAATACAAATGTACATAGTGTGTTAGTATTAGGCAAATATGGAACATAATACAACTGTACATAGTGTGTTAGTATTAGGCAAATATGGAACATAATACAAATGTACATAGTGTGTTAGTATTAGGCAAATATGGAACATAATACAACTGTACATAGTGTGTTAGTATTAGGCAAATATGGAACATAATACAAATGTACATAGTGTGTTAGTATTAGGCAAATATGGAACATAATACAACTGTACATAGTGTGTTAGTATTAGGCAAATATGGAACATAATACAAATGTACATAGTGTGTTAGTATTAGGCAAATATGGAACATAATACAACTGTACATAGTGTGTTAGTATTAGGCAAATATGGAACATAATACAACTGTACATAGTATGTTAGTATTAGGCAAATATGGAATATAATACAACTGTACATAGTATGTTAGTATTCCGCAAATATGGAATATAATACAACTGTACATAGTATGTTAGTATTCCGCAAATATGGAACATAATACAACTGTACATAGTATGTTAGTATTCAGCAAATATGGAACATAATACAACTGTACATAGTATGTTAGTATTCCGCAAATATGGAACATAATACAACTGTACATAGTATGTTAGTATTCAGCAAATATGGAACATAATACAACTATACATAGTATGTTAGTATTCCGCAAATATGGAACATAATACAACTGTACATAGTATGTTAGTATTCCGCAAATATGGAACATAATACAACTGTACATAGTATGTTAGTATTCAGCAAATATGGAACATAATACAAATGTACATAGTATGTTAGTATTCGGCAAATAATAAAAACGGAACCTTACACGAATAAATACTTCTATCAATTTAAAAATTTGAAGTGATTTTTTAATAGAAAATACGATAGTACACCGTTGTTAGAATTCACATTTCACCGCTATCGTCAGTTGTTAGAATTCACCTTTCACCGCTATCGTCAGTTGCTAGAATTCACATTTCACCGCCTATCATCAGTTGTTAGAATTCACCGCTATCATCAGTTGTTAGAATTCACCGCTATCGTCAGTTGTTAGAATTCACCGCTATCCTCCGTTGTTAGAATTCACCGCTATCGTCAGTTGTTAGAATTCACCGCTATCGTCAGTTGTTAGAATTCACCGCTATCGGCAGTTTTTAGAATTCACATTTCACCGCTATCGTCAGTTGTTAGAATTCACCGCTATCGCCAGTTGTTAGAATTCACCGCTATCGTCAGTTGTTAGAATTCACCGCTATCGTCAGTTGTTAGAATTCACCACTATCGTCAGTTGTTAGAATTCACCGCTATCGTCAGTTGTTAGAATTCACCGCTATCGTCAGTTGTTAGAATTCACCGCTATCGTCAGTTGTTAGAATTCACCGCTATCGTCAGTTGTTAGAATTCACCGCTATCGTCAGTTGTTAGTTGTTAGAATTCACCGCTATCGTCAGTTGTTAGAATTCACCGCAATCGTCAGTTGTTGGAATTCACCGCTATCGTCAGTTATTAGAATTCACCGCTATCGTCAGTTGTTAGAATTCACTGCTATCGGCAGTTTTTAGAATTCACATTTCACCGCTATCGTCAGTTGTTAGAATTCACCGCTATCGCCAGTTGTTAGCATTCACCGCTATCGTCAGTTGTTAGAATTCACCGCAATCGTCAGTTGTTATAATTCACCGCTATCGTCAGTTGTTAGAATTCACCGCTATCGTCAGTTGTTAGAATTCACCGCTATCATCAGTTGTTAGAATTCACCGCTATCATCCGTTGTTAGAATTCACCGCTATCGTCAGTTGTTAGAATTCCCGCTATCGTCAGGTGTTAGAATTCACCGCTATCGGCAGTTGTTAGAATTCACCGCTATCGTCAGTTGTTAGAATTCACCGCTATCACCAGTTGTTAGAATTCACCGCTATCATCAGTTGTTAGAATTCACCGCTATCATCCGTTGTTAGAATTCACCGCTATCATCCGTTGTTAGAATTCACCGCTATCATCCGTTGTTAGAATTCACCGCTATCATCCGTTGTTAGAATTCACCGCTATCGTCAGTTGTTAGAATTCACCGCTATCATCCGTTGTTAGAATTCACGGCTATCATCCGTTGTTAGAATTCACCGCTATCATCTGTTGTTAGAATTCACCACTATCATCCGTTGTTAGAATTCACCGCTATCATCCGTTGTTAGAATTCACCGCTATCATCCGTTGTTAGAATTCACCGCTATCATCCGTTGTTAGAATTCACCGCTATCATCCGTTGTTAGAATTCACCGCTATCATCCGTTGTTAGAATTCACCGCTATCATCCGTTGTTAGAATTCATCTTTCACAGACGTTTAATGTTTTAAATATTTTTAATGACCATTTTGATAAACCATAGGCCTGACACTATACATACAAAAATGTTAGGCCACATTGAAGCATATTTAAGAATGACACCCCGTCACTATCGGAGTCATTATGGACAGGAACGAGATGTCATTTTAAATATGCTTGGATATGGCCTAACATGGCCTAACATGGCCTAACATGGCCTAACATGGCCTAACATGGCCTAGCATAGTGTCAAGCCTATGGTTTACTAAAATGTTCTTAAAAAATATTAAAATATTAGTTTTGAACCCAAAACCACTTGTCCAGACCCCAAACGTCCGTGATCACTAGGGCCACATGTTCGCTTCATATCGATGATGATGTGTGATAAAGTTGTCAGTCGCTTGCGGATGTTGGAGATACTGCTCCAGAGTGGACCCTGAACAGACAGATGGACGGACGGACGGACAAAACAAATGAACACACGTGTATAAGTATGACACGTGGCATTGTTTGCACATGAATTGTCCATAGTTTTGTTTATCGGTTATCTATGTCTCATCAGTGTATTCATTCATATATCTTGAAGCAAATGGGTTGGGGCCGATGACTACTTAACTTAACCGTCAGCAATGCCATACATGCAATGTCATACATGCAATGTCATATGTCATACATGCAATGTCATACATGCAATGTCATATGTCATACATGCAATGTCATACATGCAATGTCATATGTCATACATGCAATGTCATACATGCAATGTCAATCCATACATACAATGTCATACATGCATGCAACAGTCATCATGTCATACTCAATGTCATACATGCAATGTCATAATGCAATGTCATATTATACATGCAATGCATCCAACAATACATACAATGTCATACATGCAATGTCATATGTCATACATGCAATGTCATACATGCAATGTCATATGTCATACATGCAATGCATATGTCATACATGCAATGTCATACATGCAATGTCATATGTCATACATGCAATGTCATACATGCAATGTCATATGTCATACATGCAATGTCATACATGCAATGTCATATGTCATACATGCAATGTCATACATGCAATGTCATATGTCATACATGCAATGCCATATGTCATACATGCAATGTCATACATGCAATGTCATATGTCATACATGCAATGTCATACATGCAATGTCATACATGCAATGTCATATGTCATACATGCAATATCATACATGCAATGTCATGTCATACATGCAATACCATACATACAATGTCATATCATACATGCACCACAATACATACAATGTCATACATGCAATGCATATGTCATACATGCAATGTCATACATGCAATGTCATATGTCATACATGCAATGCCACAATGCATACAATGTCATACATGCATGTCATACATGCAATGTCATACATGCAATGCATATGTCATACATGCAATGCATACATGCAATGACAATGTCATACATGCAATGTCATACATGCAATGTCATATGTCATACATGCAATGCATACATGCAATGTCAATGTCATACATGCAATGTCATAATACATGCAATGTCATAATACATGCAATGTCATACATGCATGCCACAATACATACAATGTCATACATGCAATGCATAATACATGCAATGTCATAATACATGCAATGTCATAATACATACAATGTCATACATGCAATGCCATAATACATACAATGTCATACATGCATGCCACAATACATACAATGTCATACATGCAATGCATATGTCATACATGCAATGTCATAATGCATGCAATGTCATACATGCAATGTCATACATGCACTGTCAATACAATATGCATACATGTATTTACAGTTGTTGGAACAATGGCGATAACGATCAATCGAAGGCAACTGGAATTATTATATATATAATTATGAAAGAAAGAAGACATTTTATTTTTCCAATTTGAACTAAATTATAGTAGTTCATCATTGAACAGTACATATATACACACAGCATTCACATGAAAAATATGTAAGGGGAGGACAACCGTAATCTGTATAGCTTTCTCTTCAATTCCTTAATTCAATTGTTGTAAATAATCATGTACATGATAGAAAATAATTATGTTTAAGCTAGAATATGCCAATAAACCAAATGTTATACAGTACGGACATTATACCAACCAGGCGCGTAGTTGACTTTACGCCACACCGCCCTGGCTTGCATATTATTTTCAGGATTATATTTTTTACTTTTTTGCTCGATATAGATCTACAATAGTAGATGAAAAACTGAACTTTTCTTATGTGTTTGTTAGTGTATAATGTTCCCCTAAAAGGTGCCAGAGTGCACCATTTGATGTCTAGGTTTCCAAAAATTCGGGAGGAAGAATGCCCCCAGACAACCCTAGCGTGCTTCATTTAGTTCAAACGGGCTTGCACATCATTTTCAACTCTACGGATTATTCTCTCAACCAATCAGAATCCTTCCAGATGTTATACACATGTGCACACTTATGTGATAAAACGAATTACATAGTGAAGGATGTATAGTAATGCACACTACATGTCTCTCCTCCACAACGTACACGTCATGACCTAGGCATAGCGCACAGCATGAATATGGTTCAAGGACTTTTCTGACGGAAGCCGCGCCATCGGAAACGCGTGACTCTATACATTTACATATTATAGAGTACCTTACTACTAACTTCCCTACTTGGCGAGACAGCAACACTTAGTGATGGCGGCGGCGGATAGCTGGTTTTCGTTTAGCCGGCTCTTTCAAGGGAACGGATCTCCTTCAAGGATGATGGTGGTACGCAGACTTCTTGATGGCGTGAGGACTCCAGCGAAGAAACCGGAACCATTATTGCTGCTGTGAGCTGACAAATCGTGGAGGACGTGGCCCTACAAGGGACCCTTTCGAAAGATGATACAGGACTTGTCACTCTGAGAAGAATGAAGATGCCTTTGCAGTTGTCCACATAAACTACTTAGAGAAACCAGTCGCCCAAATGCCCTCGGCGGAAGCGACTTTAAAGAAAACTATATCGATCGATCGATCGATGCACACTAATATCTACAACCATTTCTAGGAGAGACATACAACACGTATTCATCATTGGAAACAAATAAGCATAACTGTTTAGATATTAACAAATGTGTGTATGTGTGTGCGCGCATGCGTGCGCGCGCGTGTGTGCGTGCGTGCGTGCGTGTTGCTACAATGTTGATACAATTCCGACTGTTCACTGGTGTAACTATGCCGCTATCTTCTAGGTGGAGATACAATTCCGACTGTTCACTGGTGTAACTATGCCGCTCTCTTCTAGGTGGAGGTACAATTCCGACTATTCATTGATGTAACTATACCTCTATCTTCTAGGTACAATTCCGATTATACAATGTTGCAGTTGTGTCATCGAGTTTTATATGTGATGCATCGGCATCTTCTATCATCTCTTTCGTTACAGAACTTCGATGACATTTCACATTGTATAAATAAAACGGCCACATGTTATATGAGGGCCATACTTCATATGAGAGACATTCAGAATCGCTAATGCATTTGTCTTTACAATCCTCTGAAGTCGCATGTGTACTTACGTCCCGGTTATTGTAGTCCATAATACGCGTTCCAGTATATTTGGTAAATGTATTCTGCATGGACACACACACTGTGAAATAACAAGAGTAAACTAATGAATAGTGCAGGAAGAGATGCAAACCCCAGCGATGGTATATTACACTGCCCGTATATAGAAAGGATTACTAAAATTGATGTTGATAACACTTTGTGGATCTATAGAGTGATGGTATGTTGTTTAACGTTTATTTAACGTCGCTACAGGTTGCCCATATGAGCGACGGGCAGACTATCTCCGTAAGAAACTGCCAACATTTTTTTCATTTCATAAAAAGAGACATGGTCTGAGTGAGGCTCGGAATCCGTGACATGCAGTGTGATGATAGGTTACAGTGGTATACAAGTCAGCAACCTTAACCACTCGACAACGGAGGCGGACATGAGGGAGAGTGCAGGAGGAAATGCTTCGATTTTGGGAGAAATCAGCCATGGTCTGCTGTCAGGGTGGTTAGCAAAGACCCCACTTCCATGGATTCCAATGGTAGTAGTAACTATTGTAACGAGGATACTAAGCTGACCACCCAGATCACAGGTGTTGGCGGATTTCTTCCAAAATTCGAACCACTTCCTCATATACTATACTAGTATGTATCCATAAAGTCTCATCAACATACGTCAACGACATTTGTATTCAGCATGTCCACAGACAGACGCACACAAACACATATACAGGCGCAGCCATAAACAATAACACCGTTCCTACAGCGGATGTTAATACTATTTATATTGGTTATAATTATATATACGCTTCCATGCAGTTTCCAGACATTTGATTGTATCGGTGCAGTAAATATATTGTGAGAGGTCCGAGAAAAGTATAGGCAGTGTGTATATGTATTAAAATACATACATTTGCGATTCTTAAAATAAAACCGGATACTGCTCGTTCGCTAACAGCGACACACGATATGAAAGTCTATTGAACATTTATGAGGTCCCAAACCTTGAAGTGCCGGTGTTTAGGTAAAAATCACCTATCGTGAAATTACTGAATTGAGGCGGTTGACGGGGTAAACATTATAAAATAGAATCAATGAATATATCTGTAAACAAACAAGTGACTGAAAACAGTTTATTTTAAGCTGAACATCTTGTTTTTCATTGAAATAAAATTGTTATTTGGTTTGTTGTTATATGGGTACATATTGCCTACTACTCGGGGAATATCACCCCCAGTTTGTTGTCCTATACCCTGTCAACAAACTAAATAACATATATAAAATATCCCTATAAGCTGCCTTCAAATTTACATTCTTAAAGCGACATTACATCGCAAAAAGAACAAATAAAATGCATTTTTCACGTATAAATGCATTGCTACTACAAATTCTTCCGAATACATTCGAACACTAACATTGAATCAATAAACAGTGCTTTTGTGGATTGAAAATATGATTTCATATAATGGTCATCCATGCTCCTGAATTGACGTTTGTTAGTCATCGGAGATAATGGCGTTTAGATATAACTTAACTAAGAATATTCTACAAATAAATAGGCACAAATGTGAGATATAACGGTAAATCTGTACTATAAATCGTGTTATTCAGGATACACTAGTTGTATTACGGATGGATGTTTACATTATTTTGCAATGTCAACAAACTGCGTATACGACGTTTGTGTATTCGTTGAAATACTCAGTATTTGAAGCAAACATTTGGGAAAAAATATACCATATAATAGGACATACATTCTGTACAAATTTACGTTTTCACTGATGTAGTGTCGCTTTAAACATGATCTGATATACTCGAATCATCATACTAAACAGCGCATCGTTGCATGAAATACGCTTGCAACTGTCGAACCTTAACCCAAGAATACATTTGCATCACAATGTTCAGTGATGACGTCAATCGAATTATTTGTTCATTTATCAACGACTGGTAATGTGCGCATGTACTTTAAACAAAACAGAAATAGCGTTTGTATAGAATAGTTGTTAGTGTTTTTTAGATTTTTGGAGGATAGTGCAATAATACAGACAGATACCCATTCCAGAGTCTCCTCTGGTTCTTTTACGTTTCATGGTGTAAAGCACCGACACGAAACCTCGGTTTAAAGTCCCATCTGAAAGACTGTTAATTTGATTAGGGTCAGACGGGGGATCGAACCTGCGATCCCTTGATTACCAGTCCAGCGTGTTACCACTGGACTATATATCCGTCTGTATTTGTACAAACATGTTGGTATATAACTCGTTTTGTTAGCTGACCGGGTCATGTTGCCTCTCAAAATAGTGGTCAGATAAGCCAATAGTCAACCATTAATAGTTATTTAAATTTGTTCGGCATGTGCGGAAGCATGCATATTTTAACCACCATGTATATACTTTCTAACATATCAAATCTCATAATTCAGAAATGGCTGGTCTTGTCAACTCTTTCACCGCCAATGTCGCATAAAAGCGTCTTTGCAGAAAACCTTGAAACCACCCGATCAGACAGAACAGAACGTGTCGTCTGATCAGGCTGTATGTTGACAGTGGAGCTGAAGCACCGGTCCGAATAGCAAACAACATAGATCCTGATCAGACAGACACGGAGTCACGCCGCGGCTGATCTGTATCCATGTTGTTTGCACATTGCTTTGAATTTATTCGGCGATGAAAGAGTTAATATGGGTGACAATATAATAAACAAACACGCAAGAACATATATCACAGCATATGAAACTGTAAATAATTATGTTTCAAAGAAGAGACTGGGAATTTGGAGTTTAATTCTGACTCGACTGTATATATAACTGTGTCATTGTATTATAAAATGATTCACAATTCCGACTGTTCACTGGTGTAACTATGCCGCTATCTTCTAGGTGGACAGGCGCGTACCCAGCCTTTAATATATGTGTAGGCCCCATAGCGGTAGCTGTGCTAGGGGGGTCCGGGGGCATGCCCCCCGGACATTTTGTTTAAACTACATGTTAAATGGTGCATTCTGGGGACATCTGTGGAATATCTGGAGATATAAAATAGAACTCAAAATGCCCGATCTTCTCTTGAAAAAATTATTATTGCTGAACAATTCTTCAACACGGAAATAAACATTACGTACAACAGACAGTTTTAGGAGCATAAACATTCCAGGCTTGAATGAGCCCATTTCTGTTTGCTTCACTGTTACATATAATTACTCGAACAATTGTCAATGCAAAATTAGGGAACATATGTGTTAACTGATCCTGTAAATGTTGGGATACAGTTGTTGAACGGTATTGTCCAACGTACCTGTCAAGGTGTCTGGTTTCGTGTTCACGTTGGTCCATCTCACCTTCCATCTTGCCACTTCGTTTTCGTACTCTACTGGATCTGAAATGTCGCCCCGATACTCATGCAATATTCTGTCACTCTTAGCGTCATCAAATGCAGCCAACTTGCTTGGTATGAGATATTCCGCGACAAATCGCTCTTGTGGCGTTATAAGGCGGTCTCGTAGCTCTTGTAGGAGATGATCCAAGAAGGGCAGGTACATTGCTCTTTTCCAGTATTGACTGACGTTTTCAGCGGCAACGTTCTCGCGATGGACTTGCCTCCCTGCCTGTCTCGGTGTTCGAGGACGCACGTCCAATCTCTGGGCAAGATCACACGCCCTCTGAAACACGGCGTCCCACACTTCATCGTCGTTTCGTTCGTTCTGCAGCATGGATATTACAATTTCTGCCTCCTCGGTAGCAATTAGCAAGTCGAGCTGTGTATCCTGCAACACCTTAGATAGTGCTGTGCAGGTCATGAGCACATGCTCAGCACTCACAAGTGAAACAATAAAGTCAAAGTTCTCCACAGCTGACTTGTAAGAACGAGCCTTGGTATCTCCATCCTCAGACAATACACCCAGCGTCTCAACAACGACTTCTAGAGCAGCTCGAAATGTGAAAAGTGCGTCAGACCGACTGGACCACCTCGTCTCACATAGACTTCTGAGCTTGGTTCTCTTGTCCAACTCATGTTCGGTTTCATCAAGTTGTTCCTGGAAAGCCTTCAGACGTTTTGCTGAGTAGTTAAAACAAAATGCAATTTGCTGCACCGTATCCATCATGTTCCTGATTATCGGAAGCTTTGAACTGTGAACTAGACACAGATTCAAAACATGCGCACGGCAGTGAACATATGTTGCATAAGGAAACTGTTGCTGCACCACGGCTTGCACCCCACGGTGTTTCCCACTCATATTTGATACTCCGTCGTAACCCTGTCCTCGAAGTTTCATCAGATCAACTCCATTTTCACGTAGGCAATGCAGGAACGTGTTGGCCAATACTTCTCCTCGTAGACCCTCTGCTTCTGTGAAAGCAACAAATTCTTCTCGCAGCATACACCTAGCTGGTGAAGAATTGTCTATGAACCGAAGGCATATACTGATCTGTTCCTTTGTCGCTGAATCTGTAGCCTCGTCTGCTAGAAGGGAGAAACATTCAGCTTCATTGCATTTTCTAACAATATCGTCGGAAATTTGCTTACCCAATATAGCGATGATTTCGTTCTGGATATTTGGAGACAGATATCGAGCCCTTGATAGTGCTTGCTGCAAGTGCTCTGCTAAAACAGGGTCAGTCCGTGCTCGAAAATTGATCAAAGCCATAAATGTGCTTTCATCTTCAGTGTGCCCCCGAAGTGGAAGATTTTGTTTTCCACAAAGGATTATTATCTCAATGATGCTTCTAAGTATGGCCCTATTTTTGTCAATAAGCAAAGCATATTTGTTGGACAATTTGGAAGCAATGTCCGGCGTTTCACCTCGCATTACTGATACAAAGTTGTCAGTCTTTTCAGTCGCAGTGGCATGGTTTGCATTTTGCTCGTGCCTGCTAATGAGATTGCTCAGATTATGCCAATCATGAACTCCAAAATGTGGAGCTTGAACAGTTTTATCCCGCCCATCAGCCGTCGGGAAGAAGCTGCAGAAAGCACAAAACACAGCATCCGTTGAACTAGAGTACCTCAGCCATGGATATTTTGACAGCTAGCTTGTATTAAACTTTCTTTCTTTGCCGAGGATACACCTGAAAAATAAAGTACTGTAGAAGCATTGACATCGTATACATTAATTTACAACGCATCAGTATTTCTACTCAATATATTATTGTATCTCACGGTCGGACGAAAGTTAGGTGTCAGCCTGTGTCAGGTTCCTGCCGCGCGCACGCACGCACGCACGCACGCACGCACGCACGCACGCACGCACGCACGCACGCACGCACGCACGCACGCACACACACACACACACACACACACACACACACACACACACACACCACACACACACACACACACACACAACCACACACACACACACACACACACACCACACACACCACACACACACACACACATCACATACACACACATCACACACATCACACACACACACCACACACACACCACACAAACACACCATACAAACACACATCACACACTCCACACATACACCACCCACACACCACACACACACCACACACGCACATACCACACGCACCCAAACCACACACACACACCACACACGCACATACCACACGCAAATACCACACGACACACCACACACACATCACATGCACACCACACACACACCACACACACACACACACACACACACATCACATACACACACATCACATACACACACATCACACACACCACACACACCACACATACACCACACACACACACCACACACACACCACATACGCACATACCACACGCAAATACCACACGCACATACCACACGCACACAGCACACGCACACATCACACGCACATACACCACACCCAAACACCACACATCACACAAACACCACAAACAAACACACCACACACACCACACACACCACACACACCACACACACAACAAACACATACCACACACACATACCACACACACCACACATACACACACCACACACACACACCACACACACAACACACACCACACACGCACATACCACACGCACATACCACACACACACACACACACACACACCACACACACACACACACACACACACCACACACACACACACACACACACACCACAACACACACACACACACACACACACCACACACACACACACACACACACCACACACACACACACCACACACACACAACACACACACACACACACACACAACACACACACACCCACACACACACACACACACACACACACACACACACACACACACAACACCACACACACACACACACCACACACACACACACCACACACACACACACACACACACACACACCACACACACACACACACACACACCACACAACACACACACAACACACACAACACACACACACACACACACACCACACACACACCACCACAACACACAACACACACACACACACACACACACACACCACACACACACCACCACACACACTAACAGTGTTGCTGAAGCAGCATTGTTGTGTCCCTTGGTATGTATATAATTCAGATACACAACAATTAAGACATCATAATTTACCCCCATAGCCTACAACCATTAAGACATTTAGGGTACACGTCGTGGTCTGGCCTCAACGGGTGAGAGACATTTATTAGCCCCATAATTACAGTAGGCCTATGTGTGGATAACCGAATCTATTAGTGTTATAACTTGTGGTCCAACCCATTTTGTGTATGTATGTAATACTAGTATGATTGTGATTGTATTTATGTAGGTATATACATAATGATATATACAATAAAATATGAGAGTAAACTAAACTACCGTGCCTTCTGGATATTGATCAGGAGTTGTTATTCATGTTATTGATCAGGATCTACAATTTTCATTAAAGCTTGTTGTTTCATATCAAATGTGCTAATAGTTGACACTAATATTAATCAGTTATTGATCAGGAGCTACAATCTTCAGTGATATTAATCAGGAGTTGTTATTGGTTATCTACTTCTGACTGATCAGGATCTACACATTACATGCATATAATAAGTAAAATTCACATGATTGTAAAGCTTGTTGTTTCATAAAAAAGCTTTACCTTTGTCATCATTAACACTTCTAAATGACTTCTAGATGATCAAGATACAATAAATATATATGTTTAGATGATTTAATAGCTAATAAAGTCTTGTTTATCCAAAATGTGGTTCGCGTAACTTTTCGCTGTGCAGAATACCAATGTTGACCAATTATCACCAATTAAGTCCATTGTTAAACCTAACAATGGTGTCTCACTTTCCCAACATACCAAAACCCCAACTTTCTACCTGAAAACCAGAATGTTAGGAAAGTGAGAACACCCCGGATAAGCGATTAGTCATTTTAGATTTTTGGAGGATAGTGCAATGATACAGACAGAGACCAATTCCAGAGTCTCCTCTGGTTCTTTTACGTGCACGGTGTAAAGCACCGATACAAGACCTCGGTTTAAAGTCCCATGCTGAAAGACTGTTAATTTTATTAGGGTCAGACGGGGGATCGAACCTGCGATCCCTGGATTAACAGTTCAGGGCGTTACCACTGGACCACAGATCCGTAAGATAGGTTTGACTCTATAGACCAGATATACCTTATATTTGACAGCATGGTTCATAAGGTGAATGCCACATAATGTATTGCACATATACTATAATGTTCAGTGAAGTTCCTCCTCTAAAGGAAAATATTTTATAATACGGTATTTATGAGGAAAAAATATTTCATAATAAGGTATTTTAGAGGAAAAAATATTTCATAATAAGGTATTTACGGTAAGAGGAAAAAATATTTCATAATAAGGTATTTAAGAGGAAAAAATATTTCATAATAAGGTATTTAAGAGGAAAAAATAAACACTAGAGTGGTGGAACCTATGCGTGGCGTAAATCCCACATATAATGACCAGTATAAAATGTTAATTGAACTTGCCAGTCTTGAAAATAACTTTCAAATCACTCTTGTTGACAGTTTTAGCTTCATCACGTGAATGTGCTACTCAATACAGCCCAGGGACCAGTTTAGGGGGCGACGTGGGCGATAATGTCGCCTCTTTTGGCTCCGTTTCGCCTTGGCGTTTGGAAATAGGGAAGTGCAAGTCGCCCTGCTGATTTTCGGCAAAATTTGGTTAATTTCCATCAAAATTCGCCGAGAAATCTATCATTTTCGCTTGATCGCGCTGGGAGCCGCCATGACACCTAGGATGGGAAATAACTCTGTCCGTCGTTTCGGCTACTTAAAATTTAACGTGAATTGCCATCTGTCTAAACATGCAAATTGACTGTACATTTTATGTTGTTTTTTTTGTAATGCAATATTTAAAAACTGCAGACTAATTTCGCGATCAGCAAATTGTTAGTGCCGTTTTTCTTGTGCACAGAAAATCAATATACTGCCCAGTGTTAACAGACAGCATTTGTGCTAAATATAGACACGCGTGTCTTTCATCATGCTATCAAAACATGATCGCGTCTCTTATCAGATTACACACGAAGGCCACACATGTCATTAGCTGCAGGGGAGAGTAATGTTTATCACAGGTAGTTTGATCGGACCAATGGCACACACAAAACTTAGCAATATAAACAATATATAGTTTGTGGGGTAAACAAATGTTTATATTGCTCCGTTTTGTTGTGTGTCATTGGTCCGATCAAACTACCTGTGATAAACTCTCCCGTAAGCGCTTATAGGATTAAATTGGTGCCTATTGTGTATTTAATCGGGTCTCGCTTGATTATGCACTACTGTCCGAATACCGTAATTACCCGACATGTTATGTCATACCGCTTATCCGG
>CM026402.1:47495135-47500317 GCA_014843695.1 Archivesica marissinica | reverse complement strand
ACATGCAACTATACACAGAAATACCAAGGTACACACACATGCAACTATACACAGAAATACTGAGGTACACACACATGCAACTATACACAGAAATACTGAGGTACACACACATGCAACTATACACAGAAATACTGAGGTACACACACATGCAACTATACACAGAAATACTGAGGTAAACACACATGCAACTATACACAGAAATACTGAGGTACACACACATGCAACTATACACAGAAATACTGAGGTACACACACATGCAACTATACACAGAAATACTGAGGTACACACACATGCAACTGAACACAGATACTGAGGTACGCAAAGAGTTGATACAGATTGTATCAAAATATCGACCGATAAACATAAAAAATATTTGATAGCAATGTCACGAAAGGATAAACCCCATTTAATCACATATATAGCTGTGACAAATAAGTTTAGCATGGTTATAGAAATGTCATTATATTATAAATATTTGATATGCAGTAGGTAAAATAACATTATCAAGTTACTTTCTGTAAATTATATTTGATTGCGTCAACAAATTCTTGAAGTACTTGACTCATTGTCGAACAGCAGCAATGCTGTATCATTCTGGCGGTGATGTCGAGTCAATGGAATTTCTTTTGACTTTGCATGCTGTATTTAATTGTTCAGATCTGTCTCATGGAGACGATTTCAAACAGCTTGACTTGTTAGTGATATCCGAATGTTCATAAGCAATTAATCAACAATATTTGCCATGCTTTAAGCCAAGTGCGTTATGACGTTAAATGTAATTTATGTGGTTTCCCTGACAGCCATTATATGAGGTCACCAAGATTTTTTTGCTTTATATGATAGCCACAGAATTATTGTAATGGGTCTTAAGACGTGAAACTCAAACGTCGACCTTTCATTCAAGAATCCCTACAGAGTTTGATTACATTACAAACGTAAGGCTGGCTTTCCTTCACATTGCAATAATGAAAAACCAACAATGTATAACGTTATCCAAAACGTCAGTTATAACAAGAAAATTCTGACTTGAACTGTAAATTCAGGTGTGCATTAAAACGTAACATGACGCGAGGAGAACGTAAAAGAGACGGCTTATACGTTTTTATTATTAATATAGTCGGATGCCACTCCGTCGTTGTGGTATACTTTAGAGTTGATGAAAAGTTCTTTGCTAAATATTATCATAAAAATAAAATCTGTTTAAACTTATTTTACTCAGTGTATTATGTCAACTGCACTAAATTCTAAGTACTGTAACATACCAGTACATATATATCTGCATCAGTGACAAGTATACCTGTACACTGGCAGGATTTACGTAAACATCATACAATGGCAAGCATAAAACTGAAGTAGCTTACCTTGGGCCGCTACTACATCCTCTGCCAAGACTCTGTCATCTTCATCATCATCTGTTTCATGGTCTGTGTCGTCTTCGCTAACTTCCATATCTGTTAATGTAGAAAATATTTTAATAATAATAAAGTCTTTTATTAAGGTAACTCATTAAGCAAAACTTATATTAATCAAGCTCATAGGCTCTGTAGGTCCCATATATGCACTGTAGTAAAACCATGAACCAGTTTAATAGACGGAGCATGCAAACATTAAACCGTATGGAACCATTAACTACCAATAAAATCTGACTCAATTATATAATTTAGTAATATTTATCAAGATGCACAAAAATGACCATTCCAGTATCAACAGTGTTGATTCAGCAAATTACCATACATGTCATTAAACCATACCAGTCCGGTTAGCTCAGTCGGTAGTGCACTGAGCTGTCACCCATGCGACCCAGGTTCGACCCCCCGCTCCGGCACAGGATCGGAAACGGGTAGTATGTGATTTGGAATGATGGTCGCTATATCGGACAGGTGTGTTTTCTCCGGGCACTCCGGCTGCCTCCTACATAAAGGACAACATGTCTCGCACAAACACCAGAGCCAATGAGCTTGATTAATAAAACTTTAGACTTGGTTTCAAAATCGTTGTAAAATAAATAAGTTTAAACTATAAAACCATACCAGACATATTATTGACTATGGCCGAATAGTGCTGGTTTTTTAGTTTAGCTGACATTAACAATGTTTCCTGACCATAACATGTTTCCAAGAAGTCTGACATACTGGCTAGGGAGATGTTTACAGACACCGTGATTTACACCTTAACTAGGGTGCGATATTTTATTATTTTACCTGTGACGTCATGCAGGTGCTATTGTTTTTGCAACCACAGGTAAAAAGTAAAATAGCGCCCTCTAGTTAAGGTGTAAATCAAGGTGTCCGTAAACATCTCCCCAGCAAGTAAGCACAGAAGTTACAGAACTTATACAAGTATGGCAGCTTCTACCTTAATTTTATCACATGCTACATGTGCAGTTATATTTAATATAATAAGCTATCCCGTAAACCCTCATATTATACATGTTACATTATAACGTACGAAATGACGTTGACATGACGAAATGACGTTGACGGTCAATTTAATACAGTTTTGTTGATTCTAAAATTTACTAATAAGTAATTCAGTGCGTAAAGCCTCGTTTTTGTCCACTTTATCATGTGATAAATGAATCCGACAATTGTTGTCATTTTATATAAAAGGCTCGCTTAATAACACTTTTTTCTGGACGAGTTTAATAAAATCTTATATAAAATGAAAACTCATGTCAGATCCTCTATATATATAATATATATTAATTTTGTTTACCTTTTTCAACAGGTACTTCGTCAAGAGTCTTCCCTCTATACTGAGCAATGGTTCCATTGTCAAATGCACTGAGCAGTCTTCCCATCTTTGCAACTTGAATGGTCTCTTGTGGTAGTCTGTAGAAGGCTCGGTGTACATCAAGATCATGGCCCATAAACTCAGCCATTGTTTCAAGATCATGTCTGCTCAAGTTTAGAACCTGCGATACCGTAGCGACGTGCTTCCTAAGTTTTGTGCTTCTGCTCTCCAGTTCTGGGGTGAGCAAGACAGGCACAGTGCGTCCTTTCTTCCCTCTAATTTCAATCCTTGAAAAGGTGTTACATAGCATTTTCTCCACTGGGGTGAGTGAATCTTCAACTTCCTTTAGGTTAGCAGCTTTATTTCGCTTAGTTTGGTATGCTTCCAATGCAATTCGTTGAGTTTCGCCTCCTCTTCGTCGGTTAAACAGCACAAGTCGTGCTAATGTCACCTGGTTCAAAATGTCGAATGCATACTTTGAGTACTCCTTCTGAAGGGTTAAACTATTTGCTTTTGTTAGATCCTGGAGGTAGGTCTGAATCTTCATAATGTCTTCTGTAAGTGGCAAGATGTGTACCTTGTTCATTTTTTTTCCGTCAGTGTTTGTAAGGCACAACTGGAAACCTCATCAGTCCATTCATTTTCAATCAATGTTAGGAAATCATCAGCCTGTTTGGCACGTTCAGAGTCGCCAGCAATGAGTGAAGCTGATTTCTCAATTCTTGTGCACTTCTTGAGTAAGTGGCCTATTTTCAATGCAAGTGAAGGATTGCCATACGTGTTAGTGTTATCATCATACTTGCACATGGCTCTGGTTGCCGCAATTGCCACTTTTGAAAACATTGCTGGAACAAGTATGTCGCGTACATATTGAATTTCGGAGTCTACCTCCCTAGCACTTATGAGTAGTCTCCCCAGTTCCCTCATCTTTTGGCTAATGTGTGTATTAAGGTGTTCTAGATGGCCATGTTTCTGATATAGTTTTTCCCCAACTGACAAAATCAAACTGTCATTCCGCACAGCCATTGTTATTTGATCACCTAGCATCTTCTTTAGAACATTTTCTTTCAGACCTGCTCTAACTTTTGTTGACACTGATAACAATAGAAATGCTGAGGATTGCACTCTTCTGTTCCCTGTATTTTTTCTAAAAGGACAATTCTTTCTATGTCGCCATAGACTGTCCTTCAAAAAAAAGGCTAAGCAGTCCTCACATGGAAGATAGTCGGACGGGGAATGACAGTCTGTCCTCGACCAGGTTACAAGAGTCCCAGTTCCAGTTTTTAATACATTCATGTTGTGGTTGTAATCGCCAGCATTGCGTAACTTTAGAATATTGCTTATTCTAACAACTTCGCTTTCATTTTTATGGCGACGCATGAGATGCTTGGTTAAATTGGTAAAACTCTCCTCACAGTACATACAATAATGCAATTTATCCCAAACTCTCTTTCTATCTTCATTACGACTTGGTTGCAACTTGACATTGCTAGATTGGTGGGCACTAGCAGGACTTCTCGTTGGGGTTACACTATCACATTGAACACCTGCTTTCATCTTTTTTGTCCTAGTTTCTGAACAATGATCACTTGACCTGCGCTTATTTTGGAGCATTGGAAGAGACTGTTGAAACGGTACAACATCTGAGTTGTTCTCATCTGAGTCTGAAACATAATCCTTTTCTGATATATACTGTTCATCAGAGTCACTAAAACTGAAATTGGGGTCTTTTACACTGTCATCATCATCAATACATGTACTTCCATTGTCACTGTCATCATCATCAATACTTTCATTGCTGTCAATCTGCTCTACACGATCAGGTGCACTGTTGTCAATCCACTCCACACAATCAGGTGCATTATTGTCAATCTGCTCTACATGATCAGGTGCACTGTTGTCAATCTGCTCTACATGATCAGGTGCACTGTTGTCAATCTGCTCTACATGATCAGGTGCACTGTTGTCAATCTGCTCTACACAATCAGGTGCACTGTTGTCAATCTGCTCTACAATATCAGGTGCATTATTGTCAATCTGCTCTACACGATCAGGTGCACTATTGTCAATCTGCTCTACACGATCAGGTGCACTGTTGTCAATCTGCTCTACACAATCAGGTGCACTGTTGTCAATCTGCTCTACACGATTAGGTGCACTGTTGTCAATCTGCTCTACACGATCAGGTGCACTGTTGTCAATCTGCTCTACACGATCAGGTGCACTGTTGTCAATCTGCTCTACACGATCAGGTGCACTGTTGTCAATCTGCTCTACACGATCAGGTGCACTGTTGTCAATCTGCTCTACACGATCAGGTGCACTGTTGTCAATCTGCTCTACACGATCAGGTGCACTTTTGTCAATCTGCTCTACACGATCAGGTGCACTGTTGTCAATCTGCTCTACACAATCAGGTGCACTGTTGTCAATCTGCTCTACACGATCA